>CM043698.1:84897500-85005000 GCA_023935145.1 Bretschneidera sinensis | reverse complement strand
ATTGTTGGTTGCTTAATGGGCCCGAACACATCAGAGTGTACTAACTCTAACAGTTCTTTTGCTTTAAACTTCGATTCCTCGTATGGTAATTGGTGTGCTTTACCATACTGGCATCCCGCACAGATCGTGTTTGTTCGCACGTCAAGTTGAGGAAGCCCCTTAAGCATCGACTTCTTCACCATCACACTTAGCTTAGAATAGCTAACGTGACCTAACCGCATGTGCCACAGATCTGCTGTCTCATTTTTTCTTGTCTTGTCTACATATGCAGACTCTGCTGACATCACGTAGACTGACTCCAATCTTCGCCCGTCCATTGTCGATTTTTCTGAGATTTTGAGATCACGGTACACCTTCACATCTCGAGGGCCGAACAAGACATAGTGGCCTGATGATGTCAATTGAGCCACATATAGCAAATTTTTCTTCATTCCTGGGACATGATAAACATTTTGAAGTGGTACCTGGTTAGAATTATATCGAGGTGTAACTACCGTCTTACCGATGTGAGCTATTGGTAACCTTGAGTTGTCAGCTGTCACCACCACACGACTTCCCTTGTACTCAGACAGGTTTTGCAACTTCTGTTTATCACCTGTCATATGATTTGAGCAACCCAAGTCTACGATCCAATCATTCTTGTAGTCAATTCGTTCTGGTGTTGTTACCGTGAGAGCTAATTCTTCTTCCTCCATAGCGAGCAATGCTTCGGCATCCCAACCATCTTCGCTATTCTCCTTAGAATTGGAAGTAGCAGCATTACTCTCAACAGGATTTTTCTTGCCCCAACAATCTTTCGCCATGTGGCCCATCTTCCCGCAGTTGTAACACTTGCCATCGAACTTTCTACGATTACCGTGATTCTTCGAAGCTCCCCATGGACGAGAGCCTCCTTTTCCTTGGTGACTTTTCACCTTGTCACCATCCTTTTTAGATCCACCACAAGTGTGCCGCTTGAAACTGCCTTTGCTTTTGTTGGTGTAGAGCGCTTCCTCTTCACCCTTCAGCAAGACTCCTCCCATTTGCTTGGCCATAGCTTCTTGACCAACAAGCAAATTTTCAAACTCAACAAGCGATGGTTGTGTCGGCCATCCCTGTACAGCGGCAATGAACCCTCGGTATTCGGGTCTCAAACCATGGATAATTATTCTCTTTATCCTGGCTTCCCCAATAGACGCCGTCAGATCTAATTCAGAAATTTCACGGCATATCGATTTCACCTTGTGAAAATACTGGGCAATCGTCGTGTCACGTTGCACCATCGATAGCAGCTCGTTCTCAAGAAGTTGCAGTCTTGTATCATTCTTCTTTGAAAAGAGTGTAACAAAAGTGTCCCATGCTTCCTTCGGTGTTTTAGCATCCCGGATTTGTTCCAACATTTCTTCTTCAATTGTGGTCTTTAAAGCAAACATCGCTTTGCCTGCTTTAATTTTCCACTTTCGCAAGACGCCATTGGCATCTTCTGCCTCCGGTTGTGTAACTTCACCACCACCGACAACCTCCCAAAGGTCTTGACCTTGAAGGTAAGACTCTATACACGTTGCCCACGTGTTGTAATTTTGGTTGTTGAGTTTCTTGATCCCTCCAACAACTTGAAGATCACCCATCGTGTCGGTAAAATTTTGATAGTACCGAGCAAGTTTGATTTCAAGATACAAACTTGTAGAATACAAAATTCTCACGACTCAAGAAAACTCACTCCAAAAAATATCGGTACCGACCGTCCCGCTCTGATACCAATTGTTGAATAAGTAGAGTACAAAACTCTAACTATTTTTAGGAAGAAGAAAATAAAACACTCTAAAGAGAACTCACAAAACACTAATTAGCAAAGCTTTTATTATTTAACACTTAGCTTTGTTTTTCTTCTTGATGAATTACAAGGCTTGAGGACTTGAGTATTTATAGCAAACCAAATGAAATCTACACCACACATATAATTAAACTAAATTTATTTACTACCATACAAACCCATTAAGCACCTAATTATGTTGTCTTCCACACCACCCATTAAGCACCTCATTATGTTGTCTTCCACACAACCTCACCAATAGCAACATACCTAACTTTGCCCCACTTTGTAATTGTAAGCAATTACATCATCAAACTAGCTATGGGCTTGAACAATATTATTGGACTTAGATTGGGTTGGGAATTACTTATGGTGGGCTAATATTGATTCTCAACATGGATATTATGTGGTGGAGGAAATGGAGATTGGTTTTGAAGCTGGGCCTTCTTTGTTCCCACTCTAAGCCAGCAGCTAGGCCTAACATTGACATTGATTCTCAACACACTTGTCCTACATCTTTTCATTCTTCCTCCTTTTTCTTAATAAGATTCAAGGGTCTCATAAGAAAAATTACAAAACTTTACCTTGATGATTCACATTAATAGATTTAAATAAATAAAAGAATTTATATATTTCAGCTTGCCCAAACGAAGAAGTTGAAAGCCATTAATTATTCCTTGGTGAAATACGTACTCCATTTTTCTTCTCCTTAGTTTTTTTTTTCCTTTAGTTAAACATAACACTAGATAGAAACATAATTATTTCATTATAATAAGCAACAAAAATAATAAAACCCACGTTTTTATATAGGGTCATTTTAGTAATTTCTCATACGTTATCATCATACTGCTCTTGTATACATTTTAATTTCTGTGATTTATGCTAAACTAATTTTAGTAGTGAGTTTATAATATATTTCCTTCAGAATAAAGTAAAAGAAGAGGGAAAGAAAAGAAAGAAAAAAAATTGTAACTAATTGCCTGAGGAAGAATCAAATTCATGGCCTAAAAATTTAGGAGGTTGCTCCTAATCATTGAGATGCTTCGCTCATTTTGGCAATTTAGTTTAGAATATAATGCTTTAAGTTACCGAACCGAATATATAAAAAAATAATTAAAAAAGGGGAGGAATCTCACCTCTGCACGATTTCTATTCCCCAAAGATAGCTACAACAGCCCAAAATCAAATTCCTACTCCATGATTTCTCTGCTCCTTTTTATCCATTTCTCTCTCTAGCATCCCAAAACAGATTTGTGTAAAAGGAAAAAAGAACAATCTTTTGAGGCCCGGTGTAAACAGAAGCCCTCACACTACCATCTCTTATGTTCCGCCAAGTTTTCTCCTTTGTCCCGAGAGGTCCCCTTTGTGTTGGCAACATTTTCTCCTACTTCTCTTGCAAAAATTCCTTCCTCATGTAGCTTTTCAGTGAGCCTTTTTCCCCTTCTTCCAGTGATCGATTGGTCTTGGTGTCACAATTTTTTCCCAAATTCAAATGCTGCCTAGTCAAATTCTGGCAGCCATTGGCACTGTTGGGCTCTTTCCAAATTTCAATAAAACACTTCCCTTTCCTCATGGCAGCATCACCTTACTCTTATTTATGAATTAATTTAATTAGCATCATTTTACTTATATATTCATTTATACGCGTTCTCTATTACTCTATGTAGAGCCTGGTATTTTGAATTTGAATATTTTAATCACGAGAATTCTTTTTGACGTGTTATTAATGTATTTGTTTAGTTTGAGTTAGAATTTGTTCCATAATTGGATTTGTGGAACTTGAGAACAAGTAAATAAAGTAGATTTGATAATAAAAGATGTCTTGGTGGTAGATGTTAGGTTTTTAAAGAGTTTTGGGATAATTAAGAGAAGAAAAGAAGAGTTGAGGGATTAGTGTGCAATTAAGGGAGAGTTTTTAGTATAAATAGGAGGAGAGAAGGTGAGAGACCAGTCTTTTTGCTGGAGAAATCTAGAATGGCCGAGAGACAGAAGGGAAGAAAAGAAGAGAAAAGAAAAGAAAGAAGAGAAAGGGAAAGAAAGAGAGAAAGGAGAAGAGAAAGATGAGCCTTTTTCTTGTCAAAGCTTAAAGTATAAGTTTGTTTTACTTCTTCTTGCTTAATCTTGCATGTTTATTAATTTTAGATTTTGAGTTTTGGTTTTGAAAATTTAGTTTTCTTGAGAAAATTTGAGAAAAGTGGGATTGTGACAAAACATGTTAAATTGGAGGTTTTAATCTGATTTTTCTTGTTGGTAATATAAAGATTTGATGTTTAACTCTTAAAAGCTTGTGTTTCAAAAGATTTAAGAGTTTCATGATGAATCAAAGGGGTGTTGAAGAAGAAAAAGGAAGATTTTCGTGGGTTTAGATGCTGAAACCCAGTAGACAGTGGACTGTGTAGAACGAACAATCAATTGTCATCGAGCAGAAAGCCTAGATTATGAGGACAGTCGACTATCCAAGTACACAGTCAACTATCTAAGCTGTATGAACTTTTTGGAACTTGGACAATCGATTTCCCATTTAGACCGTCAATCGTGAAACCCTGTTTTCATTCAAAAATAGTAAAATTTTCAAAATTTTTAACCCTAAACCTTTTTTAAAACAATTTAATGAGATTCTTGAGATAAAAACACGATCTCATGGTTTTAAGGAAACTACTTTTCATTTGAATATTTAAGAAAAAGGTTTCCAAAATTTATTTAGATAAAAAGGAGAGTTTTGTTGTAATTTAAAAGTCTAACTTCTTTTCCCTCTATGTGAAGATGGCTTGGTTGATTTGTTGATTGTTATATCCGTTAGGTGTAGTTGAGGATCGTTTTAGAGACAAGGAGATACCTTGGGTTTAAGAGTTAATTCGAGAGGTGAATTCACCTTACTTTTAGTAAGTGTTATTTATTGCATAATATAAATGAAAAGTTTAATAGTTTATACATATAAATGATTATGGAAATCTAAAGATTCATATTATGAGAATTATATATATATATGTGCAGATACGATTGTATAAGAATTAAATTTAGAGATGGCTTGATGTTTTTATGTTTGATAATTGATGGTGTGTGTATATACCTTTGAAATGGAAATAATTGATGGATAACCTTATGCAAGAAATTGATGTTTGGGTTAAATGATGATTTTTCTTTTATGAGTATAGTGGATTGTTATGAGTTGAGTATATAGTTGATTAGGTTTGAGGATTGTTTATGTTATGAATTCAGTGACGTGATTGGTTGTTGAATGCTTAAATTAGAAGTTGTTGGATCATGTTTTGCATACTATATTGCATAAACCATATCATGATCCGTCTAACAAGGGGGAGTGTTGTGTAAGGCTGAAAAGATTTGTCTAATGAGGGAGAGTGTTGGGTGAGGCCGAGAATGAAATCGATGCTGATATTGTTGCTGAGACGTACCAGTATGTGGGGAGACGTCCCTGTTATTATATGATGAGCCTAATGAGGGGCAATGAAATGAAATGAGGTAAGAAATGTAAAATAAAATTCGTAAAGAAATGATTATGCATTGCATTGCATCTCATTAAATTTATTCCATTGATAACAAACATTTTACGATTGGCTCATGAGAGGCATGTGTTGCGATTAGCCCATAAGAGATGTGTGTTGTGATTGGCCCATGAGGAGCATGTGTTATGATTGGCCCATGAAGGGCATGTGATGTGTTGGTCCCGATGAAGGGCATGAATGATATTTGTGATAAGAGAAAGTACTGAAATGGATGTTTCCTTTATATTATTGATTTCATGTGATGTGTAGTATGATAAAGGTGGTATATTTGAACTTTATTGTAAGGGTATAATCAACTTATTATATTAATGCTAGTTCTTCTAATTAAGAATTTGAGAGAAATAATTAGAGGAAACTCAAGAGTTCTATTGCTTGTACTTAGTAAACCTAATAGTTTTTATGCTATTGTTATATTAAAATTGACAGATTCCTACAACATGATTACTATTCGTAAAGTGTTTCCCATTGAACTTTTAGCTCACTCATTTATTTTTACTAACATTTCAGGAAGGTACCAAAATATTGATCAGAGTTAAGAGAAGACCTTAGTAAGGTCCTCATTTGCGACATCCTCACCTCTTGGGTTTCTTTAAAGGTTTAAGTTTGGTTTTAGTCTAATTTTGTAAAAATGTACCTTAGGAGTATTAACTCGAAACTTGCCCCTTTTATTTTGTACCTTTATTGGGATCCTAAAACTTAGTTGTTGTATTAAAAAGTGTACTGACTGTATAGTTAAATGCTTTGTGAAAGTTTGTGATGTTTGAAAAGAATATTGTTATGTTGTAAATATTGTCTGTTTGCATAAATATTGGGATGCTAAGAGTTGAAAGGCGATGATACCTTTTCGGGTAAGGCCCACTCGAGGATGAGTCGTTACATTTTTGGAATAAGTGCTTTAGGTTTAAGGTCCTATAGACTTAGTTGCATGATGCTTGGCGCATGGGGTGGTTATAACGAGTCAGCTGTGTAGAGTTGAGAGGATGCTGTTAGAAGCAGTAACTAGTAATGGTTTAAATGGGGATAAGATGTTTTCAGATTATGATTGAGTCGATTTGTGTGTAGATATTGTATGAATTTTGGTGTTGTTTGAAATGATTTTGGTGATGTTTGTGAATTGTTGTGTTAATTGCCTTAATAAGAATTATTGGTATAATTTCTTGGATATGAAGAATTGTTTTGTTTGATATATCATTTACGAGTAATTGTGAAAATGTAATGGTACAGTTTGGTTGTTGAAAAAAGGGTTACTAAATGTTTTGAATTTTGTATTGAAGTTTAATGTGAAATGAAAGAAATTATCATAATTATGGAATAAATATTGAGAAAAGATTTCCTCCTTAAATATTTTTATTAACTTGAAAGTTTTACTTTGATTGTTTAAGCTTTAGCAAATTGTTAGTAAATTGCTCGTTAAAGAACTTAGAGACTTGGTTGTGGGGGATATTTATTGTATGAGAATAATATATGTAATGTTAAGATACGTATGAACTTTGCTTTTAATGATTTTTTTTATATATTGTTTATATTAAGATACTTGTGATTGATGATTGTATAGATGTTGTATAATATTGGCATAAGATATAATTATTGAAAACTTTAGACTCGATGTAGAGTAAGTTTTGGATAGTGGGTTTGTATGTGTACCTGGGTGATGAGTCAAGGAAAGGGTAGTTGATTGGGTGTTAAACTGAGATGTTTCGATAGTTCAGATTGTGAAGTCCTATAGAAACCGTGGGGAAGTTTGAGAGTTGGGGATTTGTTTTGATTTGTAGAATTATAAATATCAGTTGTGAAGTGAGATTTGAGAAGAATGATTATTGTACAAGTAGAATTTGAGTGGAATTATGAGTATTTGTAGGGGATAAGAGGAAACTGTAGGATAAGTGGTTAGTATAAGGTCTAAGAGTTAGTAAGAATTAATGATGGTAAAACAAGAAGGAATAAATTGAGTAGGGAATGATGGTGCTATGTGAGTTTAAGTAAAGTTTTTGTTGCATCTTGGGACTTTAAGAGAGATGGAAAGGAAAGTAAGGTTTTCTTAAGTAAAGTTTTTTTGGGCTCAATTATAGTATATCATACGATGGAAAGTGAATTTTGGAAAATGAATTTGTTGTGTGAAAAGCTGTAAAAGAGATAGGTGTAGTGAAGTTTTTGATTGAATCTTAATGCTAAGTGAAGTGCGATACAGAAAGATGGTAGATTTATTTGAAGACCTAAAAACCTTGAGTTTAGAGTTAAGATTGAGTAATTGTTTAGTTGACATTAGTGAGTAAGCCCAAGAGTTTTTATCTTACTTTGGGATTTATGTTTGAGAAATGTTAAGTTGGGTTTAGTAAGAGGGGTGTCATGATGAGTTAAGGTAACTGGAGTGTTTGAAAAGCCAAAAGTTTATGGATAACTTGTTTTCGATGTGGTTAGAGTATTAAGAAGGAATGTGACTAGTAAAAATATGGTAGAGATGCTTAACAAAGAAGATTACTTTTTGAGTGGAGAAGTCAAGAAGATGTTTGATAAGAGACCATGAGTCTAGTAAGGTATGAAAGTACTAAGACGATTATGGTGAAAAGAAGTGGGTATAGATTTCATGGCCAATGGATTGTTGGATAACGAATTGTGGTTGGAGCTTATAGTGAGAAGTTACAATTTGAGAAAATTAGCTTTAAGCTTTACCTATCTATTAACATGGACTTGACAATTGTCGTTAACAGTGTAAAAAGGAGAGATTTTAAAACAAAAATTATTTACTTAGAAGCTAGTGAAGTGTGGAATACCTTAAGGAAGGATAGTATTGGAAGAGGTATCTATTAGAAAAGGATAGAGTGTATTAAACACCATGATTTTATTTTTATATATGAAACTTAATTTAAGATGAAGGGCAAATCTAAGACAAGTTAAGGAGTTACCGAGGAACGTTAAAGAGTTGAAAATAGACTGTTACTGAGTGTATGAGGAGTATTAATCAAGACCGAATCAAAAGTTGTGTTTGAAGAATTGTGGATGTTAAGTATTATATTCTAGAACCATTAGTTGTTGTAAATTAAAGGAAAATTTTGGACTTCGTTATACGTTGTGCGATTATATATGATTTTCGGTAAGAAAAGGTGTAGAGATGAAATGTTATGTTAATTGGTCTTTTAGAAGTCTTGATTTCGAAAATGAACCGGAAAGAGAAAAGAGAAAAGAAAAGGAATTAAAGTATATTTAGGTCAAGATAATAGCCTAAGTATGTAAAGGCCTAGTAGAGAGGTGAAGGTAGATTAAAGAAATTAAGATATTATAGTTCAGTGATTTAACAAAAAGAGTTAAGTAAGGAGTAACGTAGTAAGGATAAGAAGAGATAGAAAGTATTTTAAGTTAAACATGAGGACTTGTGGAATTGTAACCTTGAAAATTTTGAAGCTATTTCTAGTGTTTGGAAAAAAGATAAATTGGAGAAAAGATGAATGCCTAAGTATGAATTTAGATGCTACAAGTAAAAATCGATTAGAAGATTGGAGATTGAGAAAATTGGTTATTTGAGAAGTAAAAGAGTGAATTAACTAGCACAAGGACTAATAACCATAAGGTTAAGAGTTTAAAATTCTCTTAGAAATTCTTGGGGTGGAGAGTTATTAAATTATATCTTCGAAGTTTTCTAAGTAAGGGGATTACGACTGAACGTAAAGTTTAGTGTTTATAACATAGAGAAAGATAAAAGATACAAACTTCGATGTTAGATAAAGGATTGGAAGGACATTAAGAGGAAAATAAATTTGAAGTACGATCGATATCAAAGAAAGATCCTAGATAGATGGAATTCATTGGGAGGTATAAGTGAAGATAAAGGACAAACTAGATAAGTCATTACTAAAGACAGCTAACTGATGAAGCTGGGCGGAATTTGTAAATGGAGTTAGTTATATGTAATTGGAAATGATGAGTGAGAAAGTGGGATAAAGCTGAGAGACGCTAACCTACATTGAATCAATTTGTTTGAAGGATACTAGAAATTTCTTAAATAATTGGAAGCTTGATTTATAGTTGATTATTTCTTTTCGTAGGTGGAATGGGGACCATAAAGTAAAGAAACAAAAAATTTGAGTAAAAGACTAAGTTGATTTGAGTAAGGAATTCGTGTAATGATGTTAATGATACCTAAGAATCTTATGAATTTCCTTGAGGAAGAATGACAAAGGGATTGGAGGAAGTGATATGTTGGTAATCGACCTTGTGAGGACTAAGTATCTATGGGGAGACATATGATTTAAAAGTCGTACTGCGTTTGAGACTCCTAAAGTAATGAAGTCCAAAGGAAAGATTGAAAAATGGTAAAGGATTTAGTCCTTCAAGTACAAAAGCAAAAAAAAGAGAGGTAAGAAGGAAACAATTTAAGTAATACTTTGGATAGAGTATATAAATTGTAAGACTACACTACAACATTATTGACGTGCGCCACTGCTTTCTTTTCAGCGCTGCAATGTGAAAATATCGACGCTTCTAAGTGCCAGAATAAGCAAAAACCCATTTCCTATTGCGGCGCTTTTAAGCACCGAATATGACGATTGTACTGGCGTTTGAAAGCGCTAAAAAATATAGAGGTGTTTAAAAGTGCTGCTATGTGGTCCGGTCATGTATCGGTGCTTCAAAGCGCAACTATATGACTGCATCATATATTGGCGCTTTGAAGCACCAAAATAGGACAAAGAAACCTGGCTAAATTATTCGTGTGCTTAAGCATTCAGAAGAGAGAAACCCAAATATAACGTGCGCTATCTTCTTTTTCGTTAAACAGCTCGTTTCTTTGTCAAGCCTTACACGGGTCGTTCCAATCTTGTATGTATATGCTCCCCATCTCTAATTCTCTAATAGTTTTTAGTTAATTTGTAGGCTTTTAGTCTATATTTTCAATAGTGCTTGAGTTATTTGGTTTTGGGGAAAATTGGAGTCGTTAATCTCTTGTTTTTTTGGTGCTTGATTGTTTCGTACAACCATCTTAATTGACTTCACATGGGAGACTCCTGAAAAACACTGCACTTCATTAAGAATTAATCCATAAATAAAAACTTTGTGCTAAAAAACTAGGAAATGCACAAGCCATTATACACAACATCACTCATTGGAACCACACCTCTATAGCTAGTTGAAGACCTATATAGGGATCTGCTCCTATTCCACTGTTTGGACACGATGTTTTAAGTCAATTAGAGGGTGGAAACTACATCGATGGTAAAACCTCGAAGCCTTCTAAGAAGAGGGCAAGAGAGGATGTTGGTACCTCTACGGGGCAAGTACTAGTGGATGAAGTTGATAATCTTTTTTAGGATGTAGAAGATTTCCTAGAAAATGTTGATAAGGAGGATCTTCCCATGGATGAGGAATTAGTACATATTTTGTGGAAAAAAGAAGCATTTTTTTTGTTACCTTGTTGGAAAAACAATTTCCTTCGTCATAATCTAGCTGTGATGCATATAGAGAAGAATGTATGTGATAATTTGATTGGAACAATATTGAATATAGATGGTAAGACTAAAGATAATAAAAAAGGCACGCCATGATCTCAAGCAAATTGGTATTAGAAAAGACCTCCATTTAATGGTTCTTCCTAATGGAAAAGATCACTTGCCTTTAGCATGCTACACTATATCTACGAAAGAGAAGGACAATTTCTTGACATTTTTTGCAAATTTCAAAGTTCCTGATGGGTAAGCATCAAACATCTCAAGATGTGTTAACGTAAAGGAGCGTAAGCTGTCAAACTTAAAGAGTCATGGCGGTCACTTATTTATGCAAGAAATCTTTCCTATCGCCTTGAGAGCATCTTTGCCTAGACATGTTGTAGCAGTTGTTTAAGAGTTATCATCGTTTTTTAAAGCTTTATTCTCTAAAGCCCTTGATCCCTAGGAGCTTGACGTATTGGAGTCGCGTGTTGCATTGACACTTTTCCTTTTGGAGAAAATATTCCCCCTAGTTTCTGTACCATTATGGTTAATCTAATCATTCACTTAGCCTCAAAGGATAGACTTGGTGGTCTCGTACATTACAAGTGGATGTATCCTGTTGGGGGGTTAGATGTTCAAATCTCATTTGTGAATACTTTTTTTTTTTTTTATATTGGCTAGTAAATTTATCTTTTAATTTTTTTGACTTTGCAAGGTATTTAGTGTGCTTGAAATCTTATCTAACATATTGCTCACAATACTTCAAAGGTGTAGAGACAAAATTCAACCATCCCCAAAGGAACCATGATAATGTAAATTATCTGGATGAGTACATGTTTTCCTCTAGTGGACGAATTATGGGAAAGATTGTAAGTGTTGAGTTCGATGACATGTCATTGGCTCAAGCACATCATTATGTGTTGCTCCATAATGATAAGATTTCTCTCTTTTGTAGGTTAGTATCAAAAAACAAAGAATATCCCAACTAAACCAAAAGCACCCAATGTATCCGCTCTTAACAAATCACAAAGGGAATCCAATTTAATCGAAAAGCATTCAATGTATCCATCAGATGAAACACAAAGAAAATCCAACAGAAAATTTAAACTCAATCAATTATAAGATTAACTCAAATAATTGACAGAACATTTATACTAAAAATTGTCAGATTTGTACAAGCAAATCTGAACTACTACGCCAAACAACGGCGGGGCTTCATCTTCAACCTTAGCTGAAGAGTCTAGCCACTCATAACTATAAAACTATAATAAAAAGTGCTAAACATTTAAACTAAAACAACTGAATATAAAGAAATAAATAAAAAACTTTACATGGGAGAAATTCCACTCGCTGACGGGCGGTGCTTCCCCTCGTGGTAGCAATGCCTTCGGGATCCATCAAAATGCTGGCGGAAGTCCACCGGTAAACACCAAAGTGGCTCAAGAATTGTACACTGAATGATGAAGCCAGATGGTGTTTATATAGTGGAAGACCCGGAGCAATATGGGTTGCAGATTCGATGTGGGATACTGCTCGTGTGCGCTCGATCGCAGTGTGGTGCGATCAATCGCAGGTACGATCGATCGCATGTCTTGTGCGCACGATCTCATGTGCGCTCGATCGCATGTCTGCTACGATCGATCGCAGATGCACTGAACTTCAAATATTTCGATGTGGGATGTTGACCATGCGCTCGTTCGTAGGCAGGTGCGCTCGAGCGCAGGTGCGCTCGATCGCATATCTCGTGCGATCGATCGCAATGTCTCCAGAAGCTTCACATCTCTTGAAATGCTTTATTTTCTCCACAAACCTGTAAAAATACACAAAACACAAGAAAGACGTAAAATAAAGTGAAATACTACTAACTAAGAGCATAACAAATATAAGTTAAGGGTCTAAAATATGCAATATTTAAGACTCATCAAATATCCCCAAACTTATATTTTGCTAGTCCCTTAGCAAAACAAAATAAAAGACTCAATGAAAAACAAAGAACATAAAGATAAAGTCATCACTCATGGTATCCAAAAATTTAAGGAACACACATCACCATGATATTCATTCATGAGCAAGCTTAAAAAGATAAACCCATCTTCGCAATGAATAGAAATGTTAAAATCTGATTACTTACAAAAGGCAGGTTAAGGCATCACAAGTCTGACACTGTGTAAAGTGAATTAGCATATAGAAATGAAGCTTCCAAGTGACTCCAATGTGTAAGGTCTCCATGTCTCAAGATTCACCGAATTTCCCATCAAAATGAACAAAAAAGGCATAGTATTTATATATATATATACATATATATATATACATATATATATATATATATAATAAGGCACGGCTATGTTTAGTTCTCTTAAGCTTTCTAATTGACCCATGTAGCGAGTGTTGAGTCAATGACTCCCAAACCAGGTGGTTTTAGGGCATTAGGTGTAAAGACACCCCTAAGGACTTACTAACTCGAGTCAAACAGGCTACGAAATTAAACCGACCTTAATATTACCAAGCAAAATTCCACCTTTTGACATGAACACTCACTGCTTACTGAGGCAAGAGGTCCAGTTACTCAACGAAAAGTTTATTGATAATTTTTTTTTAATATTTTCCTATGCCCAAGAGTTCATCCAACAAGTCATCCAGTTTCAGTTAAGATAAGGAAAAATACACATTAAAATCACATGTCATACCTCACATAATTTGTGCTAATGTGCTCGTGTTAGATTATGTCAAAAATGTGAATTCTCAAATGCCTAAGGTAAGTAACTAAATTTTAAAATTTATCACCAGATCATGTGTTCAAAATGTTAAGCTCACCAATGACATCACATCATAGAAAATGTTTAGATCAACCAAAATTTCACGATAACATGAGCATGCATTTATCTCTATGACGAAAAGACAACAAATTAGGACAAAGTGTGTGATGTGTCTCCCATACCCCCAAACTTAAATTACACATTGACCCCAATGTGTGACTAATATGGAAAGAGCTGACCTGAGATATGGAGAACTATCTGGACTGGTATGGCTCATAGCATACCCCCAAACTTGAACTGAAGTACGCTTTGTCCCTGAAAAATAAAAAATGGAAAACAAAAAATACTGGAAACAAACATTAATCATAAAAATGCAAAATAATAAATAAACAAAAGAAAAGATAAGCTGTGGGGTGCCTCCCATGAGCGCTAAGTTTAACGTCTTCAGCCAGACCCAACTTTAGTAAACATGCCCAACTAAGTGCTCCACCATCTGATCAATAAATAGGAATGGAAAATGATCAGGACTAGTGGCAGCATTCAATTTACGGTAGTCTAGACATTTTCTCCATCTTGACTGCACTCGAGTTGGAACTAACTCGTTGTCTTTATTTACTACCGTAAATTCAACATGTTTGGGCACGACTGGAATCTGGCTCACCCACTTGCTATCAGAGATGGGATAAATGATCTCTGCCTCTAACAGCTTAATATCTTCCGCCCTCACAACCTCTTGCAAAGCAGGGTTGAGCCTTCTTTGTGGCTCCCTCGATGGCTTGGCATTCTCCTCCAACTGTATCGTGTGTATCACCAACGAGGGGTTGATTTCTTTGACATCCTCAATAGTCCAGCCTATAGCTTCCTGATGCTCTCTTAAGACGTCCAATAATTTCTCCTCTGGAGCATCACCCAAATCTAAAGCTATAATTATAGGCAAAGAATCTACTGGACCTAGGAACTTATACTCAAGATTATCCAGTAAAGGCTTAAGTTCCTTCTTGTGAGGTTCAGGTGTTGTGGTTTCCTCCGTCTCACTGATCTTTAGAGGAGCAGACTCCACGATAGTATTTGCTTGCTCAAGTAACTTATCTAAATCCAAATCCTCTTCAAACTGAGCAAATCATGCCTCCATAATGTCCTCAGACTTCCTTTCTTCCTTGGGGGTTTGTAGTCTCTCAAGGTAAGGCACTTTAGATAAAAACGACCTAGAGAGATCCTTAATAATACGAGTGGCTGTAGATGGCTCAGCATCTCTCTTCTCATTGTTGCCACTCTCTTGCCCTTGGTGCATAGCAGGGTTCTCTTCCACTTGATTGTCCACTTATCTCCCAGACAAGTATGGGACAGTTGATTGCACTTGTTCCTGCCAATGCATTGGAGTTGAAGATCCCACCGCAAATTGTTCCTTTGGGTAAGGCTCAAATTGACTGGGGAACTCTCATTCCTCTCCTTCACCCACGTAACTTGCGATTTGATCAATTTGACTCTCTAGTGTGGCAATCGCTTGGGTGTTTTCTATTGTTGCACTCATCATTTCACTCATAGATTGGCTAGTCGATTTCATGAAATCATTGAGAGCGTCCTCCAATGACTGTGAAACCGACGCTGGCGCTTGAATGGGAGCTTGGTAAGTGGGTGATGGTGCTGGATAAGCTGAGTGACCATAATTTGGAATTGGTGGAGGAAATTCGGGAGTGTATTGATTGTGAGCATAGAAAGGGGCTCCTCCCTGATTCATTGGTTGGTTCTGCTCCCATGAAAAATTAGAGTGGTCCCACCACCCTGGATTGTATGTTTCAGAGTAAGATCCATTTGATTGCCAACAACACTCATTGAAAGCATTCATTTGTTCCATGGGATACTCGGCACAAGCCGGCATTGACGGACAATTCTGTGCTAGATGCATGGGACTAGCACAGATGGAACAGCTATCAACATTGAATGTGCTGGCAGCATTGAGGGACGGGCCGGTCATTTTAATGAAATCCTTGAGGGCGTCTTCTAAAGACTGTGAAACCGGCGCTGGATTCATCCACATTTTTTTTTTATTTTTTTTAACAAAAAGATAACTAACTAGTAGAAAAATAAAATCATTTTAGACCAAAAATTTTCACAAACCAAACAATTCCCCGGCAACGGCGTCAAAAACTTGTTGTGAGTTTTAATTTACTCGCAAGTGCACGAGTCGTTTGCAATATAGCGTTGTGCAAGTGCGAGGTTGAATCCACAGGGAATTGTGTTGTGAAAATATATTTTTTAATCTAAATTAACTCTATCTTAACCTAGTTCCGAATTTTGAATGATATTGCAAAAGAAATATAAACTAAACTAAGTTGATTTAAAAACTAATAAAAAATACTAAGGTTTCCGAATCCACCCTACCAAAGTTAAGCATATATGTTCTAAAAATATAGCCTATCAAAACATTCCATGAATCCAACTATAAGACAAAAAACAAAGAATATCCCAACTAAACCAAAAGCACCCAATGTATCCGCTCTTAACAAATCACAAAGGGAATCCAATTTAATCGAAAAGCATTCAATGTATCCATCAGATGAAACACAAAGAAAATCCAACAGACAATTTAAACTCAATCAATTATAAGATTAACTCAAATAATTGACAGAACATTTATACTAAAAATTGTCAGATTTGTACAAGCAAATCTGAACTACTACGCCAAACAACGGCGGGGCTTCATCTTCAACCTTAGCTGAAGAGTTTAGCCACTCATAACTATAAAACTATAATAAAAAGTGCTAAACATTTAAACTAAAACAACTGAATATAAAGAAATAAATAAAAAACTTTACATGGGAGAAATTTCACTCGCTGACGGGCGGCACTTCCCCTCGTGGTAGCAATGCCTTCAGGATCCACCAAAATACTGGCGGAAGTCCACCGGTAAACACCAAAGTGGCTCAGGAATTATACTCTGAATGATGAAGCCAGATGGTGTTTATATAGGGGAAGACCCGGAGCAATATGGGTTGCAGATTCGATGTGGGATACTGCCCGTGTGCGCTCGATCGCAGTGTGGTGCGATCGATCGCAGGTACGATCGATCGCATGTCTTGTACGCACGATCTCATGTGCGCTCGATCGCATGTCTGCTACGATCGATCGCAGATGCACTGAACTTATATTTCGATGTGGGATGTTGACCATGCGCTCGTTCGTAGGCAGGTGCGCTCGAGCGCAGGTGCGCTCGATCGCATATCTCGTGCGATCGATCGCAATGTCTCCAAAAGCTTCACATCTCTTGAAATGCTTTATTTTCTCCACAAACCTGTAAAAATACACAAAACACAAGAAAGACGTAAAATAAAGTGAAATACTACTAACTAAGAGCATAACAAATATAAGTTAAGGGTCTAAAATATGCAATATTTAAGACTCATCAATAGGTTAGGCATAATATAAATTGTCTTTGAATGTTAGAAGTGTGTTCAATAAAACATTGACTGATGTTGTCTCATATTAATTGTTTGTATATGGTTAGGTGCCATGGATGGTGAAAAACAATTATTCAGATGAAATAATTGTCTTTGCTCGAGATCCGAATAATGTTGTTAAGAAATTTAATGGATTCAACATCAATGGCTTTAAATTCCACACAAAGGATCGTGAGAAGTTTAGATGATCTCAAAATTCGGGAGTTATGGTTGAAGCTGAGGAGCAAACGTACTATGGTGTGCTCAAAGATATCATTGAGTTGGATTACTATGGGGTGTTTAAGATTGTGTTGTTCAATTATGATTGGGTGGATATTAATTCAGCTAGGGGTTTGAAGAAAGATGCAAGTGGGTGCATTCTCGTGAACTTGTCTAGGTTCATACACACTGGTTAGTTATTGAAGAATGACCCATACATTATATCATCTAAAGTGAAACAAGTGTTTTATGTGCAACAAGAAAGGAAGGGTATCATATTGTAATCACAAAGCCAAGGGACTTATACGAAATGGGGAAAAAACGCAAGAAGAGAATGATGACACTTACAATCAGCGCATGCCTTCTAATGTAGTGGTAGACGATCAATTAGATTGTATCTCAAATTGTGCTAGGGTGGACATTGATGAAGATAGCAATCTTTAATGTATTTTTTTGGTTCAATTGATTACCTATAGTATTCTTCCCTTTGTCTCTTTCACTTCATATTTTAAACTAGTTTGAGATTTGATGCTTAGTGGAGTGAATGAGTTTTTTTTAAGTAATCTTGAATGTTAATTCTTACCTATCTTGATGTTTTTGCTGAATTTTGTCATCCGTATGATTTCTTCACACCTGCAAATGGGCTTCAGTCCCTGCACAGGGGTTGCTGCACCAGCACCAACACCTGCACAGGGCCTGTAGCACAATCAACTGCACAGGGACTGCTGCACCATCCCCTGCATAGGGGCTGTAGCACAATCACCTGCTCAGGGACTACTACACCATCCCCTGCACAGGGGTTGCTGCACCATCCCTTATACCAGTACCTGCACAGAGGTGAAAATGATATATCCTCTTTGTTATTATAGCTTGTTTATTAATCTATATAAGCGCTTCTATTTAATGATTTAGTTTTTAGGTTTTATTAATTTGAGATTCATATAAAAGCATGATTAACAAGAAGATAACTAGATGATTGCTCTGTCACTCGATTTTGTTGTTAGTTTCAAGCTTTTTAAGGTGTAACTTATGATCAAAAGCCCAAAAATACTAGTAGGATTTTTTTTTTCTTGCAGTTGAGTCTCAATTGAATCTTATAAAAATGAGGTGTTTCCTAGGAGTGTGGAATGAGGAGTTATTCTTAGTATGGTTGCCTAGTTCTCTTGTGATGTTCTCTAGCTTTTCAATATGGTGGAAAGAAGTAGATTTTTGTGAAGAAATGATAACTGATTTCATGGAAAAAGTAATATTATGCATGTGATGTATAGCCTATACTATAAACTTCCTATATCTACTCTCCACCCTAATTACTAAGTAGTGGCAAGTGGCAACCAAGATGCAACTAATAAAAGATAACCAAAGACATCAAATATGTCTAGGGATAGCATTTTGATTATTTCTTATCCATTCAGTTAGTGAAATTATTTATGGAGTACTTGTTTTCTATTATCATCTTGTAAAAGATCACCATGAGGATGTAAACTTTCTTCCTTTGAGGATAAATTTACAATAAGGATGATGGTTCTAGACTGTACCTAATCAGTTTGAGAAATATGCATGCTTCTAGTTGCTTAAGAAAACATATCTTCTATCTAGTGAAGTACTGACGATGTGTGTGAAATTACGATGTTATGCAAAAGTAATTTGATCTATCTGAGCATAGTAAAAAATGTTAGAACGACATCTTAGTATATGTACTTATTTAGAAAGCAATCTGCTTAGAAAGCCAGCAGTTGTGAACAAGTATAGCTAGGGTGCTAGGTGAAAGAAACCTAAAGCCGAAACATTTTACCTTCATGAAATTATATGAGTAATTTGCGTGTCTGTGACTTTGTTCTGTTGAACAAAAATTTTAGGCTGAAATTGTTGTTTTGATAATACTGTTTCATGTTGTTGTTCTTGACATGTATGGTATGCAATAGTAGCAGTACAAAGCAACATATGCCTTGAGCATAATCATCATATTACTGGAATTTACATAATCATAGTTATTAGCATAAATGGATATTTTTGATAGCATGGATGAAAATTCCAGTGTCTTTATAGGATATGGTCAGTGGGACATCATACAAACTAGGGGGAATTTGTTATTCTCATTGTCCAATTTGTTTTGAGAATGGAGTTAGTTAATCAATTTCTAGTATAGTTCTTTTTTCATAGTTGTGATCTAGTGATCTTTTTTCGCCTTTTCTAGTTAGAATAAGTGATAAAGCATTTTCTAGTTTGAATATTCTCTAAAATTCTGGGTGAAAATTATTTGGAATTCTTTGACCTCCATGGTATTTTGCTGTTCACCTCATTTATTACTCTTTTAATCTCATCTGTATAGCTCTTTGACATCTCTTTTTTGAAAGACATAAGCATGTTTATATTTTTATGTATACAGATTTCAACAACATATTTAGGTCAAAACCTCTTTCTCCCTCAGAGCTACTATGTCGAACCAATCTCCAGTTGGGTCTTTATAATATCAAGAAGATGTTAAACATAAGCATGAGTATTAACTTGAAGATGATCATGACTCTCAAACTGATTTTGAGACCAGGCCAATAATCACAAAAAGTAAAAACAATGATAATGAAGAATACAAGATAATTGGTAATTTTTGTATTATAAGACACTTTTTATAACTAGTTTGATATCACAGTGTTATCATATTTATAAAATTTATGTTTTCAATGTATAGATTCTCAAAGGAGGGTGAGAAAGCAAACAGTGTCATGCAAACGTCACAAGTGTGGTCCTTGGAACATGGGGAGAAAATTGTGATCCACTTCAATGCACTTAATCAACCTGTGAAAAAGGGTGGGCAAATATTAAGTAGCTGGTTTGGTAAAGTTGCAAAGAGAGGGAACCTTTGTCCACTTGGCTACATGGATTGGAAGAAGGTGCCTTCTAATTGTAAAAAAGACCTTGTTTTGTTGATTCGAGTAATTAACATCAACTTAATTTGGCGTTTTCTTCCTTTTTTGTGGTGTTGTACAAGCATATACTCTTTAACACCAAAAATACTTATTTATATTATTTTTTTTCTTTATGGTAGATGAAGTTTCATTATCCTATGATTGAGACGATTGACAAAATATTAGTGAGGATGATCGTTAAAAATGGAAGGACTAAAAGTATGTGCTTAAAAGGGACCACGTAAGGAACAAAATAAAGCAACAAGTTTTGAGAAATAAAGTTCCAAAAGGAGTAGATCAAGACCAATGGAAACTTGTGAACTACTAGTTTTCTGAGCAGAGTGAGGTTGTTTTTTTTTCATAATTATGCTCATTTAAATTTTCATTGTTTCTATTTTCTCTTAATGATTGATTAGTCAAATTGATTTATGGTTGTTGTAGAAATAATATATGATAGGGACAGCAGCACATGAAAGACAGTAATGTCCTTACACATCCAGATCAAAGAGTTTTGCTAAGGGATGAATATGTGAGTTGATTTGCTTCATTTATCCAATTTTTCGTTTGAGATGTAGCGTATTGAGTCATTGTTTGAACTCTTTTCATAAATGATAGGAGATGAAACATGAAACTAAGCTCGGGCGCGTAGAGTTTTTTTACTGAAACCCATAAACGCTAGGATGAAACTTTTATTGGTAAAGCATCAAGAAAATTTGTGGTAAGTTCAACAAAATTAGTTCTCAAATACTTGAAGTTAGAGAATTTTAATTCTTAGATCAATTATTCTTGGATCATTTTTATTGGTATTAACAAATAGCAAAGCAAAAAATATGGTTATCTTGTTTGGATTAGTCTATAATAGTTATCTTGTGCAAATTGTTTATTTAGTTAGTGATATTATCCATGAAGCTTTGTGTAAGTTGTACATAGAAAGTTCTAACTTAAGCAATATTAATGAGATTTAACAGTTTAGATATCTATTATGTATTCTTTTTAACTTAATATGGTTATCATTTGGGTTTCCCTTGTGAGTAGTAGCAAGTTTGTTTATCATTTATGCTTTTGAAGGAGTGTTTGTGAGCAAGTTTTGAAGCCTAACAACACATGAAAAAATAATGTAGGCTTAACATTCTCATATTACTCCATTTTGTTGGCAAACAATTCACAAGAGATATGTTTCCTTTGCTCGATAAAATATTACTCCATTTTGTTTCCAGTTAAGCTTTATTTTTTTTATAAGAAACGACAGCCAAACAGATACTTGATGTGATGAGACTTGAAAATGAAAAAAAATAACGATTACATACAAAAGCTGGTTGTGGTTATTTTGTTTGAATTGTATTTTTGTTCTTCTTTTACAGGAGGTTTTGTGGAAAAAGAAGGGAAACTCTGCACCTTTTTTTTATAAAATCTAATTGCTTAACTTTTGTTGCTTTTGTTTTATGTAACTTTCGCAGCAAACTTTCGCAGCAAATAGCTACTCAATATTTGGGGGATTTTGTTTATTATTTTTGTTATTTGTTAATTGTAGGTGACTGTTGAAGCTCGTGTGGCTAAACTTGTTGCTGTTTCGGGATCTTCTGATGCTAGTAACAATTTACAAATACAAAATGAAGTCTTCACATAACTTATGGGTGAAGAGAGTTTTGGATGTGCACGAGGTCAAGGGTTTGGAGTTAATCCCACCGGCGTGTTTGGATTTTCAGCTCAAATAGAAATGGTGTGGGATACAATGGAGCTTATGTTGAAGAGATACATAATTTGAAAGGACAAATAAAAGAAATCAATAAAAAACATGAGCATCAGATTCAGGAAATAATGACGAAGCATGGTGATCAAATGACCAGTGTGTAGTCCCAAATGGATGAGCTCAAGTCTTTACTGTAGTGGTTGGTTAATGAAGGATCTCATATTTGATTTCAAGTGTAACGATACTTAAAATATTTATTTAGACTTCATTCAATTACTTGGTTGTGTATGAATTTACATGTTCACTATGAATGTTTTTTGTGTGAATGAAATGACTTTCGTATTGATATTTGAATTTATATGGATTTGATGATATATATATATATATATATATATATATTAAAGAACAAGGGTTAATTATATATACAGTATGTGTTGATATTAAACCCAAAATAGTACAAAAACATATGCCAGGTGTATTATGGCGCTTCAAAGTGCCATAAAAATTGTCAATATGTGGTATATTGTGGCGCTTTAAAATGCCACAATATTCTCGTATTGTGGTGCTTCAAAGCGCCAATATTATGTGGTGCTTTCAAGTGCCAATATATTGTGGTGCTTCAAAGCGCCAATATATTGTGGCGCTTCAAAGCACTACAAACTATTAGCACTTTAAAGCACCACTAAATTATGCATATTGTTAAGCGCCGGCTCTAGTGTTGCGACACCACACATACCAGTGCTTTATCTGGCGCTTGTTTAAAGCGTTGGTATCATATATTATGGTACTTTAAAGCGTTGAAATACGCTAAAAAAATGTCAGCGCCTGCGAGTTATGTTGCAGTACTAGTTGGGTGAACTGAAGATCAAAGGGAGGAAAAAGATTGAACTTAAAGGGGAATAATTGATAAAAGAGCGAATACTACTTATTAAGTAAAAAAGGGGTTTCTAGCAAATCTGAACATTTTTTATTAAAGTTGTAAATTATATCACTCCGATTTTATTAGTGGGTTGGTAACAATAGATAGAGAATTCAAGATGATGGTGAATAGGAACTTTAGCCTTATAAGGACAATTTTTTTGAAGGTAGAAAATTCGAGAAGAATACTTGAGATTGTGAATCAGACTTAGGAAAAGTAATAATCCTGTTATTCAGTGGATCTTGGTCAGGGAAATTTTGGGGATGAATTTTTTATCAGTGGGAGAGAATTATGGAGCTCGGTATTGTGAATTCGAATATTTTAATCACAAGAATTCTTTTTAACATGTTATTAATGTATATGTTCCGTTTTGTGTTAGAATTTATTCTATACTTGGACTTGTGGAACTTGGGAACAAGTAAATAGAGTAGATTTGATAATAAAAGAGTTCTTGAGAAAAATGGATTTATGACTAAATATGTTGAATTGAAGGTTTTGAGTTTGATTTTTATTGTGGGTAATATAAAGATTTGATGTTTAACTCTCAAAAGCTTGTGTTTCAAAAGATTTAAGAGTTTCATGATGAATAAAAGGGGCGTTGGAGAAGAAAAATGAAGATTTTCATTGGTTTAGATGCTGAAACCCAGTAGACAGTCGACTGTGTAGAATAGACAGTGGACTATCATCTGGGCAAAAAGCCCATATTGTGAGGACAATCAACTATGGAACCCTGTTTTCATACAAAAACAATAAAATTTTTATACTTTTTAAACCTAAACATTTTTAAAACAATTTAATGAGATTTTTGAGAAAAAACACGATCTTATGGTTTTAAGGAAACTACTTTTCATTTGAATCTTTAAGAACAAGGTTTACAAAATATATTTAGATAAAAATGAGAGTTTTGTTGTGATTTAAAAGTCTAGCTTCTTTTTCCTCTATGTGAAGATGGCTTGGTTGATTTGTTGATTGTTATATCCGTTAGGTGTAGTGGAGGATCGTTTTAGAGATAAGAAGATACCTCATATTTAAGAGTTAATTCGAGAGATGGGTTCACCTTATTTTTAGTAATCGTTATAAATTGCATAATAAAAATGAAAAGTTTAACAGTTTATACATATAAATGATTATAGAAATGTAAAGATTCATATTATGAGAATTATATGTATATATGTATATATATGTGAAGAATCGATTGTATAAGAATTAAAATTAGAGATGGCTTGATGTTTTCATGTGTGATAATTGATGGTGTGTATATATACCTTTAAAATGGAAATAACTGATGGATAACCTTATATGAAAGAAATTGATGTTTGGGTTAAATGATGATTTTTCTTTTATGAGTATAGTGGATTGTTGATTGGGTTTGAGGATTGTTTATGTTATAAGTTTAGTGACATGATTGGTTGATGAATGCTTAAATTAGAAGTTGTTGAATCATGTTTTGCATATCATATTGCATAAACCATTTCATGATCCATCTAACAAAACAGAGTGTTTGGTAAGGCCAAAAATGAAATTGATGTTGATGTTGCGATGTTGTTGCTAAGATGTATCGGTATGTGGGGAGATGTCCCTGTTATTATATGATGAGCCAAATGAGGGGAAATGAAATTAGTAAAAAAATTATTATGCATTGCATTGCATCTCATTAAATTTATTCCATGGATAATGGACATTTGATGATTGGCCCATAATGGGCATGTGTTAGAGGCGTGTTTTGTGATTGGCCCATGAAGGGTGGGTTTTGCAATTAGCCCATAAGGGGCATGTGATGTGTTGGTCCCGGTGATGGGCTTAATGCTATTTGTGATAATACAAAAGTACTGAAATGAGTGTTTCCATTATATTATTGATTTCATGTGATGTGTAGTATGATAAAGGTTGTATGTTCAAACATTATTAAAAGGGTATAATCAACTTATTATATTAATGCTAGTTCTTCCAACTAAGAAATTAAGATAAATAATTGGAGGAAAATCAAGAGTTATATTGCTTGTACTTAGTAAACCTAACAGTTTTTATGTTATTGTTATATTAAAAATTATAGATTCCTCCAATATGATTACTATTCGTAAAGTGTTTATCATTATGCTTTTTAGCTCACCTCTTTATTTTTATAACATTTCAGGAAGGTACCAGAATACTTGTGATCAGAGTTGAGAGAATTTAGTAAGGTCCTCGTCCAAGACATCATCACCTTTTGGATTATAGAACCCGACCTTTCTTTTAATTATTCTTGTTATTATTTTATATTAATTTTCTTGCTTAGAAAATTTAATTGCCATGTTTTGATTTGTTATGCACTTAGTATTTGTAAATAAATTATTTTATGAGGGATAAAATATCAGAATTTAAGACTTTGGGGTTGATTTAAAAGTTTGGGAGAAGATAAGGAGTGGGGTGTTTTTGTGACTAAACTTTAAAGTGAGAAACAAAGGGTCTTTTATTTCTCTTGGTGGGAGTCTATATAAGAGATAAAGTGGTTTTCCTTCTTCATTTTTTAAGCCTTCTCTCCCATTCTCTAGAACTCTCTAGCAACCCCTTATTCTTTCCCTTCTCTCTTGAGTTCTTGGTAATGTTTAGAAGCAAATCATAAAGTAAGGTTCCATCCCCTCATATTTTAGTTCTTATAAGTTATTTGGGTGAAATTTGACTTCTTAAATTCAATGATTTGAAGTTTTATTGGAAAGATTTGAAGAAAATCAAGTTTTAGGTTTTTAAAAAGGTTTTAAGCTAGGTTTAATGATTTGAGGAGTTTAAATTGAGATTTTTGTTATGGGTAATGTTTGGATTTGACTTAGAACCCTAGGAGTATTTGATTTTAAAAGGATTTGAAGTTTTAAGAAGAACCAAAAGGGTTTTGAAAGAGAAAAAATGGATTTTTCGTGGGATTTTCTAGGCTCGGACCTTAGAACAGTCAGTTGTTACGATGTCACAGTCGACTGTGCAAGGGACAAAGAGCTCCAAGTCTCAACACAATCGACTGTGGGATTGGATAGTTAACTTTGCAAGAGGCAGAGAGTTCATAACCTCAACATAGTCGATTGTGCAAACTTGTTTTTAGGATTTTACACTTTGAATTCATCGTTTTTTCAAATCCTAAGCCCTTAAGGATGACCTGATGGAATAAATTGATATTCTTGGTTTCTTGATTTGATTAGATGATGTATATTCGAAAATGGCTTGGTGGTTGACCTAAAACAATATTTTCTTTAGGTACTCGTGAAGAGCGCTCGAAGGGTAAGGAAATGGTTTGAGAATAAAACCTATTTTTTTTTTCAATGTGAGTATCACCTTACTTCTAGTAAGTGTGAGTATATTAAATGAAATTAAAAGCTTAGAATATATATATATATATATATATATATATATATATATATATATATATATATATGAATGTAAGAAATTAATTATATATATAACTATTATAGACAAAAGATTGAAGAAGTGAAAGACACATAATAAGACTAGTACGTTGAAATTTATATGTTTGAAAGATGTTGCGATGTATTTGATTTATTGAACTTATACATGAAAAATTATAATGTTGTGAATGCCTTACACATGTTATGAAATTTTATTGATATCGTGAAATTAATAGAATAATTATGTAAATGTTAGGACTCCACCCAGTAAGGGGTAGGGAAGGGATCCTATTAGTTTAATTGTAAGGATTCCACCCAGCAAGGGGTAGGGAGGAGATCTTAATTGTAAGGACTCCACCTGGTAAGGGGTAGGGAGGAGATCCAAATTGTTTATGATGGGAGATGTCGTTGTTGTTTATGATTAGCCCAATGAGAGGCAAGAACTTTGAAGTGATGAAAGAAGTGAAGTTGCATTGCATCACATTGCATAATGAATGACTGGTACATAATTGATGACTTTGATTGGCCTTTGAGAGGTACAAATGATGTTTGGTCCAAGAAGGACATGCGTTGTGATTAGTCAATTAAAGGACACTTGTTGTAATTAGCTCGTGAAGGGTATGTGATGTGATTCACCCAATGAATGGTGTTGAATGTATTTGGTTCAGTAAAGAGTATGAAATGTTGATTATTGTAGTATGAAAATATTTGAGATTGATCATATAATATATGCGAAGTGATAAGAACTACGTACTTTCTAATTACTGAAGAAATAAGGAATACGTATAATGGCTACTCTGTTAGTAACAAGAAATGAGAAAAGTAAGCTAAAAAGTTTATACTTATAAGTCATATTATTTCTTGTACTTAGAAAGAAATAAATATTAATTTAAGGTTTGAAAAATAAAGAACAAAACTTTTAAAATGATTACTTTTAGAAATGTGTTTCTCACTGAGCTTTTAGCTCACCCTTTTATTTTCTAATATTTTAGGTGATACCGGGAGTTTGACAGTCAAAATTGAAGGAAGTCTTAAATAAAGCTCTCGTTTACGGTGTCCTCGTCTTTTGGGTTTTTGTTAAGAGTCTAATCCCTTAGTATTGGTTTATTCGTTGTAAAAGAAAGTCTTCAAAGCTTACTTAAATGGGGGAGTTTTCTCTCTTTTGCGTCTTCTGAAAATTGTAAAATCTTTGACTCTCTTGTATTGTAAAGATTGTTTGGATGTGTAAAACAAATATGATTTCATAAATTTGTGAAGTTTGATAGAATGTTTGTAGTCTTGATGAGTATTATATAGTTGCATCTTGAGTCAAGGTGCTTAGTGCTAAAAGGTAATGGAGCTGTTCCGAGTACGGCCCACTCGAGATAGGTCGTTACATGGGTTTCTTTGAAAGTTTAAGTTTTTTGTTAGTCTAATTTTGTAAAAATGTACCTTAGGGGTACTAACTTGAAAGTTTCCCCTTTTCTTTTATACCTTCGGTGGGATTTTAAGACTTAGTTGTTGTATTAAAAAGTGTACTGATTGTACTATTAATTGTCTTGTGAAATTTTGTGACGTTTGAAAAGAATATTGTTGTCTTGTAAATTTTGTGTGTTTGCATATAGATTGGGGTGCTAAGAGCTGAACGGTGATGATACCTCATCGGGTAAGGCCCACCTGGGGATGGGTCGTTACACTCTGGTTGTGTTAATCCCAAAAGTTTGAATCAAATTTAGGATGAACTTCATATTTAAATTATGAAATTGACTGCAATAAGACAAAATTTTGATTCATCATTATATAACTAACGCACTGATGTTTGGTGCCCTCTAGATTAATTTGTTGATTTAATATAGTTAGTTTACCTAAACTCGATTAGTGCATTTGTAAGATTAGTTGAAGAATATGCAGCATCTTAATGATTTGAGACAACATGCATCAAATACTCGGATGATGGAAAAAGTGCTTCATAGGTGAATCTCCAACATATCCCTTTTTGTATAAAGAAGTTATTTTTTCTTAAATTAAATTTTCATTTATTGTTTTTCTATTGGAAAGTATCAGATACTCTTGGTTGAAATTTTGCTTCACTTTGTTCTCATATTTGAACAAATGATGTATGTGCTATTACTCTCACCTAAAGCATGAGGAAAACTTAACTAAGTGATCTTTCATGTCAAACCTTGGGTGAATAAAAAGAATTTTAAATTGAAATTAATTATAAATCTCTTGACTTACTTTTATCTTTGACTATATTTATTATCATATATTGAATTCAATATTCAAAATTTAGAGATTATTTATTCATTTACTTTTACACCAAGAATTGCTTTCATTATTGATGTGCATAAGCTTACTGGTCATATTCGGGATAATTTCCTTGGTATATATACCTATATATTATTTTGGATAGTGTAGTTTAATAGATGAGATAGGCTTGATGTCAAAACTTAAGAGAAGGTTGGAATAATCGAGTACTTTAGAGTCCAATGTTTTAGTTGAATAGAACTAAGACAAAATGCATGAAATACATTTTAAGTAGAACAACGGGTAGATATTAGTAAAGAGTGAAAATTAATGATAGGTATTTACTTATGATGATTATTTTTTGTAACTAGAATTAGTTATCCACGACATGGAAAAATAGATTTAGTACATTTTATTGTAGTACCCTAAAATAGTAGTCAAGTCGGTGAGAAGATATTATAGAATGATTATTTCCAATTATATTTTATAACACTGAGTGTCAATGGTCAGGTGATTAGGTAATAGCATGTTGCAGAGTGAGTATGTTTGGGAAATGACCCCCTCCCAAAAAAGAAGAGATTTTGCTGAAATTTTTGAAGAATTTAGGGATAAGTTAAATTATTTTTAAAAGAGAAAGTTATAAGATACTTATTAAAGACTAGATTCCTACCTCAAATAAATGGAAAACGTTAGCAAAGAGAATACTTGATCGTGCATTCTTGTTACTGCCATTCCTAGTAATGAATTAACGTGTCAGTTTGTTTTAAAAGTCTTGTTGCATACATGCATAATGGAATCAGTAATTAGAGGTAGTGTTGGTTTTTATTCGAGATTTGTTATCACGTTTTGGTTGCGGGAACAAACGAGGGGAATAACACCTCAGTTTACTAAGTCTAGCTTCTTATGTGTTTTCGAGGTGAGTGGTTCTCTACACATATCCTGTAATTATTATTCCTTCCATCTGGTTTGAGGATTTAATATATATATATATATATATATATATTAAATATATGCTATGTTGAGTATGAATAATGTGATAAATTGATGTTTTACGTTATGATGAAAATTCAAAAATTACTTGTTATGCTCTGCTTGAACAAAGAATTTGAGGAAAATGAGAAAAGTTGAATTTTTATAAGCTTTCATAAAATATGGGTCTGGTTGGAAATGTGATGGAAACAATTCCCATCAAGAGGTGTGTTTTAGATTGTTGCACACTAAAGGGTGTGCTTGAGATGGTTGCCCACTAAGGGGTGTGAGTATGATAAGATGCATAATGTGAAATGAAAAGTGTGTTGAAAAATATTAGGGTAGTGTGCTATATAAATACATATGAAATGTTTAATGTGGTTGGCCCAATGAAGGACAATATGATGTGATTGGCCCAATGAAGAACGATATAATGTGATTAGCCTAGTGACGAGTGTTGATATGTGACTTGTAGAGTCGAGTCTTAAATTCTAAACTATATATATATATATATATATATATATATATATATATATATATATATATATATGTCAATGTTTTAAATTATGATTTTTTTTTCTGTGTTAGACATGTGTAGGACTTATTGATTGAAGGGTAATTTAAACACAAAGAAATTAGAGGTACTTGGTTAAGACATTCTTGTAAAGGAAGTGTTAGTAAGAACATTGGGATTAATATAAAGAGTTAGGAAAGATGAGGAAAGTTATACAATTAAATTAAAGAAAGACAGGAAGGGTAAAATGATAAAAGGCTATACTTAGTGGTAATATATAAGGCTAAGACTTAGAGACTTTCAGCATACAAAACGCAATTCTCTTCTTCTCTTGAGAGTTCGGTTGGAGCAAAAACCATTTTCTTCCTTTTGAGAGAAAACCCATTTTTTTCAAATCTTTTTTAGTTCAGCACCTTCCACCACCATATCACTTGCCCCCAAACTTTATTTAACATCTACTGCCACCTAAAGGAACCGTCCGGTCCAGGAGGTGAGGTGCCACAAGCGGCCTACAGTGGCACATTGGGTATATGCGCCAGTCAGAGGCTTTAGTTTCCTTTGTTTTCTTGGCTATTTTCGTCGAGAATTTGAGGTATAATTGATTTTTGACCATTTCTAAGTTAAAGAAGACTTACTAAAGTTGATTTTGGGGGTTTGTTTGAGATGATTTGAGTTTAAGTTGATTGGTTTTGAGCTATATGAAGTTGGAGTATGTTGTTGTTGATGGGAGTTTTGATTAAATCTTAAACTTGGGAACGAAATAATAAAAATTTTGTGTTGGGTATTGTTAAAAGTATAAGTTTAAGTCTATTGAAGTATAAAGATTGATGGATTTAGGACGTTTTGAAGTTGGAATATGATTTGTAATATAATTTTGAATTTACCTTAAACTATAGCATAAAAGAAACTTAAACTTGTGATTGAATTAGTTTTAGATATGTAAGTTTTAGGTTTCGAAGTATAATACTTGTTGAACATAAATGAATTTCTTGAGTTAGGAGGATTTTTAGTGATAAAACTAAAGTTTGGGAAGAATTCTCTTAGATAGGTACTTTGGAGTTTATGTAAATTAATCTAAGTTAGTGTTTGGAAAATGATAAATATATGAATTTAGAATCTTGATGGTATAAAGGTTATTAGATTGGTATGAATTCTTTGAATTGGAGGAGTTATTGAGTAAATTAAAAATCATTGTCATGAGAAATAAACTTCAAATTTGACAAGAAAGGAAAAAAAGAATAAGGAAAAGTAGACAAAGAAGAGAAAGTTGGTGATATAGTATAGTTTTGATTATTTATTGTAGTTGATTGATAAAGATAAATATTAATTTTGTATATACTTCTTGGATTGTTGTACTATATTTAGGTGTGACTGGAGAACGTGCTAAGGGTAATGAAGTAGATTAGGATTAGCTTTTGGCATATCAAATGTGAGTTTCACCTTACTCTTAGTAAGCGTGGTGAATAAATATGTATTTGATACATAAGAAACATGAATGATATGTCTTGATGTGTGTTTGGAAGTAAAATTGGATGCGAATGAGTTGATAAAATTATATTGATAAATTGCTTGTGTTATGAATTGTGTTTAATGATATTTGAACTCTTTGATGATATTATGGAACCGAGTGGAAGTGAAAAGTGAAATGGAACCGAGTGGAAGTGGAAAGAGAGATGGAATCGAGTTGATGTAAAAATGTGATGTTTAATGTACCGATACATGGGAAAACGTCCCCATTGTAAAATATATATATAAGAGTATGAAATTGATTTAATATCACATGAAAAGTGGATACTTTTTCTTGTTATGGTTTGAATTTTGTGATTTGTTGGATGTGTTAATATGTTCATGGAGTGACTATTTTACATGTAATAAGTATGAGAATAACTATATACATATAAATGGTTGTGACTTTCTAAATTGTGAATTTAAATTAATTTGAATTCATTCAAAGAGTGATGATTTTTTTTGAAGATAATTACTTCGGGTAATGTGATTACTCACTGAGCTTTTAGCACAACCTCATTTTTTTTTTAATATTTCAGGAAAGGTGCTTAATAGAATTGAAGTAACTCAGTACAAAAATTGAAGGAGAAAGGTATCCTTCAGTGGGTTTTCATGCGAGGCATCCTCACCTTGTTTTGTTTAGCAGTTTAGATTAATGTATATGTCTCCATTTTTGGAAAAATGTATATGTTTTTGAATTGTCATGGATGTAATTTTTCTAAAGATTGTATCTTGTGTAAATTCTTGGTTTCAACCAAAATGTAATGCACATAGAGTACAAAAATGTGGAAGCATGCATGCATATAGCAGGAAAGTATTGTAAGATGGAAAGAGTAGGATTTACATGTTGCATTATAGGTCTAGGTACTCAATGCTTAAAAGTAATGATGCCATTCCGAGTAGGGTCCGCTCGGGATGGGTTGTTACATGACTTGCCCAATGAAGGGTGTGGTTTATATTGACTCTTGATTTCATATTCTTATCACTACTAAACTTTATTTTGTATTTAAAAGAGAAATGTTTTCTTATGTAGTTTGAATGGGTTCTTGGTTCACAAGATTTTATGAGATGTGAAATGTTGTTTATCTCAAGGCATGATAAGCAAACAATTTGTTTTAGTGAAGAACTCTTACGCTAGTATATGTATCTATCCCAACTCCTATTTCTTATGTGATTGTATAATATGTCTAGAGGATCTATATACGTGGTTTTATCTACAAGGGGAATTACCTTCATCTCTCTAGGCTATCTAGCTTGCCCCAAATCTATTTTCAAGTGTTGTATGTTTTAGAAGATTCAGTCATCTCATGTGATTATTGGTCTGTGTGTTGTGGGAGTCTAGTATCTGGGATCCTCAAGGTGTCAATCCTTATTTGTATATGTACGAGGTTGAAAACAGGTTCAAGGGCTCGGATAGTCAACTGCCCATATTAGCTAGTCGACCGTAGGCTGCCTAGAGATTTGCATAGCTAACTGTTCAAGTTCTAGAAAGTTTCTAGTCGATTGTGCTCATTGGACAATCAACTGTTTGGTTGCGATTTTAGAAAATTTTTAGAGTAAAACTTCATTTTTCTTCAAAATAAGTTCTTGTCTCCCATGGGACTTCCAATCCAAATCAACTACAAGTTTTCAAGGATTTCAAATCAAAGATTAGACATTAAACTTAGAAATCTATCACAAAATCATTTTATTTGAAAACAACTTTCTTCTCAAGCAAACTTTTCCATTCAAGCTCCTAAAACTTCAAATCTTAGAGTAATAAATAGGCTTAATGCTTTAAAAGTAAAAAAGAACAATATTTACCTCAAGGTTGACAAGAAATTCTCATCATTTCCTTTCTCTTCACTTCCTTATTTCCCTCTTTCTCTCCTCTCCTCTTTAGGTTTCTAGAGATTTCCAGAACTTGCTAGATTTTTCCCTCTTTTAACACTGTATTTATAGCTCAACTCTCCACTAACTGCACAATAACCCTTCTAGTTTACACCCCTTCTTATTTCCACTGCATAACTTTCCAAATTTTTGTTTTTGTTTAGTTCCACTAACGATTCCTCAAAAGTTCTACAAGATTTCAAATGACAACTACTTTAAATACTCGGTCTTTAGTTATTTATTTGTCCCCAAGTTTCACAAACTCAAGTACAATAGAAAAAAAATTAGTTCAAAACTTAATAAGTGATACCAATAACGCACCAAAGTGAAACTCCATGACTTCTAATATTATAAATAAGACACCAGGCTCTATAGACGGGAAGGGGTTTCTGAGTTATTTTGGAAGGACCAAGTTGATTGGGTCATATATCTAGTTGATAATCAACTGGTAGAAGCTCCTCGACCTTTCCCAGTCGACTAGATCAAGTACCTAGTCGACTGGATCAAGCTGATTTTTCAAAAATTGACTTTTCTCATAAGTTTTTGAATGTGAAACCTTTTTGAAGTAATTTTAATGTTTATATACATTTGAAGTATCATTAAAACAGCTTAAAAAGTGTTAGTATTCAAGAAAATTAAAGTGTTTTTGAGATTCAAAATAAATTATTTAAAAAAGAGCTTAATGCCTCGATTTCTTTGATTTTTTGTTTGATGTGAAGTGCGCTCTTAATATTTAAAGTGTGAAAATATCTTGGGGTTTCCTAGTATTCAATAATAATGGATAATGATTGATTATTGTAGACTGAGGTTTCAACCCAAGAAGGGGGTGAATTGGGTATTAAAAAATAAAATACTTTTTGCAATCTCAAATATCAAAATATATGCAGAATTAAATCTTTCTAAATTATTAGCACAAAGATGAGAGAGTTTATTGCTTAATATAGAAATAATAATTGAATTATAAAATAATTAAGCAATCAATCTCATTTACTTGAATAATAAATAATTATAAGCAAGTAATTATGAAAGTAATTAAGGAGATAGAGTTAGAGAGATGCAAACTCAGTTTATAGTGGTTCGGCAATATCGGATTCGTTCCGACCCTACGTCCACTCTCTTCAAGGAACCTCCTTGAAGTAATCCACTAAGAAACTTAGTCGTACAACTTCAACGGTGTTGTACAAACCTTACAATCCCTTCCTCTCGGAAGCTATCCCCTTCCACTCGGAAGCTATCCCCTTCCTCTCGGAAGTAATCCCTTTACAATAAATGCTGTAAAGTAAATTGTAGAGAGATAACAATGAAAGCTTATACAACTGAATAATATCTCTCTTTCAAAGTAAAGCTTGAAGAATGACTCAACATGAGTATTTCAAAGCTTTTTGAGTTTCAAGGAATGAATGACTTGATTGTGTGTGCTCTACTATTTTTGAATGTCATCTCTTTCTTGTTAAATGCTGAATTGAGTGGGTTTATATAGCCATCAATTAATGTGGCCGTTGGGACTTTAATTTGAAAAAGATTTGCTTTAAAACATTCAGATTTTGTGTCCAACTGTCATATTTTTGAACTACCAGTCGATTGGGTCGTGATACCAGTCGACTGGATCCTCTTTAAAAATCACATTTTTGCTACTACAGTGTTACCAGTCGACTGGTATGACTTACCAGTCGACTGGGATCCTTCTGCCTGTTTTACTAGTCGATTGTACTATTCATCCGGTCGACTGGGTCACTGTTTGAGCGTTGCTACAGTGTTTTCAGGATGAACAGTGTTTTCAGCATCAATTTTCTTCATATTTCTTTATTCTTTTTGGATTTTGGAGTTCCAAAAATCTCCTAATTGAATCAAACTTTCTTGCACATTAAACACACGAGTTAAATACTTCAAAAGTGTTTTGCTATCATTAAAATTAATCTAATAAATTTCTTGATTAAGACATTTTTGGTGATGACAAAACATATTACAAATTTAAGCATAATATGTGTGCAAGATATATGAAGAATGATATATTACAAATGCTCAAGTAATTTTCAATGTCAACATGAATTCTTTTTAAATTCAATTAGAGATGTTAAGTATTGAGCCCAATTAATTTATTTGCATTTAATAGAATCATTTGGAGATTTTATATCTTCAATTAATTAAGACTATATAATAAAATGTAATGCAAATATAATTAGCTCTTAAAAATTGAAATGCTTTCAAAGCGTATCTTAGGATTCAAACCTATAATTTATCCCAATTGACTTTGAAGTTGTATTTAAATTATTCTCCTTGAATTTGATTTTTTGGAGAGCTTATTGACTTTTGAGATCATCAACTTTGATTCACCAATTTCTATAATCTTGATCTCCTTTGATGTATAAGCACTATTAACAATCTGTATTACTCAAGTAATATTCATTAGAGCTTAATTAAGATTTTTGTCACTATCAAAATCATTCAGGGTCAACAATCTCCCCCTTTTTGATGGTGACAAAAATCTTAAGAATAAGGTCTAACAAGATCTTTAATATTCTTATTTTTCTCCCCCTTTTTGTCATAATAAAAAAGGGTAGATTTCAAAGAAGAGCTCCCCTTGAAAATATGCTATTGAAAATATTTTGATGAAACATTTTGAGAAAAGAATCATTTTACAAGATATCAAGAAATATAAAACAATTTTCAAGCATTATAAATCTTCAAAATAACCTCAATGCTTAGAGTATCTTACACTTAATCAATAAAGGACAAGAGTTTGAACTCATTGCTTGATTTACCAATATGTTTTCTCTTTTACTAATAAATCAGATTTTCTCCCCCTTTCAAAAAGTCTAAAGTAATTATTTTTAACTTTTAAGAGAAATAAAATTGGATAAAACTTAACAAGCCTTATTAGTAGTTGATTATTAATTTAATGCAAAGATAATCATCATTTTCAATATTCTTTGGAGCAATGCTCCCCCTAAATCTATGCATTGGTTTCTGCTTACTTAGTTTTTCTCGTTTTTCTCATTTTTCTCCCCTGTTTTGACAACAGTAACCAAAGGGATCAGAAATCAAAAAATAAGTTATCTAGCCACTATAGTCAACTACAGTATACTTAAGCAAACCTGTATGCGAAAATATGGCTTCATTCGGAGTTCGGAAGCCTTCCCGGCAAGAACCGAAAGTTTTCATACAAGCATAACCAGTTTCAGAGCATATTCTTGAATAAAAGTAGTTTGAAACTATGCAAATGATGAATTATGAAGCAATCAGACATTCAGTTTATCACAATCCAGCAATCTCATTAACATTCTTATCTTACAGAAACTAGCTTCACCTAGAGGTTTTGTAAGAATGTCAGCTATTTGATCTTCTGCAGGTATGAATTCTAGTCTTATGTCACCTTTTTTAGCATGGTCTCTTAAGAAATAATGTCTTATTTCTATGTGCTTTGTTCTAGAGTGCTGAACAGAGTTCTTGGTTAGGTTGATAGTATTATTATTATCACAAAATATTGGGATGTTTTTGAGGTCCATGCCATAGTCTTCTAGTTGTTGTTTCATCCATAATACTTGGGCACAACAACTTCCGGCTGCAACGTATTCCGCCTCAACGGTTGATAGTGCAACAGAATTTTGTTTCTTGGAAAACTAAGAGGTTAACATTGTACCTAAGAATTGGCATGTACTACTTGTGCTTTTTCTATCTAACCTACATCCAGCAAAATCAGCATCTGAATATCCTACAAGCTCAAAAGATGAATCTCTAGAGTACCATAATCCTATGGTTTGGGTTCCTTGTAGATATCTAAGGATTCTTTTTACTGCAACTACATGTGATTCCTTTGGATTAGCCTGAAATCTAGTACACATGCATACACTGAACATAATATCAGGTCTACTTGCAGTTAAATAAAGTAAAGCACCTATCATGCTTCTATAATATTTAGTATCTACAGTTTTACCTCCTTCATCAAGATCAAGTTTTGTAGTTGTGCTCATAGGTGTTCCAAGTGGCTTTGAGCTTTCCATCCCGAACCTTTTTAGTAGGTCCTTAATGTACTTTGGTTGATTGATGAAGATTCTTCCTTTTAGTTGCTTGATTTGAAGTCCAAGGAAGTAGGTAAGCTCTCCCATCATGCTCATTTCAAATTCACCTTGCATGCACTTTGCAAACTCTTGACACATAGATTCATTAGTAGCACCAAATATAATATCATCAACATATATTTGGACTATAAGAGTGTCATTTTTGTGAGTTTTTGTGAAGAGAGTTGTGTCTATTCTACCTCTTACAAAATCATTGTCAATCAAAAATTTACTTAGTCTTTCATACCATGCTCTTGGAGCTTGCTTTAACCCATATAGAGCCTTAGAAAGCTTGTAGACATGATTTTGAAGACTAGGATTTTCAAATCCAAGAGGTTGCTCAACATAAACCTCTTCTTCTATAAAGCCATTTAAAAAGGAATTTTTTACATCCATTTGAAATAGCTTGAATTTATTAAAGCATGCAAAGGCTAATAACATTCGAATAGCTTCTAATCTAGCTACGGGAGCATAGGTTTCATCAAAGTCTATTCCTTATTCTTGATTATATCCCTTAGCAACTAGTCTAGCCTTGTTTCTAGTTACTATTCCATTTTCATCCATCTTATTTCTATATACCCATTTAGTTCCAATTATTGAATGATTCTTAGGTCTTGGAACTAGTTTCCAAACAGTGTTTCTCTTAAATTGATTTATTTCTTCCTGCATTGCAATTATCCAATCATTATCTTTTTTAGCTTCTATAAATGTCTTAGGTTCTACTTGAGACAAATAAGCTACAAAATTGTAAATATTTCTAATTGAAGAGCGAGTTCTTACCCCTTGTAAAGGATCACCAATCACTTGATCAATTGGGTGATAATTTACACACCTTCAATCTTTAGGTAGACTTTCCTCTTGTTGGCTTGATGATAGTTGGTCCAAATTGGAAGTTTCCATCTCTTCATTTGCTTGAGGTGGACTCTCTTTTGGGTCAACAATGGTAGTAGGAGTTTCCATTCTTGGAATAAAATCTGCATCATCATTAAAGGAAACTTCTCTACTACTAATTGGGTTAGACTCATCAAGAGTTACATGTACAGATTCTTCTATCACTAGAGTTTTTTTTATTGAAAACTCTATAAGCCTTACTAGATGTTGAATATCCTAAAAATATCCCTTCATCTGTCTTAGAGTCAAATTTACCCAAGTTAGTTTTATTGTTATTTAGGATGAAGCATTTACAACCAAATGTACGAAAATAGGAGATATTAGGCTTTCATCCTTTCAATAGTTCATATGGAGTTTTATCAAGCAGAGGCCTAATTAAAATTCTATTTAAGATATAGCAAGAAGTGTTTACGGTTTCAGCCCAAAAGTATTTTGGTAAACTATTTTCACAAAGCATAGTTCTTGAAAATTCTTCTAGAACTTTGTTTGTCCTCTTAACAACTCCATTTTGTTGAGGAGTTCAAGAAGCTAAAAAGTTGTGATTATTTCCATTTTCATCACAAAATCTTGAAAAGCTTTGATTTTCAAATTCTTTGCCATGATCACTTCTTATGCTTGAAATACAAATTCATTTTTCATTTTGAACCATTTTGCAAAACTTTTCAAATCCTTTGAAAGCTTCATCCTTGTAAGCAATAAAAATAACAAAGGTATATCTTGAATAGTTATCAACAATAACAAGAGCATATTGATGGCCACCTAGACTAATGGTACTAATTGGACCAAATAAGTCCATATGCAGAAGTTCCAAAGGTCTAGTAGTTGAGACTACATTTTTTGCTTTAAAAGAAATTCTAGTTTGTTTTCCCATTTGACAAGCATCACATACTTTGTCTTTTTCAAAATTGATTTTAGGAAGTCCAATGATTAAATCTTTCCTTGAAACGATTTTTAGCAAGTTCATGGTTACATGACCATGCCTTCTATGCCATAGATGGATTTTCACTAAAAGCAGGAAAATATTTTTCATTTTCAGAATGCAAGGATTTCAAATCAACTATGTAGACATTTTCATGTGTATGACCAATAAATTTGATCTTGTTGCTCTTGATGTCTATAACTAGACAATGAGAGGCCTCAAATGTGACTTTGTTGCCTTTGTCACAAAGTTGACTAATACTTAGTAAATTTGTCTTAAGGCCTTGTACTAGCAATACATTATCTATAATTGAGAAATCATTACCAACTTCTCCATTCCCGATGATCTTTATTTTTGTGTTGTCTCCAATGGTGACAAATCCACCATCTCTTAGAGTTAACTCCTTGAATACACTTTTATCACCGGTCATGTGCTTCGAGCATCCATTATCAAGGTACCAACAGTTACCTTTTTCTTTGGTGTGGAGACATATCTACATCACACAAGGATACACGATTGCACTTTTGGGTACCCAAAATTTCTTGGGTCCTTTGGGGTTAGTCCTTGAAAACACGGTTCCTTTTGGGACCCATACTTTCTTAACAACATATGGAGTTTTATAGACATGATGATGCACAATCCTAGGATAATAGTTATTGAAATTTCTAGGATTTCTTAGATGTGCATTTCTATAATTCTTAGGATAGGAGTTCCTAGGATACATGTTTCTATTGTGAGGAATATGAATATGCATGCCATTTCTAGAAAATGTATGATGATGATTTCTAGGATACATGCTTGCATTATTATGAGTATGCATATTATTTCTAGGATAATTATGATGGTAATTCCTAGGATAAGCATGTGCAGTGTGCATATTGTTTCTAGGATGCACAAGATGGTTATTCCTAGGATGTGTATAAGCATTTCTTGAATGAGCATAAATATAAGCATGAGTATTTCTACGATGCTTCATTCTTGTATATACATTAGAATTAGTATTTCTACACCTACTAGCATTCATTGAGGGAATGCTTTTGACCTTGTTAGTGGTCTTTGAAGTAGAGGCTTCATTCACACATGATGCTTTCATGAATAAGCTCTCTTTTGATTTTTGCTTGCCTAATGGAGAATAACCTAACCCAGATTTTCCTCCATTTAATCTTTGGCAAGATAGCACTTCATCTAGCTTTTCTTTTCCAAGCATAAGTCTAGATATTATGCCATTCAATTCTATTATCTTCTTCTTTAAGTTTTCGTTTTCATCTTTAAGAAGATCTTGAGAAGAATCATAAAGTAATGAAGATAGTTTATCTTTTTCTTCTCTTAGACCTACCATCTCTTTAGAAAGAGATGACACCTCTTTTTTAAGAATGGTGTTCCTAGAATCGAATTTCTTCAATTCTTCATACATTTCATTTATGACTTTTACCAATTCTTCACTACTACTAACAATGTTATTTTTTGAAGAGGAAGAAGTCGATACCTCACTTTCGTCGTCGATTGCCATAAGACATAGGTTGGCAATTTCCTCGTATCCGATCTCTTTATTCGAAGAGTCTTCTTCTTCTTCATCGCCATCATGATTAATATCTTTAATTTCCATAAGAGGTAAGGATGTGGTAGAACCATCAATTTTGTAATCCAAGTAGCTTTCATGCTTCTTGAGGGATTCCACAAGCTCTTCTAAACTTTCACTTGTAGAATGCTTTGTCAAAATAATTTTCTATTGAATTGACAAAGACCTAAGAAATATTCTCACAAGTTCAAGGTTAGAATAAATTTTACCTATGAAAGATAAAGTTTTAACAAGTATGGTAAAACGAGTTTGCAAATCAAAAATTGATTCATTTTCATTCATTTTAAAATGCTCTAAGTCATGAATAAAGTTTTTTAATTTGAAATCTTTTCTTGCTCATTTCCTCCATATATGACTTCCAATAAATCCCAAATTTCTTTTGCAGTCTTACATGAGGAAATTTGACCAACTTCGTTTTGATCAAGATAACTATAAAACATGTTCATAACTTTAGAATTTAGTTGAATGAATTTACTATCATTTATATCAAAGTCATTTTCATTTTCAAGAATGAAATACCAAGCATAATAATCATGTGCTTGAATAAAAATCTTCATTTGAGCTTTCCAATGGGTGAAATTTGTTCCATGGAGAAGAGGAGGACTAAAAGGATCTCTTCCTTCTAAAAATATAGTTGCTATAGGATCAACTCTAGGATGTTAAGCCTAAAATAGAGAACGAGGCTCTGATACCAATTGTAGACTGAGGTTTCAACCCAAGAGGGGGTGAATTGGGTATTAAAAAATTAAATACTTTTTGCAATCTCAAATATCAAAATATATGCGGAATTAAATCTTTCTAAATTACTAGCACAAAGATGAGAGAGTTTATTGCTTAATATAGAAATGATAATTGAATTATAAAATAATTAAGCATTCAATCTCATTTACTTGAATAATAAATAATTATGTGCAAATAATTATGAAAGTAATTAAGGAGACAGAGTTAGAGAGATGCAAACTCAGTTTATAGTGGTTCGGCAATATCAGATTCATTCCGACCCTACGTCCACTCTCTTTATGGAACCTCCTTAAATTAATCTACTAAGAAACTTAGTCGTACAACTTCACCGGTGTTGTACAAACCTTACAATCCCTTCCTCTCGGAAGCTATCCCCTTTCTCTCGGAAGTAATCCCCTTCCTCTCGGAAGTAATCCCCTTCCTCTCGGAAGTAATCCCTTTACAATAAATGCTGTAAAGTAAATTGTAGAGAGATAACAATGGAAGCTTATACAAATGAATAATATCTCTCTTTCAAAGTAAAGCTTGAAGAATGACTCAACATGAGTATTTCAAAGCTTTTTGAGTTTCAAGGAATGAATGACTTGATTGTGTGTGCTCTGCTATTTTTGAATGTCATCTATTTCTTGTTAAATGCTGAATTGAGTGAGTTTATATAGCCATCAATTAATGTGGCCGTTGGGACTTTAATTTGAAAAAGATTTGCTTTAAAACGTTCAGATTTGGTGTCCAACTGTCATATTTTTGAACTACCAGTCGACTGGGTCGTGATACCAGTCGACTGGATCCTCTTTAAAAATCACATTTTTGCTGCTACGGTGTTACCAGTCGACTGGGAACCTTCTGCCCGTTTTATCAGTCGACTGTACTATTCATCCGATCGACTGGGTCACTGTTTGAGCGCTGCTACAGTGTTTTCAAGATGAACAGTATTTTCAGCATCAATTTTCTTCATATCTCTTTATTCTTTTTGGATTTTGGAGTTCCAAAAATCTCTTAATTGAATCAAACTTTCTTGCACATTAAGCACACGAGTTAAACACTTCAAAAGTGTTTTGTTATCATCAAAATTAATCTAATCAATTTCTTGATTAAGGCATTTTTGGTGATGACAAAACATATTACAAATTTAAGCATAATATCTGTGCAAGATATATGAAGAATGATATATTACAAATGCTCAAGTAATTTTCTATGTCAACATGAATTCTTCTTAAATTCAATTAGAGAATGTTAAGTATTGAGCCCAATTTATTTATTTGCATTTAATAGAATCACTTGGAGATTTTATATCTTCAATTAATTAAGACTATATAATAAAATGTGATGCAAATATAATTAGCTCTTAAAAATTGAAATGCTTTCAAAGTGTATCTTAGGATTCAAACCTATAATTTATCCCTATTGACTTTGAAGTTGCATTTAAATTATTCTCCTTGAATTTGATTTTTTGGAGAGCTTATTGACTTTTGAGATCATCAACTTTGATTCACCAATTTCTATAATCTTGATCTCCTTTTTTGTATAAGCACTATTAACAATCTGTATTACTCAAGTAATATTCATTAGTGCTTAATTAAGATTTTTGTGACTATCAAAATCATTCAGGGTCAACAATTACAAAATTATAAATAGTAGTGTTATGAGTAGTATATACATATAATAAGAAATGTGAGCGTATAAGATTTCAGTAAAGAAATGATAAAGAGTAATGTTATGAGAATTGTATATATATGTTGAGATACGAGTTTAGAAATGATTTGGTTTGGTTATGTTTGAGAAATTGTGATGTATCAAATTGTAATGAAAGTGATTATTTGGGTTTATTAGTAATGCGACTGGTTGATGGATGTTTACTTTAGAAGTTGTTGGATCATGATTTGCATTTCATATTGTATAAACCATATCATGATCCGTCTAATGAGGGGGAGTATTGTGTAAGGCCGAAAATGTCCCTCTAGCGAGAGGGAGTGTTGGGTGAGGCGGAAAATGAAATTGAAACTGATGTTATGATGATGTTGTTGAGGCGTACACGTACATGGGTAGATGTTCCTGTTGTTATATGATTCGCCCAATTAAGGGTGTTATAATGAAACTTACCCAATGAAGGGCAATGAGATAAAATGATTAAAGAAATGAGAAAATTTTGAAAAAATAATTGTGCATTGCATGGTATTTCATTGATGCATTGTGATGATTGGCCCATGACAAGCAGGTGATGATGTTATTGAGACGTACCAGTATGTGGGTAGACGTCCCTATTGTTATATGATTTGCCCAAAGAGGGGTGTTATAATGAAACTAACCTAATGAGGGGCAATGAGATAAAATGATTAAAGAAATGAGAAAATTTTGAAAACATAATTGTGCATTGCATGGTATTTCATTGATGTATTGTGATGATTGGCCCACGAGGAGTAAATGATGAGACTGGCCCATGAGTGGCATACGTTGTATTTGGCCTATGAAAGGCATGAGAAGCGATTGGCCTAATGAGGGGCATGAAATATTAATTGTTGTAGTATGAATAGTGTTGAGGTGAATGTCGATGTTAACCCTCACCTATATTTTAATGATGACAAAACAAAACTCTTATTATACTAACAGTGCTAACTAAGTGTATTAAGCGATAAAAGCTTACAGCTAGAAATCAAGGTGCAAGAACTCAACTTGAATCAAACTCCAAGCCAAGACAGAAGCTCTAGTATAGGTTTAAGGTATTGAAACAAGTTGTAAATCTCACTTGTTCAGGTAAAAAGCTTGTCTTATGGCTCTTTTTGAAAAAATATTTTAACAGAACTTTTCAATCAAACGTTTTTAAGTTAAAAACATTTTAAAACATGAAAGCTGGGTTGATAGTCAACCCAGTCGACTGGGTACTTATACTAGAAGACTGATATATGAGACAATGTGTCCCTAATCGACTGGGTGCTTCATACCAGTCGACTGGTATATTGGACAGACTGTTCCCAGTCGACTAGCACCATCAATAGCCTTAAAAATGAGATTTTTAACTTGACCTAGTCGACTGGTACTAAGACCCAATCGACTAGTAGTTAAAAAAAAATGACTGTTGAGACGCGAGATTTCAGCACAAAATGCACCAAATCATACCAAATCACTACAAAGCGGCCATATTACATCAAGGCTAAATAAACCCACTCTATTAAGTATTTAAAAAGAGAGATTACACATTCAATCAAGTTTTTACTCATTGATACACAAAAGCTTTGAAATATTTATTGTTGAGCCATTCTTCAAGCTTTACCTTGAAAGAGAGATATTATTCAGTTGTATAAGCTTTCATTGTTGTCTCTCCGCCACTTACTTTACAGCATCTATTGTAAAGGGATTAGCTTCCGAGAGGAAGGGATTAGCTTCCGAGAGGAAGTGATTTGCTTCCAAGAGGAATGGATTGATTGTAAGGTTTGTGCAATACCCATGAAGTTGCACGACTAAGTTTCTTAGTGGATTACTTCAAGGAGGTTCCTTGAAGAGAGTGGATGTAGGGTCAGAATGAATCCGATATTGCCGAACCACTATAAACTGAGTTTGCATCCTCTATTCCTTAATCTCTTTTGTTGCACATTACTTGTTTACATGCTTGTGTGTTTATCTGTTTTTATAAACTTGTGTTTAATTAGCAAAAGTTTTTAAAACCCAATTCACCCCCCTCTTGGATTGAAACCTTAATCTACAGTCTACATAATGATTGATTGCATAGTATGTGGAAAAATATTAAGGATTAAATAAAATATAGTAAAGTACGGAGGTTAACATTTATTGCGATAAATATATAAAAAGAGTAATAAAAGCATACATAAAGGACTTATTAAATTATGCCTATAAAGAAATAAATTTTATGACAAAGTTTGTAATCAAATAAATATGATTACTTCTAATAAGATGTTTACTCACTGAGCTTTTTAGTTCACCCACTCCCTTTACTAACTTTTCAGGTTAGCACTTGAACACTTGTGGTCAAGGTTGAAAGGAGTTATCATCTATGACATCCTCATCTCTTCGAGCTTTTGAGAGTCTAAGCTTTAGTTATAGTTTAGTATTTGTAAAAGTGTTAAAGTTAGATGTAACTGAGGAAATTTTCTTATCTTTTTTACTACCATCTTTTGCAAAGCCTTAAGAATTGGTTTGTTGTATTGAAAGGTTTTATGTATGTAAAGACAGGAGTTTATATAGATATTTAATGATTGGAAATGAATATTGTTTGATTTGCAAATCCTTGTATGATTGCATCTTGAATCAAGCTGCTCAGTATTGAAAAGTAATAAAATTGTTCTGAGTAAGGCCCGAAGGGTCACTACATTTGGTGAACAATCGAAGAAAACCTCTAGATTAATTTGTTGATTTAATACAGTTAGTTTTCGTACCTATACTCGATTAATGCATTGGTAAGATTAGTTGAAGAATATGTGCATCTTAATGATTGAGACAGCATGCCTCAAACGCTCGAATGATTGACATTGTGCTTCATAGGTGAACCTCCAACACATCCCTTTGTGTGTTAAGAAGCTTTTTTTTTTTTTTTTAAAATTCAATTTTCATTTATTTTTCTTCTCTCGCTGAGGCCTGGTGCAAACAGCAGCCCTCACGCTGCCATCTCTTCTGTTTCGGCAAGTTTTCTCCTTTGTCCCTGCAGGATTTTCCCCTTTGTTCCAGCGTCATTTTCCCCTACTCATCTTACGAAAATTCCTTGGCCGTGCAGTTTTTTGGCGAGCCTTTTTCTCCCTCTTCCATTGATCGATTGTTCTTGGTTTTACTGTTATTGCCCAAATTCAGTTGCTTCCCAGTCAAATTTCGGCAGCCATTGGCACAGTCGGACTCTTTTCGAATTTCGGTAAAACCTCCTGGCAGCATCATCTTACTTATATATTCCTTTATATGTGTTCCTAATTACTCTAGTTGTGTTAATCCTAAAAATCTGAATCAAATAGATTGCTATTGACAAAATTTTGATTCATTATTACATAACTAACGTGCTGATGTCTGGTGAGCAATCAAAGAAACCCTCTAGATTAATTTGTTGATTTAATACAGTTACTTTTCGTAACTGAACTCGATTAATGCATTTGTAAGATTAGTTGAAGAATATGTGGCGTCTTAATGATAGACACAGCATGCGTCAAACCCTCAGATGATGGACATTGTCCTTCATAGGTGAACCTCCAACACATCCCTTGGTGTAAAAAGAAGTATTTTTTTTTTAAATTTAAATTTTCATTTATTGTTCTTCTCTGGTTGAGGCCTGGTGCAAACAGTTGCCCTCATGCTGCCACCTCTTCTGTTCTCGCAAATTTTCTCGTTTGTCCTTGCAGGATTTTTCACTTTGTTCCGGCGGCATTTTCCACTACTTTTCTTGTGAAAATTCATTTCTGTTGCAGTTTTTCTACGAGACATTTTGTCAATCTTCCAGTGATCAATTGTTTTTGGTGTTACAGTTATTGTCCATATTCAGTTGTTGCCTAGCCAAATTCTGGCAGCCATTGACACCGTTGGACTCTTTCCAAATTTCGGTAAAACATTTCCCTTTCCTCCTGGCAGTATCATCTTACTTATAATTATGAATTAATTTAATTGGCATCATCTTACTTATATATCGTTTGTATGTGTTCCTAATTACTCTAGTTGCGTTAATCCCAAAAATTTGAATCAAATAAGGATGATCTTCATATTTAAATTCTGATTTTGATTGCTATAAGACAGAATTTTAATTCATCATTATATATCTAATGTGCTGATGTTTGGTGAGCAGTCGAAGAAACCTTCTAGATTAGTTTGTTGATTTAATATCAGTTTGTTTTTGTACCTGAACTTGATTAGTTTGTTTGTAAGAGTAGTTGAAGAATTTGTGGCATCTTAATGATTGAGACTGCACGCCTCAAACACTCGGATGATGGACATAGTACTTCCTAAGTGAACCTCCAACACATCGCTTTGTGTATAAGTTTTTTTAATGTCAATTTTCATTCATTGTTCTTCTCTCGCTGAGCCCTGATGCAAACAGAAGCCCTCATGCTGCCATCTCTTATGTTCCGACAAGTTTTATGCTTTATCCCTGCAGGATTTTGCCCTTTGTTCCAGCAGCATTATTCCTATTTCTCTTGTGAAAAATCCTTCCTCGTGCAGTTTTTTGGTGAGCCTTTTACTCCATCTTCCATTGATTGATTGTGCTTGGTATTACAGTTATTGTCCAAATTCAGATGCTGCCCAGTGAAATTCCGGCACCCATTGGCACTGTCAGACTCTTTCCAAATTCTGGTAAAACACTTCCCTTTCTTCCTGGCAGCATCATCTTACTTATATTAATGAATTAATTTAATTAGCATCATCTTACTAATATAGTCGTCTATATGTGTTCCTAATTACTCAAGTTGCGTTAATCCCGAAAATCTGAATCAAATTTAGGATGAACTTCATATTTAAATTCTGAAATTGATTGCTATAAGGCAGAATTTTTATTCACCATTATATAACTCGCGTGTTGATGTTTGGTGAGCAATCGAAGAAACCCTCAAGATTAATTTGTTTATTTAATACAGTGTGTTTTCATACCTGAACTCGACTAGTGCGTTTGTAAGATTAGTTGAAGAATATGTGTCGTCTTAATGATTGAGGAAACATGAGTCAAATGCTCGGATGATGGACATGGTACTTCATAGTTACGTTAATCCCAAAAATTTGAATGAATTCTGCGTTAAGGATGATCTTCTTATTTAAATTCTGATTTTGATTGCTATAAGATATAATTTTGATTCATCATTATATAACTAACGTGCTGATGTTTAGTGAGCAATCGAAGAAACCCTCTAGCTAGATTAATTTGTTGATTTAATACAGTTAGTTTTTGTACCTGAACTTGATTAGTTCGTTTGTAAGATTAGTTGAAGAATATTTGGAGTCTTAATGATTGAGACTGCATGCGTCAAACGCTTGGATGATGGACATGGTGCTTCCTAGGTCAACCTCCAACACATCTGTGTATAAAAAAGTATTTTTAATGTCAATTTTCATTTATGGTTCTTCTCTCGCTGAGGCCTGGTGCAAACAGTAGCCCTCATGCTGCCATCTCTTCTGTTCCGAAAAGTTTTCTCACTTATCCCTGAAGGATTTTGCCCTTTTGTTCCGGCAGCATTTTCCCTAGTTCTCTTACGAAAATTCTTTCCTCATGCAGTTTTTGGGTGAGCCTTTTTCTCCCTCTTTCATTGATCGATTGTGCTTGGTGTTACAGTTATTGTCCAAATTTAGATGATGCCCAGTCAAATTCCGGCACCCATTGGCATTGTCAAACAAAAATTGCCAATATTTGGTGTTTGCAGCGAATTTTTAATGCCACTAATTTGCGGCACTTGGAAGCACCACTATATTGTGATGCTTAAAAGTGCCGCAATGTGCATAATTTTGTGGCGCTTCTAAGCGCCGTAATATACTGGCACTTTAAAGGGCCGCAATATAGCAGCGCTTAGAAACACCGAAATATAAGGGCGCTTAGAAGCACCGCTATATAAGTGCCGCTACTGGCACTGCGACACGACACATATTGCGGCGCTTAACCCTTTATCCGGTACTTGATGTAAGCGCCAGTATCGCATATTGCGGCACTTTAAAGAGCCGAAATATGCTAAAAAAAGCACCAGCGTCTACCATTTATCTTGTAGTGCTGGCAGCATCCCCTTATATTAATGAATTAATTTTATTAGCATCATCTTACTTTTATAGTCGTCTATATGTGTTCCTAATTACTCTAGTTGCGTTAATCCTGAAAATCTGAATCAAATTTCGGATGAACTTCACATTTAAATTCTGAAATTGATTGCTGAAAGACAATTTTTATTCATCATTATATAACAAACGTTCTGATGTTTGGTGAGCAATGGAAGAAACCCTCAAGATTAATTAGTTGGTTTAATATAGTTAGTTTTCATACCTAAACTCGATTAGTGCATTTGTAAGATTAGTTGAAGGATATATGGCATCTTAATGATTGAGACAGCAAGCTTCAAACGCTCGAATGATGGAGATAGTGCTTCATAGGTGAACCACCAACACATCCCTTTGTGTAAAGAAGTTTTTTTTTTTTTTTTTTTTTTAATTTCAATTTTCAGTTATTGTTCTTCTCTCACTGAGGACTGGTGCAAACAGCAACCCCCGACGCTGCCATATCTTATGTTCAAGCAAGTTTTCTCCTTTGTCACTGCAGCACTTTCCCTTTGTTCCCGCGGCATTTTCCCTACCTCTCTTGCGAAAATTCCATCCTCGTGCTGTTTTTTGGCGATTCTTTTTCTACCTCTTCCAGTGATAGGTTGTGCATGATGTTACAGTTATTGCCCAAATTCAGTTGCTGCCCAGTCAAATTCCGTTAGCTATTGGCACTGTCGGACTCTTTCAAAATTTCAGTAAAACACTTCCCTTTCCTCTGGCAGCATATATCTTACTTATATTATTGAATTAATTTAATTATCATTATCGTACTTGTATATTCACGTATATGTGTTCCTAATTACTCTAGTTGAGTTAATCCCGAAAATCTGAATCAAATTTATAGGATGAACTTCATATTTAAATTCTGAAATTGATTGCTATAAGACAGAATTTTGATTCATCTTTATATAACTATCGTGTTGATGTTTGGTGAGCAACCGAAGAAATCCTGTAGATTAATTTGTTGATTTAATACTGTTACTTTTCATACCAGAACCCGATTAGTGAGTTTGTAAGATTAATTGAAGAATATGTGCAATCTTAATGATTGAGACAGCATGCGTCAAACGCTTGGATGATGGACATAGTGCTTCAAAGGTGAACCTGCAACACATCTCTGTGTATAAAGATGTTTTTTTATAATTTCAATTTTCATTTATTGTCCTTCTCTCGCTGAGGCTTGGCGCAAACAGCAGCCCTCACACTGCCATCTCTTATGTTCCGGCCAGTTTTCTCCTTTGTCCCTGAAGAATTTTCCCCTTTGTTCTGGTGGCATTTTCCTCGTACAGTTTGTCAGCGAGCCTTTTTCTCCCTCTTCCAGTAACCGATTGGTCTTGGTGTTACAATTAGCGCCCAAATTCAGTTGCTTCCCAGTCAAATTCCGGCAACCATTGGCACCTGGGACTCTTTCCAAATTTCGGTAAAACACTTCCTTTTCCTCGTGGCAGCGTCATCTTACTTATATTTATGAATTAATTTAATTAGTATCATCTTACTTATTTATTCATGGGCAAATTACACTGCATTACCTCCAAGTTTGCTGAAATGACTAACATACCAAACTTTTTTAAAACCCACTGTTCACCCCAAAATACCAATTTTCTGCATCAAGAAGCCCCGAAATGATTTTTTTTTTTTGAAAAATCAAAGTTCCAACTAGATATATTTTTCATGATGACCAAAGTACCCTTGGGAATAATAAAGGTTAAATTTTTTTTAAAAAAAAAGTATTAGGTATGGAGCATATTTAACAAGAAACTTGTTGTTATTTGTCTAAGGTTCGAACAGGTCCAACCATGGTATAAAAATGGTTAAAATTCAGTTTAAAAATGGTTAAAGTCCAAACCAAAGGTGGAGTATCAGAGTTCAGCAAGTTAGAAGACTGCACACATGTGTGTGCATCAATTTGGAGCAAGGGAAGGCCATGTGCACTAGTGTGCGCACTTCTGCACACAATCAGGGAAGTGTACGCACAGCAGCAGCATCAGCATGCGCCATGGCGCCTAGCATCAGCACCATGGTGGGGAGAATGGTGTGCTGTAGGACCGCATCAGCGCCATGGCGCCCAGCAACCAGCACCATGGCGTCTAGAAGGTGTGCAAAGGTGCCCTGCCCAGCGCCATGGCGCCCCCTGTTGAGCGCCTAGGCGCTAGGCAAAGGGCTGCATACATGGACAGCCTGTTTTAAGACCCTTTTAAGTGCGTGAGTGCAAGATTAAAACGCACAACACCACTTGAGAAGTGATGAAGGGCTATGATTAAGTGGAGATCATGATCAAAGGGTGGAAATTGATTCACAAGAATGTCCAAGAAGTGAAAGGCTATAAAAGGGGTTCCAAAGCCTCATTTTTCACATATAGAATACAACACATACAACACATACTTTGAGGCAATTGTAATACAAGAGAGAATTGTGGGAGAGACATAAACACAAGAGGGACTCTTTGTAGTGAGGGCTGATTGTAAAGAAGAGAGAGAGTTTAGAAAGAGAGCATTGTAATCTTCTTTCTTCTCTTCTTGGTTTCTTCAAGAACTTGAGCTTCTTGAAGGGGATTACTGTAACTTGTAAGAACCATTTGAGATAGTAAAGAGAGTTCAGAGGAACTCACGGTGACATAGGCACATTACCGAACCTCGATAACAAATTGCTTGTCTTCGTTCTTTCTTTGATTTTCTGTTCTTGTGTTCGATTGCTGAAATTCTTTCTACAAGTCATTCTAGACTTGGGTGTTTGGAAGATCACCACCTGGGCATCTTGTCAAGGTGATTTCCAACAGTGGTATCAGAGCTACATAGCTGGTTATCGGAGCAAGAAGCAGAAGGTGACGGAGTTAAGACTCCAAGAATCAAAGATCAACTTCTTGGGTGATTCAAGAACGATGTAAAGATCAAGATCCAGTCGTGTTCTTGAAGGTTGATTCAAGAATGGTGTTAAGATCCATCTTCGATCTGTGTTCTTGAGGTTGAAGAAAGCATTTATGGGTAGTGCATAAATATGGGATCTTGTTCGCAAAAGATGGCTTCAAATTTCTGTGTAGAGAAGTTTGATAGAAAGGGAGACTTTGCCCTTTGGAAGCGGAAGATCAAGGCGGTTCTAATGCAACAGAAAGTGGACATGGCTATTAGAGAAGATGATGCTTTTTCAGCAAGTGTCACGGAGGACCAGCGGACCGAGATGAAGAAGATGGCTTACATCACCATTTTCTTGCACATGTCGGATAGTGTCACAAGGGAGTGTGGGGACTCGGAGGATCCGGCTGTCATATGGAAGAAACTAGATGAGTTGTTTCTTACCAAAACTCTTCCTAACAAGATTTATCTTCTTAAAAGAATCTTTGCTTTTAAAATGGATCCTAGTAAAGAGTTGAAAGATAATCTTGATGTCTTTAATAAGCCAGTTCAAGATTTGAATAGCTGTAGCATTATTTTTCCAGATGAACAATTGGATGTCATTTTGTTAAATTCTCTTCCTGATTGCTTTGATATCTTGATTAATGCCATTGAGTATGGAAGGGATTCTTTGACAAAGGAGATTGTGATCAATGCCATAAGGGCACATGATTTCAAAGCCAAGTTGAAGGAGACATCAAGTGGTGATGGGCTGTTCGTAAGAGGAAAGCCAGCAACTCGAAATGGCAATAGCAACCATGGCAACTACCGGGAGAAATCAAGAGGCAGAGGGCAGAACCATGGGAGATCTCATTCCAAGACAAGACTTAGAGGAGGAAGGAGATGCTTCTACTGCAACAAGGAGGGCTATTTCAAGAAAGATTGCAAGAAGAGGATATGGGATGAGAGGAGAAGCCATACCAACAATGGAGAGGCTTCGGTTGCCAAAGGAGAACAACAAGATGATGTGCTTGTTGTATGCTCAAATGTGAGCATGAGGCAAGGCAGCGGAAAGTGGATTCTTGATTCTGGGTGCACTTATCATATGTGCCCTCACAAGGAATGGTTCAAGAATTTCAAGGAGATCAATGATGGAAGGGTCTTCTTGGGGAATGATAATTCTTGCCAAGTGAGAGGGATTGGAGACATCCAATTGAGGATGTTTGATGGAGTCACAAGGCTGCTGTGAAATGTGAGGTATCTTCCAGATTTGAAGAGAAATTTGATCTCATTGGGGCAACCAGATTCCATAGGGTATACATGCAAAGTAGATGGAGGAAAGATCAAAGTGGCCAGGGGATCTTTGGTAGTGATCAAGGCAGCAAGAAACGATGGACTCTATGAGATGATTGGAGAGACAGAAATCAATGATCAAGCAGCAAGCTTGATGGCTGAGATGGACAAGGCAGCCCTTTGGCACACTCGCTTGGGTCACATGAGCGAAAAGGGCCTGCAAGTGCTTAGCAAGGAAGGTCTACTTGGTGGTGACAAAGTAGAAAAATTAGATTTCTGTGAGAGTTGCATTCTTGGGAAGCAACACCAGGTCAGCTTCAACACCGGAGTGCACAAGTCCAAAGGGATTCTTGACTACATTCATTCGGACCTTTGGGGACCAGCTAGGACACCAACACAGGGAGGTAACTTTTACTTTCTGTCTTTAATTGATGATTATTCAAGAAGAGTGTGGGTTTATTTGCTTAGGAATAAATCTGATGCCTTGAATAAATTTGTTGTGTGGAAGAAGTTGCTAGAAACTCAAACGGGTAGGGTAGTTAAGGCTTTACGAACCGATAATGGCTTAGAATTTTGCAATAATGATTTTGATAAATTCTGTGAATTAAATGGCATTCTAAGGCATAGGACGGTTGTAAAACACCCTAGCAAAATAGAGTTGCTGAAAGAATGAATAGAACTCTTATGGAGAAGGTTAGGTGCATGTTAATAGGATCCGGGTTACCAAAATATTTTTGGGGAGAAGCTGTGGCTACAACTGCATACTTGATAAATAGATCACCCTCTAGAGCTTTAGAGCTTAAGACTCCCATGGAGATGTGGAGTGGAAAACCCCCTGAATTAAACAACCTTAAGACTTTTGGTTGTGCTGCATATGCACATCAAAAGGAGGATAAACTTCGCCCAAGATCTAGAAAATGTGTATATCTAGGATATGGTGATGGGGTTAAGGGATATAGGTTGTGGTCCTTAGAAAATAAGGGCATGAAACTGATTATAAGTAAGGATGTTATTTTTAATGAATTGTTATTTCCCTACTTGGAGAAAACTAACCCTGCAGGGGCTAGTGAGCAAACCAAACCGGAAGTTATGGAGCATCGCATCAAGGAGAACTCGGTTCAGGTAGAGCAGAGGAGGCAAGAGGGTTCAGACCAGGTAGAGCCCTTGGATGAAGGCCAAGAAGCTCAAGAAACTCAAGAAGAGACTGAACAAGAAGAGGTTGATGCAATAAATAACTATCAGCTCACAAGAGACCAGGGAAGGAGAGTGGTTAGACCACCCTTGAGATATGGGTTTGCGGATGCTACTGTAGCTGCTCCTTGGATAGAAGCAGAGGTTGAACCAGAAACTTACATGGATGCCATGGAGTGTAAGGATTCGTCAAAGTGGCAGCTGGCTATGGAGGAAGAAATGGACTCTTTGATGAAGAACAACTCTTGGGAGCTGGTGCCCAAACCAGAAAAACAGAGAGTGGTGGATTGTAGATGGCTCTACAAGATCAAAGAAGGAAATACTTCAGGGGATGAAGTCTGGTATAAAGCTAGGCTGGTGGCGAAGGAGTTCACACAAAAAGAAGGCATAGATTTCACCGAAATCTTCTCACCGGTTGTGAAGTACAAGACGATCTGGATAGTGTTAGCATTGTTGGTCCAATTTGATTGGGAAATTGAGCAAATGGATGTGAAGACAGTGTTCTTACATGGAGAGATCGATGAGACCATTTTCATGAGGCAACCCGAAGGCTATGAGGAAGGAAGGCAGGGAGAGTTAGTGTGCAAATTAAAGAAATCTCTCTATGGCCTGAAGCAATCACCTAGGCAATGGAATAAGAGGTTTGATTATTTTGTAATCAGCTTGGGTTTCATGAGGAGCTACTATGATTCTTGCTTGTATTATAAGGGGCAGAAGATTGAGGAGATGGTGATCATCCTCATCTATGTTGATGACATGTTGCTGGTTGGGAGCAGCATGGAGAGGATAAATGAATTGAAGGCTCAACTGAGTGAGGAGTTTGAGATGAAGGATCTTGGCCATGCACTAAAGATCCTTGGGATGTGTATCATCCTGGAAAGGGAGAGAAACTCAAACTTCCTACATAGAGAAGATGATATCTAAATTCTCTATGGAAGATAGCAAACCAGTGAAGGTTCCCCTTGCTGGTCATTTCAAGTTCTCCAGCGATCAATGTCCAAGATTGGAGGTGGAGAAGAAGGAAATGGAGAAAGTCCCCTACTCTAGTGTTGTTGGTTCTGTTATGTACACCATGGTAAGCACTAGATTGGACATTGCTCATGCAATGAGTGTTCTCAGCAGGTTTATGAGTAATCCCAGAAATGAGCATTGGCTTGGGATGAAGTGGTTGCTGAGGTATTTGAAGGGAAGCCTAGAAGTAGGGCTGGTATATGAGAAGAGGGGTAATGCCATCTGCCTTGAGGGGTTTGTAGATTCTGACTATGGAGCAGACTGGGATAAAAGGAGATCGATTACCTCCTATTTTTTCAACTTAAATGGATGTTGTGTAAGTTGGAAGGCTCAGTTGCAGCCAGTGGTAGCACTCTCAACAACCGAGGCTGAGTACATAGCTGCTACAGAGGCCATCAAGGAAGCTATGTGGTGCAAAGGGTTGCTTGAAGAGTTGAAGGTACTGGATGAGCAGGTTGTGGTATTTTTGGATAGTCAAAGTGCCTTGCACTTGTGTAAAAATCTAGTGTTCCATGAGAGGACAAAGCATATGGATGTTCGGTATTATTTCATTCGGAAAAATGTTACGAAAGGATGCATCCATGTGGACAAGGTTGCCACGGAAGAAAATCATGCGGACTTGGGTACTAAAGTTCTACCTCTAAGTAAGTTCAATCATTACCTTGAATTAGTTAGGATTAGAGTTGGTTAATTGGTGACTCAAGATTAGTTTGGATCTTGAAGCTTTCTGCACAACGGTTTAGGTTTTTTGAACACTTAGACAAAGGTAGAGATTGTTGTTATTTGTCTAACGTTCAAACAGGTCCAACCATGGTGTCAAAATGGTTAAAGTCCAAACCAAAGGTGGAGTATCAGAGTTCAGCAAGTTAGAAGACTGCACACATATGTGTGCATCAATTTGGAGCAAGGGAAGGCCATGCGCACTAGTGTGCGCACTTCTGCACACAATTAGGGAAGTGTGTGCACAGCAGCAGCATCAGCATGCGCCATGGCGCCCAACATCAGCACCATGGCGTCCAGAATGGTGTGCTGTAGGACCGCATCAGCGCCATGGTGCCCAGCAACCAGCACCATGGCGTCCAGAATGGTGTGTTGTAGGACCGCATCAGCGCCATGGCGCCCAGCAACCAGCACCATGGCGTCCAGAAGGTGTGCAAAGGTTTCCTGCCCAGCGCCATGGCGCCCCCTGTTGAGCGCCTAAGCGCTAGGCAAAGGGCTGCACACATGGACAGCCTGTTTTAAGACCCTTTTAAGTGCGTGAGTGCAAGGTTAAAATGCACAACACCACTTGGGAAGTGATGAAGGGCTATGATTAAGTGGAGATCATGATCAGAGGGTGGAAATTGATTCACAAGAATGTCCAAGAAGTGAAAGGCTATAAAAGGGGTTCCCAAGCCTCATTTTTCACATATAGAATACAACACATACAAGACACACTTTGAGATCAATTGTAATACAAGAGAGAATTGTGTGAGAGACATAAACACAAGAGGGACTCTTTGTAGTGATGGCTGGTTGTAAAGAAGAGAGAGTAGTATAGAGAGAAAGCATTGTAATCTTCTTTCTTCTCTTCTTGATTTCTTCAAGAACTTGAGCTTCTTGAAGGGGATTGCTGTAACTTGTAAGAACCATTTGAGATAGTGCAGAGAGTTCGGAGGAACTCACGGGGATGTAGGCACATTGCCGAACCTCGATAACAAATTGCTTGTCTTCGTTCTTTCTTTGATTTTCTGTTCTTGTGTTCGATTGCTGAAATTCTTTCTAAAAGTCATTCTAGACTTGGGTGTTTGGAAGATCACCACCTGGGCATCTTGTCAAGGTGATTTCCAACAAAACTTTTATGGCATTTTTATTAAAAAATTATCATCATTTTAAATGAATTTATATTCTATCATATGGTATAAACCAAATTTTACTTTATATCATTTATATTTTAAAAAAATATTATGTATTTTAAATAATGGAAAATCATCAAAAAATTTAAATATTTTAAATGAAAAGTTTGTTGATATGTATTTTTTAATAAAATTAAATACCCTAATATCTCAAAATAAATAAATATTAAAGACCATCATAAAATAAAAATAAAAGACAAACTTTTCTATTTTAAAAATTAAAATAATACATAAGTTATTATTTTATTTAGAAAATATGAATTCAAATAGCCTAAAAGTTTGTGTTATAAACAATTTTGAGAAAAATAAAATTATTAAACTTATCATAATCACTTGGAGATATTTTAACACTAAGGGTACTTTGGTCATCATGAAAACTAATATCCAATTGAAATTTTGATTCTTAAAAAAAATTCATTTTGGAGCTGTTTGATGGTGAAAATTGATGTGTTGAGGTGAATTATGGGTTTTAAAAAGGTTTGGTATGTTAAATGTTATTTAAGCTAACATGAAGGTAGCACAATGTAATTTACCCTAAATTCATTTATATGTGTTCCCAATTACACTAGTTGTGTTAATCCTAAAAATCTGAATCAAATTTAGGATGAACTTCATATTTAAATTCTGAAATTGATTGCTGTAAGACAGAATTTTCATTCATCATTATATATCTAATGTGCTGAAGTATGGTGAAGCAATCAAAGAAACCTTCTACATTAATTTGTTGGTTTAAAATAGTTAGTTTTCGCACCTGAACTCAATTAGTGCGTTTGTAAGATTAGTTGAAGAATATGTGGCATCTTAATGACTGAGACAGCATGTGTCAAATGCTCTGCTAACGGACATAGTGCTTCATAGGCGAACCTCCGACACATCCCTTTGTGTATAAAGAATTTTTTTTTTAATTTCAATTTTCATTTCTTTTTCTTCTTTGGTTGAGGCCTGGTGCAAACAGCAGCCCTCACGCAGCCATCTCTTCTGTTATGGAAAGTTCTGTCATCTGTCCTGGCTCTATTTTACCTTTGGTTCAGGCGGCATTTTCCCCTACTTCTCTTGCGAAAATTCCTTCCCCCTGCAGTTTTTCGGAAGCCTTTTTCTCCTTCTTCCAGTGATTGATTGTTCTTGGTTTTACCGTTATTGCCTAAATTTAGTTGCTGCCCAGTCAAATTCCGGCAGCCATTGGCACCGTCCAACTCTTTCAAATTTCAATAAAACACTTCCCTTTCCTCCTGGCGGCATCATCTTACTTATATTTATGAATTAATTTAATTAGCATCATCTTACTTTTATATTCATTTATATGTATTCCTAATTACTCTAGTGGCGTAAATCCCAAAAATCTTAATCAAATTTAGGATGAACTTCATATTTAAATTCTGAAATTGAGATCTGTAAGACAGAATGTTTATTCATCATTATATAATTAAAGTGCTGATGTTTGGTGAGCAATCAAAGAAACCCTCTAGATGATTGAGACTGCATACGTCAAATGCCCGGATGATGGACTTTTTGCTTTCTAGGAGAACCTCGAACATATCTCTTTGTGTATAAAGAATTTTTTTTTATTTCAATTTTCATTTATTGTTCTTCTCTGGCTGATGTCTGGTGCCAACAGCAACCCTCACACTGCCATCTCTTCTGTTCCGGCAAGTTTTCTTCTTTCTTCCTGCAGGATTTTTCCTTTGTTCCAGAGTAATTTTCCCTTACTTCTCTTGCGAAAGTTCCTTCCTCCTGCAATTTTTCAGTGAGCCCTTTTCTCCCTCTTCCAGTGATCGACTGTTCTTGGTGTTACCGTTATTCCCCAAATTCGGTTGCTGCCCGGTCAAATTCCAGCAGCCATTGGCACCGTCAGACTCTTTCCAAAATTCGGTAAAACATTTCCCTTTCCTCCTGGCAGCATCATCTTACTAATATCTATGAAATAATTTAATTTGCATCATCTCACTTATATGTTCATTTATATGTGTTCCTAATTACTCTAGTTGCATTAAGCCCAAAAATATGAATCAAATTTTGAATGAACTTAATATTTATATTCTGAAATTGATTGCTATAAGACAGAATTTTGATTCATCATTATTTATCTAACGTGCTGATGTTTGGTGAGCAGTCGAAGAAACCCTCTAGATTAATTTGTTGATATAATACAGTTAGTTTTTGTACCTGAACTTGATTAGTACATTTGTAAGATTAGTTGAAGAATATGTGGCGTGTTAATGATTGAGACTGCACGCCTCAAATGCTCGGAGGATGGACATAGTGCTTCCTAGGTGAACCTCCAAAACATCATTTTTTGTGTAAAATATATATTTTTTTAATTTCAATTTTCATTTATTGTTCTTCTATTGCTGAGGCCTGGCGCAAACGGCAGCCCTCATGCTGCCATCTCTTATGTTCCGACAAGTTTTATTCTTTATCCGTGAAGGATTTTGCCCTTTGTTCCTGTGGCATTTTCACTACTTCTCTTGCGAAAATTCTTTCCTCAGGCAGTTTTTGGGCTAACCTTTTTCTCCCTCTTCCAGTGATCGATTGTGCTTGGTGTTACAGTTATTGTCCAAATTCAGATGTGCCCAATCAAATTCCGGCACCCATTGGCACCCTCGGACTCTTTCCAAATTTCGGTAAAACACTTCCCTTTCCTCCTGGCAGGATCATCTTACTCATATTAATGAATCAATTTAATTAGCATCATATTACTTATATATTAGTGTATATGTGTTCCTAATTACTTTAGTTGCGTTAATCCCGAAAATCTGAATCAAATTTAGGATGAACTTCATATTTAAATTCTGAAATTGATTGCTATAAGACAAAATTTTTATTCATGATTATATAACTGTTGGTGATTTGCATCAGGTGCTGCTGTATCACTTCTCATTGTTTGCTGTTGCACCACTCTGTCCTTACTGCCCTTGTTAGCTGCTGTCATTACTACCCCTTGTCAGTTGCATTTACTACCCCACGTTCTTTGTCATTTACTAGCCCATGTTATCTGTCATTACTACCCCATGTTAGCTGTAACATGTGTTAGTTGTTTATGTTTACTTTTTCTGCAGCTTTACTTTTCAGTTAGTTATATAATGTAAGCTTATGCATTATGATAATTGAATTCATAGTTTGAGTTCCAGTTTATCTTCCTCCTATTTCTCTCATTGTCCTAAGAAAACTCTTGTTCTTTCTTTCTTAAAAAACTAACAATTGGTATCAGAGCTTTCTTCTTGAGGGATTTGTGAGTTCATTTGAGTGTTCTAATGGAAGGAGAATCCAGTTTTTCATCAATGGCTCCACCAGTTTTTGATGGTGACAACTATCAAATTTGGGTTATGAGAATGGAGACCTATCTAGATGCAATGGATCTTTGGGAAGCTGTAGAATAGGACTACGAAGTTCCTCTTCTTCCAAACAACCCCACAATGGCCCAAATCAAGAATCACAAGGACAGAAAAACGAGGAAGTCAAAAGCAAAAGCTTGTTTGTTTGCTGGCGTCTCATCGACTATCTTCACCCGAGTCATGTCACTCAAATCAGTAAAAGCAATCTGGGATTATCTCAAAAAAGAGTATGAAGGAAATGAGAGGATCAGAGGGATGCGAGTGCTGAATTTGCTCAGAGATTTTGAACTGCAGAAAATGAAAGAATCAGAAACCATTAAAGAGTATTCTGACAAACTTCTAAGCATTGCCAATAAGGTAAGACTGCTTGGTTCTAATCTACCCGACTCAAGGATTGTTGAAAGAATCCTAGTAACGGTGCCTGAAAAATTTGAGGCAACCATTACAACCTTGGAGAACACCAAGGATCTGTCCAAGATTACCTTGGTAGAGCTTGAAAATGCTTTACAAGCACAAGAGCAAAGAAGGGTCATGAGGCAAGAAGGAGTCGTTGAAGGAGCACTTCCAGTCAAGTATCAAGAAGGCTGGAAAATGAGGAAGAAGAACAAGAAGATTTTCCAGCAAGTGGCGATGCTACAACAAACACCAATAAGAACAAACTGGAGGTAGGAAGGGAAATCATCCTCCATGCCAACACTGTGGCAGAAAGGGTTATCCTCATTTCAAATGCTGGACGAGACCTGATGCAAAATGCAGCAAGTGTAACCAACAAGGTCATGAAGCTGTGATTTGCAAAAGCAAAAATCAGCAGCAAGAAGCAGATGCTCAAGTTGCTGATCAAGAGGAGGAGGATCAGCTCTTTGTTGCTACTTGTTTCTCAGACAATGATTCAAGTAAGAGCTGGTTAATTGATAGCGGCTGCACCAACCACATGACCAATGACAAGGAACTCTTCAGAGATTTAAGGCCAACTGACATTACTAAAGTTAGAAATGGCAATGGTGATTACATCTCTGTCAAAGGGAAAGGAACAATCGTCATAACCAGCACTGCAGGCACAAAGAGAATTTCTGATGTTCTCTACGTACCAGAAATTGACCAATCTCTGTTGAGTGTATGTCAATTGATTAAAAAAGACTTTAAAGTGATCTTTGAGGATAGTTTCTGTCACATTCTTGATGTCACGGGTTAGGAAATTCTTAAAGTGAGAATGAAGGGCAATAGTTTTTCTTTTGATCCCATCAAAGAAGAACTTGCTGCATTTTCAACTAGAAGCCCAAACGAAGTCAAGGCAAGATATGAAGTTCTAATTAAGGCCGAGAAGCAACCTCCATGGAGCCATCCTGATGATCAAAATATGTCATGTGGCCCACTCTGCCATCAAACAGTTGTGAAGTCAGAAAGAACTGCTATGGTGAGCTCTCCTGGAAATGGTGATACCGAAGGAAAATCTGTTCCTTCATTTGATGGTTCTGGAGCTCAGATATCATCTAGGAAGAAATCCTTTGGCTCATCTGCTAAGAGGAGGCTAAAGTGCTGTCAAAACGAAAGTGTTTCCTCAAATGAGAAAAATATGTCAGAGAGCAGTAACTCAGAGGAATATGTGGAAGTTATAAGAGGAATAGCAAGCGAGTTGCAGAACGTGTTGTACTTTGCATGCAGAAAAGGCAGATGAAGATGGTAGCTTTTGATTCTGTTTCCATCGCCAGTGGAAGTCTTTCACCAAGTGATATGAAACTTAGATCTAATTCATGCAAAGAAAGTGAAGATGCTACTTCTTCGTCGCATAAGCATGTGAAATCTGGGAGCAGTGGAAAGTCTAGGAGGAAGGAATGGTCAGTTCAAGACACACACAATTCAATGCAGAGTGAAGTTCACGATGGTTCATCCAGTGAGATGATTACTGATCCACCTTCAACTAGTAGTGATGACACTTTGATGAAAGAGGAAGAGAAGGCCTCAAAGAATGAGGACAATGAAGAACAAGCTGTTTTTCCTTCCAAGGAAAGTGTCACTGAGATGGTTGGAAGTGCAGATATGCTTGAAGTTGATAAGAAAGTTGTTAAGTACAATGAGAAGCTGGAGAATATTGATCTCTCCCTATTACTTAGGCCCGCTATTGACATTCGGCCTGAGGCTGCTCAGTATTGTATCCAGAAACAGGATCAAGATGAGGCAGAGTTAAAGAAGAAAGATGTTTTTGAAGAGCTCAAGAAGATGGACTTTCTGCAGCAGCAAGGAATTCATTCCAACCTATGGCAGCAGTGGCATTATGACTACGGTATAATTCTTAGGCAGAGACTTGGAATTTGCAGCTCCTAATGCAAGGAGGAGTGTTGGTGATTTGCATCAGGTGCTGCTGTACCACTTCTCATTGTTTGCTGCTGCACCACTCTGTCCTTACTGCCCTTGTTAGCTACTGTCATTACTACCCCTTGTCAGCTGCATTTACTACCCCATGTTCTTTGTCATTTACTAGCCCATGTTATCTGTCATTACTACCCCATGTTAGCTGTAACATGTGTTAGTTGTTTATGTTTACTTTTTCTGCAGCTTTACTTTTCAGTTAGTTATATAATGTAAGCTTATGCATTATGATAATTGAATTCATAGTTTGAGTTCCAGTTTATCTTCCTCCTATTTCTCTCCTTGTCCTAAGAAAACTCTTGTTCTTTCTTTCTTTAAAAACTATCAATAACTAATGTACTGATGTTTGGTAAGCAATCGAAGAAACCCTCAAGATTAATTTGTATATTTAATACAACTAGTTTTCATACCTGAACTCAATTCACGTGTTTATAAGATTAATTGAAGAATATGTGGCATCTTAATGACTGAGACAACATGCGTCAAATGATCTGATGATGGATGGACATAGCGCTTCATTGGTGAACCTCCAAGACAACCCTTTATGTATAAAGAAGTTTTTTCATTTTTCATTTTTCATTTTAAATTTTATTTATTGTTCTTCTCTCGCCGATGCTAGTTGCAAACAGCAGCCCTCACACTGCCATCTCTTCTGTTCTGCTAAGTTTTATCCTTTATCCCAGCAGGATTTTCCCCTTTATTCTGTTGGCATTTTCCCCTGTTTCACTTGCGAAAATTCCTTCCTCATGAAGTTTTTCAACGAGGTTTTTTCTCCCTCTTCAAAAGACCAATTCTTCACGGTGTTACAATATTTGCAAAAATTCAGTTGCTTCCCAGTCAAATTCCGGTAACCATTGGCACTGTCGGACTCTTTCCAAATTTCTGTAAAACACTTCCTTTTCCTAGTGGCAGCATCATCTTATTTATATTTATGAATTAATTTAATTAGCATCATCTTATTTATATATTTATAGACAAATTATATTACACTACCTTCAAATTTGTTGAAATTACACTAACATACTAAACCTTTTTAAAACCAACTATTCACTTCAAAATAGGAATTTCCACCATCAAGCTGCCCAAAATGAATTTATTTGAAGAATCAAATTTTAATTGGATATTATTTTTCATGATGACCAAAGTATCCTTAGCTATCATAAAAGTTACATTTTAAAAAACAAAGTATTAGGGATGTAACGTATTTAACAAAGAATTTTTTATGACTTTTTTTAAAAAGAAAATTATTATCATTCATTTACGAAAATTGTTAAATTTATATTTTAAATGAATTTATATTCTATTATATGGTATAAACCAAAATTTACTTCATATATTTTATATTTAAAAAATGTTATGATACCAGTGCGTATCATATCCTCAAATAAACTAAAATCATTGACCATCATAAAAAATATATAAAATGTAAAGTTTGTTGATATTTATTTGTATAAAATTAAATAGCTTAACATCACAAATAAATGAATATAACATACCCTCATATAATAAAAATCAAAAACAAACTTATCTATTTTAAAAATTAAAATAATATTTCATATTTTATATTTTTAGAAAAGTATGAATTCAAATAACCTAAAAATTTGTGTTATAAATTTTTTTTTGAGATAAATAAAATTATTGAACATATCATAATCACTTGTAGATATTTTAATACTAAGATAATTTGGTCATTATAAAAAGTAATATCCAATTAAAATTTTAATTCTTCAAAGAAATTCATTTTGGGGCTATTTGATGGTGGAAATTGACGTTTTAGGATGAATTGTGAATTTTAAAAAGGTTTGGTATGATTATGTAATTTTAGCAAACTTGAAAGTAATGTACTGTAATTTGCTCTATATTCATTTATATGTGTTTCTAATTACTCTAGTTGCGTTAATCCCAAAAATCTGAATCAAATTTAGGATGAATGTCAAATTTAAATTCCGAAATTGAGTGTTATAAGACAGAATTTTGATTCATCATTATATGACTAATGTGCTGATGTTTAGGGAGCAATCGAAGAAATCCTCTAGATTAATTTGTTGATTTAATATAGTTAGTGCGTTTGTAAGATTTGTTGAAGAATATGTGGCATCTTAATGACTGAGACAGCATGAGTCAAATGGTCCAATGCCGGACATGGTGCTTCATAGGTGAACCTCCAACACATTCCTGAGTATAAAGAATTTTTTTTTTTAAATTTCAATTTTCATTTATTTTTCTTCTCTCGCCGAGGCCTGGTGCAAACAGCAGCCCTCACGCAGCCATCTCTAATGTTATGGCAAGTTTTGTCCTCTGTCCCTGCTCGATTTTCACTTTGTTCGGGCGGCATTTTCTCCTACTTCCCTTGCGAAAATTCCTTCCCCGTGCAGTTTTTCGTCCAGCCTTTTTCTCCTTATTCCAGTGTTCTTGGTGTTACAGTTATTGCCCAAATTCAGTTGCGGCCCAGTCAAATTCTAGTAACCATTGGCACCGTCGAACTCTTTCCAAATTTAGGTAAAACACTTCCCTTTCCTCCTGGCAGCATCATCTTACTTATATTTATGAATTAATTTAATTAGTATCACCTTACTTATATGTTCATTTATATGTGTTCCTAATTACTCTAGTTGCGTTAATCCCGAAAATCTGAATCAAATTTTTAATGAACTTCATATTTATATTCTGAAATTGATTTCTATACGATAGAATTTTGATTCATCGTTATATATCTAATGTGCTGATTGTTGGTGAGCAATTGATGAAACTCTCTAGATTAATTTGTGGATTTAATACAGTTAGATTTTGTACGTAAACTGGATTAGTGCCTTTGTAAGATTAGTTGAAGAATATGCGGCGTCTTAATGATTGAGACCACACGCCTCAAATGCTCGGAGGATGGACATAGTGCTAATTACTAGGTGAACCTCCAACACATAATTTTTGGATAAAATATTGTTTTTTTTTCTAATGTTAATTTTCATTTATTGTTCTTCTCTCGCTCAGGCCTAGCGCAAACAGCACCATGCGGCCATCTCTTATGTTCCGATAAGTTTTCTTCTTTATCCATGCAGGATTTTGCCCTTTGTTCCTGCGGCATTTTCCCTACTTCTCTTGCAAAAATTCCTTCCTCGTGCAGTTATTTGGTGAGCCTTTTTCTCCCTCTTCCAGTGATTGATTGTGCTTGGTGTTACCCTTATTGTCCAAATTCAGATGCTGCCCAGTCAAATTCCAGCACCTATTGGCACCCTCGGACTCTTTCCAAATTTCGGTAGAACACTTCCTTTTCCTCTTGGAAGCATCATCTTACTTATATAATTGAATTAATTTAATTAGCATCATCTTACTTATATATTCATATATATGTGTTCCTAATTACTCTAGTTGGGTTAATCCTGAAAATCTGATTCAAATATAGGATGAACTTCACATTTAAATCTCGTAATTGATTGCTATAAGACAAAAATTTTATTCATCATTGTATAACTAAGCTGCTGATGTTTGGTGAGCAATCGAAGAAAGCCTCAAGATTAATTTGTATATTTAATACAGTTAGTTTTCATACGCAAACTCGATTAGTGAGTTTGTAAGATTAGTTGAAGAATATGTGGCATCTTAATGATTGAGACAACATGTGTCAAACACTTGGATGACGAACATAGTGCTTCATAGGTGAACCTCCAACACATCCCTTTGTGTATAAAGAAGTTTTTTTTTTTTTTCAATTTCAATTTTCATTTATTGTTCTTCTCTCACTGAGGCTTGTTGCAAACAGCAGCCCTCACACTGCTATCTCTTCTGTTCCGGTAAGTTTTCTCATTTGTCCAAGTAGGATTTTCCCCTTTGTTCTGGTGGCATTTTCCCCTGCTTCACTTGCGAGAATTCCTTCCTCGTGCAGCTTTTCAGCGAGCCCTTTTCTCCCTCTTCCAATGATCGATTGTTCTTGGTGTTACAATTATTTGCCCAAATTCAGTTGCTTCCCAGTCAAATTCCGGCAGCCATTGGCACCATTGGACTCTTTTCAAATTTCGGTAAAACACTTCCCTTTTTCGTGGTAGAATCATCTTACTTATATTTATGAATTAATTTAATTAGCATCATCTTACTTATACATTTATGAAAAAATTATATTGCACTACCTTCAAGTTTAGTGAAATGATACTAACATACCAAACTTTTTTAAAATCACTATTTACCCTAAAATATCAATTTCCACCATTAAGCAGCCCCAAAATGAATTTCTTTGAAGAATCAAAATTTTAATTGGATATTATTTTTCATGATAACCAAAGAACCCTTAGGTATCATAAAGTTTACTTTTTAAAAAATTAAAGCATTAGAGATGAAACATATTTAACAAGGAATTGTTATGCCTTTTTTACAAGAAAATTATCATCGTTCTTTTTCAAAAATTGTTAAAAGTATATTTTAAATGAACTTATATTTTATTATATGGTATGAACTGAATTTTATTTCATATATTTTATATTTAAAAAAAATATTATAATGCCAGTACCTATCATATCCTCAAATAAATGAAAATCAAAGACTATCATAAAAGAAAATTAAATATCTTAAATGAAAAGTTTGTTGACATGTTTTTTTATAAAATTAAATAGCCTAACATCTCAAATATATGAATATCAACGACCTCATTAAATAAAAATCAAAGATAAACATTTTTATTTTAAAAATTAAAATGATATTGCATGTTTTAATTTTTTTGAAGAAAAATATGAATTCAAATAACCTAAAAATTTGTGTTATACACAATATTGAGATAAATAAAATTATTAAACTTATCATAATCACTTAGAGATATTTTAACACTAAGGATATTTTGATCATCATGAAAAGTAGTATTCAATAAAAATTTTGATTTTTTAAAGAAATTTTTTTTGGAGCTTTTTTATGGTGGAAATTGATGTTTTGAAGTGAATTATGAGTTTTAAAAAAGGTTTGGTATATTAATGTCATTTCAACTAACTTGAAAGTAGTGCAATGTAATTTGTTCTATATTCATTTATGTGTTCCTAAATACTCTAGTTGCGTTAATCCCAAAAATCTGAATCAAATTTAGGATGAACTTCATATTTAAATTCTGAAATTGATTGTTGTAAGATAGAATTTTGATTCATCATTATATAACTAACGTGCTGATGGTTGGTGAGCCCTCGAAGAAACCCTCTAGATTAATTTGTTGGTTTAATATAGTTAGTTTTTGTACCTGAAGTCGATTAGTGCGTTTGTAAGATTAGTTGAAGAATATGTGGCATCTTAATGACTGAGACAGCATGTGTCAAATGCTCCGATGGGGACATAGTGCTTCATAGGTGAACCTCCAACACATCCCTTTGTGTATAAAGAATTTTATTTTAATTTTTATTTATTTTCCTTCTCTCGCTGAGGCCTGATGCAAACAGCAGCCCTCACGAAACCATCTCTTCTGTTCTAGCAAGTTTTGTCATCTGTCCCTGCTGGATTTTCCCCTTTGTTCCTGCGACATTTTCCCCTACTTCTCTTGCGAAAATTCGTTCTCCGTGCAGTTTTTTGGTGAGCCTTTATCTCCTTCCTCCAGTGATCGATTGTTCTTGGTGTTATAGTTATTGCCCAAATTCAGTTGCTGCCCAGTGAAATTACGGCAGCCATTGGCACCGTCGGACACTTTCCAGTTTCGTTAAAAAACTTCCCTTTCCTCCTGGCCGCATCTTCTTGCATATATTTATGATTAATTTAATTAGCATCATCTTACTTATATATTCATTTATATTTGTTACTAATTACTCTAGTTGCGTTAATCACAAAAATCTGAATCAAATTTATGATGAACTTCATATTTAAATTCTGAAATTGATTGCCATAAGATGGAATTTTGATTCATCATAATATAACTAACCTGCTGATGTTTGGTGAGCAATCAAGAAAACCTATAGATTAATTTGTTGATTTAAATCAGTTAGTTTTCGTACCTGAACTCAATTAGTGCATTTGTAAGACTGGTTGAAGAATAAGTGGCCTCTTAATGTCTGAGGCAGCACGTGTCAAACGCTCCGATGACGGACGTAGTGCTTCATAGGTGAAACTCTAACACATCCCTTTGTGCATAAAGTAGTTTTTATTTTTTTTAATTTCAATTTTCATTTATTTTGCTTCTCTCGCTGAGGCCTAGTGCAAACAGCAGCCCTCATGCTGCCATCTCTTCTGTTCCGGCAAGTTTTCTCCTTTGTCCATGCAGGATTTTCCCCTTTGTTCCAGCAGCATGTTCCCCTACTTCTCTTGTGAAAATTCCATCCTTGTTCAGTTTTTCGGCAAGACTTTTTCTCCCTCTTCCAATGATCGATTGTTCTGGGTTTTACAGTGATTGCTCAAATTCAGTTATTGGCCAGTCAAATTCCAGCAGCCCTTGGCACCGTCGGACTCTTTCCTAATTTCGGCAAAACAATTCCCTTTCCTTCTAGCAGCATCATCTTACTTATATTTATGAATTAATTTAATTAAAATCATCTTACTTGTATATTCCTTTATATGTGTTCCTAATTACTCTAGTAGCGTTAATCCAAAAATTTGAATCAAATTTAGGATGAACTTTGAATTTTAATTCTGAAATAGATTGCTATAAGAAATAATTTTGATTCATTATTACATAACTAACGTGCTGAGGTTTGGTACCTGAAGTCGATTAGTGCGTTTGTAAGATTAGTTGAAGAATATATGGCGTCTTAATGATTGAGACTGCACGCCTCAAATGCTAGGATGATGGACATAGTGCTTCCTAGGTGAACCTCCAACATATCTCTTTGGGTATAATTTTTTTTTATTTCAATTTTCATTTATTGTTCTTCTCTGGCTGAGGCCTGGCGCAAACAGCAGCAATCATGCTGCCATCTCTTATGTTCCGACAAGTTTTCTCCTTTATCCATACAGGATTTTGCCCTTTGTTCCGGCGGCATTTTCCCTACTTCTCTTGCAAAAATTCATTCCTCGTGCAGTTTTTGGGCTAGCCATTTTCTCCCTCTTCCAGCGATCAATTGTGCTTGGTGTAACAGTTATTTTCCAAATTCAGATGCTGCGCAGTTAAATTCCGGCACCCTTGGACTCTTTCCAAATTTCGGTAAAACACTCTCTTGGCAGCATCATCTTATTTATATTATTGAATTAATTTAATTAGCATTATCTTACTTATATATCTGTGTATATGTATTCCTAATTACTCTAGTTGCGTTAATCCCGTAAATCTAAATCAAATTTAGGATGAACATCTTATTTAAATTCTGAAATTGATTGCTATAGGACAAAATATTTATTCATCATTATGTAACTAACATGCTGATGTTTGGTGAGCAATCGAAGAAACCCTCAAGATTAATTTGTTTATTTAATATAGTTAGTTTTCATACCTGAACTCGATTCGTGCATTTGTAAGATTAGTAGAGGAATATGTGGCATCTTAATGATTGAGATAACATGCGTCAAATGCTCAGATGATGAACATAGTGCTTCATAGTTGAACCTCCAACACATCCCTTTGTGTATAAAGAGGCGTTTTTTTTTAATTTCGATTTTCATTTACTGTTCTTCTCTCGCTGAAGCCTGGTGCAAATAGCAGCCCCCACACTGCCATCTCTTATGTGCCTGAGAGTTTTCTCCTTTGTCGCTGCAGGATTATGCCCTTTGTTCCCCATTTTGCCTACTTCTCTTGCGAAAATTCCTTCCTCGTGCTGTTTTTTTTTTTGCGAGCCGTTTTCTCCCTATTCCAGTGATCGATTGTGCTTGATATTACAGTTGTTGTCCAAATTCAGTTGCTGCCCACTCAAATTCCGTTAGGTATTGGCACCGTCAAACTCTTTCCAAATTTCAGTAAAACACTTCTCTTTCCTCCTGCCAACATCATTTTACTTATATTAATGAATTAATTTAATTATCTTCATCTTGCTTATATATTCATGTATATGTGTTCCTAATTACCCTAGTTACGTTAATCCTGAAAATCAGAATCAAATTTAGGATGAACTTCATATTTAAATACTGAAATTGATTGGTATAAGACAAAATTTTGATTCAGCATTATGTAAGTAACGTGTTGATGTTTGGTGAGCAATCGAAGAAGCCCTGTAGATTAATTTGTTGATTTATTACTGTTACTTTTCGTACCAGAACTCGATTATTGAGTTCGTAAGATTAGTTGAAGAATATGTGGCGTCTTAATGATTGAGATAGCATGCGTCAAACGCTTGGATGATGGACATGGTACTTCACAAGCGAACCTCCAACACATCCCTTGGCGTATAAAGTGTAGTTTTAAATAAACATAAAGAATAATATCATATCTAAGTTAAACATAAACAATAATATCATACATAAAACATAGAACACATATAATTGCATAATTAAATCGCATGCCTGATTGAGCCATCATCACAGCTGAAACTTAAATTACCTCACTACGAAAGTGATCAGGGTTAGGTCTTCCCCTTTGCACTCCCACAATTGCAACTTTCTCAGATGGATAGAAGAACTGAATATCAGAAATATTGGGAGCTAAAGAGGGGACTTAGCCTGTTTATATACACCCTAGTAACCTTTAATTACTAGGAGTCCAAATGGGCTCTTCTATCTATAGGACATATTGGACTAAGGTCTATACTAATTACTGATCCACACTAATTCCGATGATGGACATAGTAGTGAACCTCCAACACATCCATTTGTGTAAAAAGAAGTTTAATTTTTAATTTCAATTTTCATTTATTGTTCTTCTCTCGCTGAGGCCTAGTGCCACTACAAGATAATTGAAATTTGCCGACGCTTTATTTCCAGCGCTTCATAAAAACGCCGCAATATAATAACCGCCGGTGCTTCTTTTATGGCGCTTCCTTGAAGCGCTGCAATATACAAAGAACATATAACGACGCTTCAAAGCGCCGTTATATATGAATCTTAATACGTATAGCGGCACTTTGAAGCGCCACAATATAATGGGGCTTTAAAGCGCCGAAATATGAAATGGGTTTCGAGCATATTCCAGCGCTTACCGACGCTTTAAAGCGCCGAAATATGCTCTCATATTCCGGCGCTTTAAAGCGCCAAAATATGCTCCTCTGCATATACTGGCGCTTCAAAGCGCCGAAATATGAAATGAGTTTTGAGTATATTCCAGCACTTTAAAGTGCCGGTATTTTCCAGCGCTTTAAAGTGCTGGAATATGTTCCTCTGCATATACCAGCACTTCAAAGCGCCGGAATATGAAATGGGCTTCGTCCAAATTCCGGCGCTTTGAAGCGTCGGAATATGCTAAAAATTTCTCATATATAAGCCTGCCGCGCCCTGTAATTTTTTCCCCCAAATTTTTTTCCCTGCTCCACCGCGCCAACCCCAAAATTTTTGGCTGTCGCCCTTAGCTCCCCTGCCACAATATTTTCCGGTAATCACCTGTAATTGTTCCTTTATTTGTATGCTAGTGTTCTTTTTAATTTATTCCAATTAGTTTAAACCATGGAAGGAAAAAAAATTATATTGTTGTGTTTTTTTCCCCTTTCCCCTCTTTTTTATTTTGCAGTTTGCTGGATTTGATCCTTTTGAGAAGTCTACATATTTTAGGCCCTTCTTTGATTTGGGACAGTTCAGCCAATGTGTTTATGAACTACAAAACAGAATCGATTCAAGCAGCAGGTTTGGCTCCAGAGAATGCACCAAGAGGAAGAAGAGATATTTGCATTTACAATGGTTCAGGTTTGATCATTGCACATTTTTTATGGATTGTTTATAAGAACATCCCATATTCCCTTTTGAGACTTCTAAGCCAGTCTATCAAGACACTTTCCTCCCACAGCAAGTTCATATTGGACATAATTGCAAGTCAGTTGAAAGTGTAAATTGAGGATTGCTTAGTTAAGATATTTCTATGTTTATTTTTGTGGCTATTTTGTACCTGTATGCGGCGTTTGGTTGCTGAGAAAAGGAGAAAAATGGAGGAATTTTTTTTGTTTATGTTGCTTATATTGCGGCGCTTTTAAGCGCTGGTATATAGTGGCGCTTAGAAGCGCCGAAATATACCGGCGCCTAAAAGCGCCGAAAAAATATGCATATTGCGGCGCTTTCTGTAAACGCCGGTATTTGCACTTCGACACTACACATACCGGTGCTTTATCCGGCGCTTGAAATAAGCACCGGTAATGCATATTTCGGCACTTTAAAGCGCCAAAATATACAAAAAAAAAAACGCCGGCGATGACTTTTTATCTTGTTGTGTGCAAACAGCAGCCCACATGCTGCCATCTCTTCTGTTCCGGCAAGTTTCTCCTTTGTCCCTGCAGGATTGTCCCCTTTGTTCTGGCAGCATGTTCCCCTACTTCTCCTGCAAAAATTCCTTCCTCGTGCAGTTTTTCGGCTAGCCTTTTTCTCCCTCTTCCAGTGATGGATTGTTCTTGGTGTTACAGTTATTGCCCAAATTCAGTTGCTGCCCAGTCAAATTCCGGCAGCCATTGGCTTCGTCAGACTCTTTCCAAATTTCGGTAAAACATTTCCCTTTCCTCCTGGCAGCATCATCTTACTTATATTTATGAATTAATTTAATTAGCATCATCTTACTTATATATTCATTTATATGTGTTCCTAATTACTCTAGTTCTGTTAATCCCAAAAAGCTGAATCAAATTTAGGATGAACTTCATATTTAAATTTTGCAATTGATTGCTAAAAGACATAATTTTGATTCATCATTATATAACTAACGTGCTGATGTTTGGTGAGAAATCGACGAAACCATATAGATTAATTTGTTGATTTAATGCAGTTAGTATTCCTACCTGAACTCGAATAGAGCATTTGTAAGATTTGTTGAAGAATATGTGGCATTATAATGACTGAGACAGCATGCGTCAAACGCTCGGATGATGGACTTAGTGCTTCATAGGTGAACCTCTGACACATCCTTTTGTGTGTAAAGAAGGTTTTTTTTTTTTTTTTAATTTCATTTTTCATTTATTGTTTTTCTATTGGAAAGTATCAAATACCATTGGTTGAAATTTTGTTTCACTTTTTTCTCATATTTGAACAAATGAAGTATGTGCTATTACTGTCACCTAAAGCACGAGGGAAACTTAAAGGTATAATGACCCATCCCGAGTGAGCCCTATTCGGAACGGCTCTATTACCTTTCAGCACTTAGCATTTTGACGCAAGATGGAAAAATACAAATCAAACTACACTCTTAACAATCATTTCAAATCTATCAACACATTACTTTGCAAGCATGAAACTTTTCAGTACCGTAAACCAATTCTTAAGACTTTTACCAAAGACACAAATACAAAGAACTTTCTCAATAGGGTTTAACATGAATACTTTTACAAAGAATAGACTAATCAAGAATTAGACTTCCAAGTAACCCAAGAAACGAGGATGCTTTGGATGAAGACCTTATTAAGGCTCCTTTCAACTTTGACCACAAACTTTTGGAGCTACATGAAATGTTAGTAAAAATAAAAATATTGAGCTAAAAAGCTCAATGAGAAACACTTTACGAATAGTAATAGTTTAGGAGGAATTTATCATTTAATATATAACTATAATTTACAATTTACTAAGTTTGCTAAGTACAAGTAATGAACTTCTTGAGTTTCCTCCAATTATCTCTTTCAATTTCATAATTAAAAAAAAAAAACACCATTAATATAACAATTCGATTATACCCTTATGATAATTTCAAACATACAATCCTTATCACACTAGACATCACATGAACTCAATAATATAAAAGAAACCTCTATCTCAATACTTTTCTATCATCACAATTAACATTCATGCCTTTCACCGCGCCCAACACATCACATTCCCTTCATGGGCTAATTATAACACACGCCCCTCATGGGCCAATCACAACACGCCCCTTATAAGCCAATCATCATGATGCATCCATGAAATGCAATGCAATGCAATAAAGAGCACAATCATATCATTGCACCTTACTCGGCTAATCTCATCATCACGAGGACATCTCCTCACGTACTAGTACGTCAAATCAACATATCATATCAAATCACAATGGATTTCCTCTCACTCTTTTTTGGACGGGTCATGTACGTCTAAAATCCTTTGGTACCCTTATACCCCTTATGGGAAGGGAGCTACAAGCCTCACCCATCACTTGCCCCTCAATAACATACCATCAAACAATTTTTATAATGCAAAATGCGTTCACAATGAAATGATATGCAAGTAAGCAATCATTAACCATTCATATCACCAAATCATAACAATACAATCCATCACTTTCATTACAACCACAAACATCACAATTTCTCAAGTACGACTACATCAAATCATTTCTAAACGCATACCTTATACATTCAATATCAACACATATATAATTCTCTTGGCATTAGTCTTATTATTTTCATACCGAAATATTATATTTTCACATTTCTTATAACTTTAATATTTATCCTTTATACGGAATTAATCACATTTTTTTCAAACTTTGTTTCTATTATAATTTAATACGCATACTAAAAGAAAGGTATACTCACCTCCAATGCTCCAAATTTAAATGCATCACATTCTAATCCTTGCTATGTCCTTCAATCGTACCTAACAAATTTACATAAACTATTTGGTATATCAAACAAAAATTTAAACACATAGGTAGAATCCTTCCTTATTTCAAAATCATATGTGAAGAGTAAAACCATGTTTTATATTTCAAATAATTTTCTTTCTATATAGTTGGTTTCGACAAAATCTTACTTTTAATATTAAATGAAATAGAAAAGTATCTTTCCAAGACCATTAAATTCATGCTTTTATCATATAATCATATTAGGTGGTTCTTGAAAGACTTAAAACTAAAAAAATAATTGAAACAACTTGGAAAAGTTGAAAACAGGGCTGCTATAGTCGATTGTCCATTAGCACAGTCGACAGTCCAAGCTCCAAAATGTTAGGCAGTTGAATGCCCATTTGCACAGTCGAATGTCTTTGCCTTTTGGAGTTTCGGTCCAATACACAGACGACTGTGGGATCGTCACAGTCGACTGTCCACCTGACCTGAAGCTTAAAACCCCCAAAAATCTTGCATTTTCCCACCCAAAACCTTTATGATTCTTTATGAAACACTTAAATCATTCAAAACACAAGTTCTTAAGGGTTTAAAATTAAAACTTTGCATTACCCATGAGAAGATTTGAACTCAATGTTCCCAAATCAACAATTTTTGCACAAAATCCATTATTCCTTCAAGAACAAACACTTTCTCAAGCTTCCTTCAAATAAACTTCAAAATCATCTTTCAAATAATTCAAATCTCTAGCTAAATACACAAACTTAATAATTAGAAGCAAAGAGAGACAAGCTTTTACCTTGATTTTTGCAACCCATCCTTTTTCCTTTTCTTCCTCTATTTCTTCCCCTTTCTCTTTTCTCTTCTTTTTATCTCTTTTTCTCTCCTCGCTCTCGGTTCTTCTAGAGAAATCCAGCAAATGCTGGATTCTCTCCCTCTCTCCTCTTATTTATACTTCAAATTCTTCTTTAATTGCAATTTCACCCTTCCATTCTTCATTTCTTTCACAAACTTCTCTAAACACTTTAAAATTTCGACATTTCCCCTAAAACAAAATTTATTACTCAAAATTATTATTTTATAAACTTGTTTCTAATTTCATAAGTTCAAAGTTAAATGATTACAACTTAAATTCGAACAAGAAAAGCCAAATAGGCATGGAAGTGCCGTCCTGTGATTTAAAATATTCTAATTTAAATATTTTCCTCTACAATTCTCCTCCACTAATAAAAATTTGGTCCCCAAAATTTTTTGACCATGGTTCACAAAACATCATAATCATCACCTGCCTAGTTTGTCTCATCTTCTCAAGTACACTTTTCAATTTTTTTCACTTCTTTCAAGATTACATGACAAGATCACAATTCTATCTCACCACCAATCTGAACTTTCTCTATATCGTTATCAACCAACTAATAAATCACTTAAAGTGATCTAACTTACTAATTTAACTAGAAACTCATTTTACTTAAGAAGTGGGGCTTGCCCTTCTATCAATTACTCATTCTCATATTTTATCATAATCTTCTTCATTCATTTTCTCTTACTAACCCTCAACCTAGATATTCTTAAACAAAAGTATTTCTCAACATCGCTCCCTTTTTTCGTCCTTCTTTTACCATTGAGCTTTAAAAACTAAAACTTTACTATTTCATACTTCTCTCCACATTTTGTATTTCCATCTTGACTTCACGCTTCAAGGACCTCTAAAGTGACACAACTTTATTTATACATCTCTCCAAAGATACATCTTCATTAAGCTACTTACCAACTAATCACATTCTCTCATCGTTCGATAATTTCTTCCTCTTAAACATACAATACTCAAGATCTGTTAACAGTGTTATCTAAACTTTTATACTTCAAATTAATCCTTTACTCAAATCCTCAATTCCTTTACTTCATAGTTCAAATCTACCTATGGAAAAAAAATAATCAACTACAAGTCATCCTTTTGATCATTTAAAAAATTCTAGCATCCAACAAACAAAGTGATTCTATTAGTAATTTACTTTCTCTACTCAACACGTCTCTTAGCTTTAATCCAACTTTCTCACTTATTGTTTCCATCAAAACCTTAATTTATCCACTACCAACCGGGGCATGCTTACCGATAAATCTTATATAACTCATCACAGTAGTAGCAGTTAAGCATTTGATTCTCACTTACAACCCCAAACTAACTAATATTTCTTTAACAATAATAATATGTCGCAATGCTAATCATAACTTCGCTTGTATTGTAAGAGTTGGTGCATACTTCAACGGGTCTAGATATGTAGAACCCCGTCAATCATAACTTCGTTTGTATTTCAGGCCATGTACCTGAGTTGGGTCTGGTTTTTTGCTTGACGGTTTGGGCTTGGGCCCATGAATAGCCGTGGTTTTGTAGCAGGGCGAAAACCCTAATTAGGGCATCTCAAGTTGCTTATAAATTTTCTCTATGTATTGAGTGCATATTGTAACGAGAGATTTGTGAGGTTGATAATAAGAAACTTCTGATAGGATGTAGCCCTATTCTGGGGTGAACTTGAGTAAATCTTGTCTTCTTTTTCTTTCAGTTTATAATTTGTGTGATTGACAGATCTCGAATCTTTCATGCATAATGATAAACCAGTTACTCCCATTAATAGTTAACTAATCTCCATTCAACGACTCTCTTCTCCAATTTCAATACTTTGTTGTCTCAAATTGTAATTTGATTAATTTGTCCTTAAGATTTCCAAAGAGTTTACCGATATAGCTTTTCTTTTGATACTGATCATACTTTAAAATTACAACTCTCTTCATTCTTCCAAAACCATTTCGTTCCTCTACATATCTTCCGACAATAAATATTCCGCTCATCCCCCAAGTCATATACTCTACCCAAAGAATTTCTAAGAGTATCCTCTCATTTAAACCTTATGATCATTAATCTTTGCATTCACAAGACTCATTTCCACTTCTCAATCAGTCACTTTCTTCTAAATCAGACCTTTTACTTGATCATACCTTTAGCATCTCAAATCATACTTATAACTTATCTTAAAACTTGGATCTTTATTTTTTTTTTAACTATCACATCTCCAATATTAACTATAGCTTCTAACTTTTCAACAGTATACTTCATAAAAAAAAATATAATTGAATCATCAATCAAGCATAAGTCCAATAATTTTTAAATCAAGTATAATATTCTCAACTTCTTGATTTGTCAACACAATCATTAATCTCACCGAATTACTCCATCTACTTTTAATTCTAGTAATAAAACTCAACACTAAACATCCAAAAACTTTCCTCGCTTATAATATTTGGGTGGTAGCACAATTTCCTTATTCTGTACTTAATTTCTTATCATTTAACTCACCAAACAATAATATCTTTATCTCTTTAACACTTCTCGATAAATTCCTTGATTAGTTCAAGATCTTTCCTTTAAACTTTAGCATCTCAAATCATACTTAGACCTTATCTTAAAACTTGGGTCTTTATTTTTTTTTTTAACTATCACATCTCCAATATTAACTATAGCTTCTCACTTTTCAACATTATACTTCATAACAAAATTATAATTGAATCATCAATCAAACATAAGTCCAATAATTTTTAAATCAAGTCTAATATTCTCAACTTCTTGATTTGTCAACACAATCATTAATCTCACTGAATTACTCCATCTACTTTTAATTCTAGTAATAAAACTCAACACTAAACATCTAAAAACTTTCCTTGCTTATAATATTTGGGTGGTAGCGCAATTTCCTTATTCTATACTAAATTTCTTATCATTTAACTCACCGAACAATAATATCTTTATCTCTTTAACACTTCTCGTAAATTCCTTGATTAGTTCAAGATCTTTCCTTTTAACTTTAGCATCTCAAATCATACTTAGACCTTATCTTAAAACTTTGATCTTTATTTTATTTTTTAAACTATCACATCTCCAATATTAACTATAGTTTCTCACTTTTCAACATTATACTTCATAAAAAAAAATTATAATTGAATCATCAATCAAACATAAGTGCAATAATTTTTAAATCTAGTATAATATTCTCAACTTCTTGATTTGTCAACACAATCATTAATCTCATTGAATTACTCAATCTACTTTTAATTCTAGTAATAAAACTCAACACTAAACATCCAAAAACTTTTTGCGCTTATAATTTTTGGGTGGTAGCACAATTTCCTTATTCTGAACTTAATTTCTTATCATTTAACTCACCGAACAATAATATCTTTATCTCTTTAACACTTTTCAATAAATTCCTTGATTAGTTCAAGATCTTTCCTTTTAACTTTACATTAAACTTCTTCATATAATCATAACATTTAATAATTTCTAATCTCTTTAACTATCCCCTTTACTAAACATCTTTCCCAACACTATCCTTTCCCAAGGTACTACGAACTTCATCGGCTCTTAAATTATGACTTCCTTCTTGAATTTCTTCTTCTTTTTTCCAGTTTCTTTGTCCAACTATCTCTTGGACTTGGATCATATTTCTATTTCTCTTTTACGATAGTTATTCTAATACTTTTATGTTTTGCTACTCTCTTGATCTCCTATGTCATATCCCAAAGGTAAGTCCAAATAAAATAGTAACTTCCTTCACTAGGTGTTGGTATTTTTCTAAGGTTTAAACATGGTTTAAACATGGTTCAAAGATGGTTAAAGTCCAAAAAAAGGTTGGAAGATTAAATTTCAACATGTTAAAGGAGTGCACACATGTGTGTGCACACCCATATTCAGCAAGGCAAAGGAGTCCGCACAGCTGTGTGAAGGGCAGCATCAGTGTGTGCTGCACCGCTCCTTTACCAGCGCTGCACCGCTCCTTTACCAGCGCTGCACCGCCCAGCAAGAGAGGTGCTGAAAGAAGGGCAGTGCTGCACTACTCCTTCACCAGTGCTGCACCACTCAGCAAGTGGCGAAAATGGTGTTTTGCCTAGCGCCGCAGCATGCCCTGTTCAAAGTGCCGCAACGCTAGGCACACTGATGCACACATGGACAGCTTGTTTAAGCCTCTTCTTAGGTGCGTGGATGCAAGGTTAAAATGCACAACACTACTTAGGATTAATGGAGGGCCATGGTTAAGTGGTCATCAAGAACTAAGGGTGGAGATTGACTCTCATGATTGGACAAGAAGTTGGTGCACTATATAAAGGGTCACCTAGCTTCATTATCAAAAAGGAATGACAAGTTTGTGACATACTTTGAGATCAATTGTAAAGAGTGACAAAACACAATACAAGGGAGAATTGTATGAGAGTGAAAAGACACAAAACACAAGAGGGACTCATTGTGAGAGGCTGGTTGTAAAGAAGAGAGAGTAGTATAGATAGAGAGCATTGTAATAGTTCTTATCATCTTCTTTCTTCTCTTCTTGGTTTCTTCAAGAACTTGAGGTTTCTTGAAGAGGGTTGCTGTAATTGTAAAGAACCATTGATTTAGTGCAGAAAGTTTAGAGGAACTCACAGGAACATAGGCTATTGCCAAAACTCGATAACAAATCGCTTGTCTTTTTTTCTTTCTTGCTTTCGATTGCTGTATTTATTTCTATAAGTCATTCTAGACTTGGGTGTTTGGAAGATCACCACCTGGGCATCTTGTCAAGGTGATTTCCAACAGTGGTATCAGAGCTTACACAGCTGGGTATCGGAGCAACAACAAGAAGGTAACGGAGTCAAGACTCCAAGAATCAAAGATCAACTTCTTGGGTGATTCAAGAATGGAGTAAAGATCAAGATCAAATCGTGTTCTTGAGGGTGATTCAAGAATGGTGTTAAGATTCGTTTTCGATCGTGTTCTTGAGGTTGAAGAAAGCATTTGTGGGTATTGCATAAATATGGGATCTTGTCCACAAAGATAGCTTCAAATTTCATGGTTTAGAAATTTTATGGAAAGTGAGATTTTTCCCTATGGAAGCGGAAGATCAAAACTGTTCTTATGCAACAGAAAGTGGAATTGGCTATTTGAGAAGATGATACTTTTCCAGCAAGTGTCACGGAGGACCAGCGGATTGAGATAAAGAAGATGGCTTACAGCATCATTTTCTTGCACATGTCGGATAGTGTCACAAGGGAGTGCGGAGACTCGAAAGATCTGGCTGTCATATGGAAGAAACTAGATAAGTTGTTTCTTACCAAAACTCTCCCTAACAAAATTTATCTTCTTAAAAGAATCTTTGCTTTTAAAATGGATCCTAGTAAAGAATTGCAAGATAATCTTGATGCCTTTAATAAACTAGTTCAAGATTTAGCTAGTTGTAGTATTAAATTTTCGGATGAACAATTGACTGTCATTTTGTTAAATTCTCTTCCTGAGTGCTTTGATAATTTCATTAATGCTATTGAGTATGGAAGGGATACTTTAACCAAGGAGATTGTGATCAATGCCATAAGGGCACATGACTTCAAAGTCAAGATGAAGGAGACATCAAGTGGAGATGGGTTGTTCATAAGAGGAAGGCCAGCAACTCGGAATAGCAGTAACAACCATGGCAACTACCGGGAGAAATCAAGAGGTAGAGGGCAAAGCCATGGAAGAGCACATTCCAAATCAAGATTTGGAAAGAGGTGCTTCTACTGCAACAAGGAGGGCCATTTCATAAAAGATTGCAAGAAGAAGATGTGGGATGAAAGAAGAAGCCACACCAACAATGGAGAGACTTCGGTTGCCAAGGGAGAAAAACAAGATGATGTTCTTGTTTTGTGCTCAAATGTGAGCAGGAGGCAAGGCAGCGAAAAGTGGATTCTGGATTCCGGGTGCACTTATCACATGTGCCCTCACAAGGAATGGTTCAAGAATTTCAAGGAGATCAACGATGGAAGGGTCTTCTTGGGGAATGACAATTCTTGCCAAGTGAGGGGGATTGGAGACATCCAATTGAGGATGTTTGATGGAATCACAAGGCTGCTGCGAAATGTGAGGTATCTTCCAGATTTGAAGAGAAATTTGATCTCATTGGGGTAGCTGGATTTCATAGGGTATACATGCAAAATAGAGGGAGGAAAGATCAAGGTGGCCAAAGAATCTTTGGTAGTGATCAAAGCAGCAAGAAATGATGGACTCTATGAGATGATCAGAGAGACATAAATCAATGATCAAGCTGCAAGCTTGATGGCTGAGATGGATAAGGCAGTCCTTTGGCACACTCGCTTTGGACATATGAGCGAAAAAGGCTTGCAAGTTCTTAGCAAAGATGGTCTACTTGGAGAAGACAAAGTAGAGAAATTGGATTTCTGTGAGAGTTGCATTCTTGGGAAGCAACACCAGGTCAGCTTCAATACCGGAGTGCACAAGTCTAAGGGGATTCTTGACTACATTCATTCGGACCTTGGGGACCAACAAGAACACCAATACAGGGAGGTAACTTTTACTTTCTATCTTTAATTGATGATTATTCAAGAAGAGTGTGGGTTTATTTACTTAGAAATAAATTAGATGCCTTGAATAAATTTATTGTGTGGAAGAAGTTGCTGGAAACTCAAACGGGTAAGGTAGTTAAGGCTTTATGAACCGATAATGGCTTAGAATTTTGCAATAAGAATTTTGGTAAATTCTGTGAATTAAATGGCATTCTAAGACATAAAACGGTTGTAAAAACACCTCAGCAAAATGGGGTTGCTGAGAGGATGAATAGAACCCTTATGGAAAAGGTTAGGTGCATGTTAATAGGATCCGGTTTACCAAAATATTTTTGGGGAGAAGCTGTGGCTACAGCTGCATACTTGGTAAATAGATCACTCTCTAGAGCTTTAGTACTCAAGACTCCCATGGAGATATAGAGTGGGAAACCCCCTGAATTAAGCAACCTTAGGACTTTTGGGTGTGCTGCATATGCACATCAAAAGGAGGATAAACTTAGCACAAGATCTAGAAAATGTGTATTTCTAGGATATGGTGATGGGGTTAAGGGATATAGGTTGTGGTCCTTAGAAAAGAAAGGCATGAAACTCATTATTAGTAGGGATGTTATTTTTAATGAATTGTTATTTCCTTACTTGGAGAAAACTAACCCTGCAGGGGCTAGTGAGCAAACTAGTCTGAAAGTTATCGAGCATCGCATCAAGGAGAGTTCGGTTCAGGTAGAGCAAAGAAGACAAGAGGGTTCAGACCAGGTAGAGCCCTTGAATGAAGGCCATACTCGAAAAACTCAAGAAGAGGCTGAACAAGAAGAGGTTAATGCAGCAAGTCATAATGACTACCAGCTCACAAGGGACCGGGGAAGGAGGGTGGTTAGACCACCTTTGAGATATGAGTTTGCGAATGCTAATGTAGCAGCTCCTTGGACAGAATGAGAGGTTGAACCAGAAACTTACATGGAAGCCATGGAACGTAAAGATTCGTCAAAGTGGCAGCTAGCTTTGGAGGAAGAAATGGATTCTTTGATGAAGAACAACTCTTAGGAGTTGGGGCCCAAACCAGAAAAACAAAGAGTTGTGGATTGTAGATGGATCTACAAGATCAAAGAAGGAAATACTCCAGAGGATGAAGTCCGGTATAAAGCTAGGCTGGTGGCGAAGGAGTTCACACAAAAAGAAGGCATAGATTTCACCGAAATCTTCTCACCGGTTGTGAAGTACAAGACGATACAGATAGTGTTAGAATTGGTGGTGCAATTTGGAAATCGAGCAAATGAATGTTAAGACAGCGTTCTGACATGAAGAGATCGATGAGACCATTTTCATGAGGCAACCCGAAGGCTATGAGGAAGGAAGGCAGGGAGAGTTGGTGTGCAAATTGAAGAAATCTCTCTATGGTCTGAAGCAATCACCTCGACAATGGAATAAGAGGTTTGATTCCTTTCTAATCAGCTTGGGTTTCATGAGGAGCTACTATGATTCATGCTTGTACTATAAGGGGCAGAAGTTTGAGGAAGTGGTGATCATCCTCATCTATATTGATGACGTGTTGCTGGTTTGGAACCGCAGGAAGAGGATGGAAAGGTTTACATCTCAACTCGGTGAGGAGTTCGAGATGAAGGATCTCAGCCTTACACAAAAGATCCTTAGGATGTGTATAATCCAAGAAAAGGAGAGAAACTAGTTAAGGGTTTCTTGGGTAATGGGTGTTCTCAGCAGATTTGTGAGTAATCCCAGAAAGAAGCATTGGCTTAGGATAAAGTGGTTGCTGAGGTATTTGAAGGCTTAGTGGCAGCCGGTCGTAACACTCATAACAACCGGGGCATAATGCATAGCGGCTTCGAAAGTTATAAAGGAGGCTATGCGGTGCAAAGGGTTGTTGGATGAGTGAATGGTCCTAAAAGAGCAGGTGGTGGTGTCTTCGGATAGCCAAAGTGCGTGGCACTTGCGGAGGAATCTGATGTTCCATGAGGGGATGAAGCATATGGATGTTCGGTATCATTTCATTCGGAAAAAATGTTACAAAAGGATGCATCCATGTGGACAAGGTAGCCACGGAAGAAAATCCTATGGATTTAGGTACTAAAGTCCTACCTCTAAGTAAGTTCAATCATTGACTTGGACTACTTAGGATTGGAGTCAGTTAATTGATGACTCAAGATGAGTTTGGATCCTGAAGTTCTCTGCACAATGGTTCAGTTTAAACACTTAGACAAAGGTAGAGATTGTTGGTATTTGTCTAAGGTTTAAACATGGTTCAAAGATGGTTAAAGTCTAAACCAAGGTTGGAAGATTAAATTTCAGCATGTCAAAGGAGTGCACACATGTGTGTGCACACCCCTATTCAGCAAGGCAAAGGAGTGCGCACAGTTGTGTGAAGGGCAGCATCAGTGTGTGCTGCACCGCTCCTTCACCAGCGCTGCACCGCCCAGCAAGGGAGGTGCTGAAAGAAGAGCAGCACCGCACCACTCCTTTACCAGTGCCGCACCACTCAACAAGTGGTGAAAATGGTGTTTTGCCTAGCGCCGCAGCATGCCCTGTTCAGTGCCGCAGCGCTAGGCACAATGATGCACACATGGACAGCTTATTTAAGCCTCTTCTTAGGTGTGTGGATGCAAGGTTAAAATGCACAACACCACTTAGGATTGACGGAGGGCCATGATTAAGTGGTCATCAAGATCTAAGGGTGGAGATTGATTCTCAAGATTGGACAAGAAGTTGGTGCACTATATAAAGGGTCACCTAGCTTCATTATCAAAAAGGAATGAAAAGTTTTTGACATACTTTGAGATCAATTGTAAAGAGTGACAAGACACAATACAAGAGAGAATTGTGTGAGAGTGCAAAGACACAAAACATAAGAGGGACTCATTGTAGAGAGGCTGGTTGTAAAGAAGAGAGAGTAGTATCGATAGAGAGTATTGTAATAGTTCTTATTATCTTTTTTCTTCTCTTCTTGGTTTCTTCAAGAACTTGAGGTTTCTTGAAGAGGGTTACTATAATTGTAAAGAACCATTGATTTAGTGTAGAGAGTTCAGAGGAACTCACGGGGACGTAGGCTATTGTCGAACCTCGATAACAAATCGCTTGTCTTCTTTTTTTTTTTGCTTTTGATTGCTGTATTTCTTTCTACAAGTCATTCTAGACTTGGGTGTTTGGAAGATCACCATCTGGACATCTTGTCAAGGTGATTTCCAACACTAGGAATACATATCATACTTTTGCTAATCGCCATCCTTTCTAATGCTCTAACCACATCTAAAAAAAATCTTCTATTAACTTTTAAATTTTCAAGAACTTCAAATATTTTTGTTCACCATCACACATTTCTTGCTAAATCCAATTTAGCATCCCTCAAAATTATACTTCAAGTAAGACAAACCTTTAAGCTCACTCAACTAATCATCAGCCACTTAATCAATCATTTCTTATTCAAGAAATAAGGTTCACTATTTCTTTAAATCGAACTTTAGTTAACATTTACGATCCAATCCAAAATTTATTATACCTTTTCCCTTTACAAATTCTCATATAACAATTTATATTTTCCAAAATATTTCCTTTACTATCACTCTTAAATCCCAAAGCACTACAATTATTTTACTTGCGATTTACCTAACACCATCATTGATTCACTTGAATTGTTTCTCTCGTCTTACCTCAATCACTTCCTACTATACTGTATTCCTCACGTTATCCACTTGACCAACAATTGCTCTCATTCCCCTTTATACTTGTAAATCCATTTACACTCTTAACATCGTGATCATTATCCTTCTTAATTTCCATTTTACCTTGAGATACTTACAATTCTATGAATCGACAAAATTTCTCAACTCTCAAACTCCCCCATTAATAAGTTAATCACTACCCAAACTTTCAAAATATTCTGAGTCTGACATCCAACCAACTACCTTTTCCCATGCTCATTGCGCAAGTATACACACAAAATCACTACTCAAGACTTTTTCTATTTCAAGTTTACAATCTCTACAATAATAACTATTTCTTAAGCCACACTACACAGTAGTCACACAATCATTGTTTACAAATACATTATCATATACAACATGGAAAGAATTTCATCAAATGAAACGTTTATACATAGTGCAACATAATTTAACACCAATTTATTAATACTTGCACCAATCAAGGTACAACTTTCAAGTTAACAGCATTGCTTTAAAAATGCCTTATCCTCATCTTTCACCTTTCAACATTACCATCAAGCCACCAATTAAGTAAAAAAGTTTTCACAGAAATACGAGAACAATGTATAAATAAAAATATTTCATCACATCAAGCAATCATGCGCATTCATATTTCTTATCAAAGGCATCATCAACAAGATTTCACAAAACACAACAAATCATTCCAAACATCACCAAACCCACACAGCAACCACACACCAATCGACTCGACTTCAGTCTCAAGATATTTTAATCCTACCAAAACCATCATTGGTTACCACTCCTAAATGATATCCTCTCTAACTATACACAACTCACTTTATATAACCACCCCATGTACCACACATCATGCAATTAAAGTCTACAGAACCTTAAATTTAAAGTTCTGATACCAAAAATGTAATGACCCATCCCAAGTGGACCCTACTGGGAACGTATCATTTACCTTTCAGCACTGAGCACCTTGAATCAAGATGTAAACATACAAATCAAACCACACTCTTAACAATTATTTCAAATATATCATCACAACTTTTCAAACATGAAACTTTTTAGTACCGTAAACCAATTCTTAAGACTTTTACAAAAGATAAAATACAAAGAACTTTCTCAATACAGATTAATTTGAATACTTTTACAAAGAATAGACTAATCAAGAATTAGACTTCTAAACGACCCAAAAAATGAGGATGCTATTGACGAAGACCTTATTAATTTCAAACATACAATCCCTATCACACTACTCTTTACATGAAATCAATAATATAAAGGAAACCCCTATCTCAATATTTTTCTATCGTCACAATTAACATTCATGCCCTTCACCAGGCCTAACACATCGCATGCCCCTCATGGGCTAATTATAACACACATCCCATATAGGCCAATCACAAAACATGCCCCTCATGGTCCAATCATCACGATGCATCCATAAACTGCAATGTAATGCAATAAAGAGCACAATCATATCGTTGCCTCACTGGGTTAATCTCATCATTAAGGGGACGTCTCCCTATGTACCAATACGTCAAATCATTATATCATATCAAATCACAACGGATCCCCTTTCACCCCTTTCTCGGTGGGGTCTTATACATCTAATATCCTTCGGTACCCTTACACCCCTTGTAAAAAGAGACCTACCGGACTCACCCATCACTCCTCCCTCAATAACATATCATCAAACAATTATTATAATGCAAAATGCATTCACAATAAAATGATGTACAAGTAAGGAATCATCAACCATTCACATCACCAAATCATAACACAATCCATCACTTTCATTACAACCACACACATCACAATTTCTCAAGTACGATTACATCAAATCATTTCTAAACTCACATACATCCTTATATCAACATATATATAATTCTCCTCATATTAGCCTTATTATTTCCATACTGAAGTCTTATGTTTTCACATTTCTTATAATATTAATATTTATCCTTTATCCGGAATTAATCCCATTTTATCAAAATTTGTTTCTATTATAATTTAATACGCTTACTAAAAGTAAGGTGTACTCACCTCCAACGCTCCAAATTTAAATGGATCACATTCTAATCCTTTCTACGTCCTTCAATTATACCTAACGAATTTACATAAACTACTTAGTATATCAAACAAAAATGTAAACACATTGGTAGAGTCCTTCTTTATTTCAAAATCATATGTGAAGAGTAAAAACATGCTTTATATTTCAAATAATTTTCTTTCTATATAGTGGTTTCGACAAAATCATATTTTTAATATTAAATGAAATTGAAAAGTATCTTTCTAAGATCATTAAATTCATGCTTTTATCATATAAACATATTAGGTGGTTCTTGAAAGACTTAAAACTAAAAAGGATAAGTGAGAAAACACTTGAAAATGTTGAAAACAGGGTTGCTCCAGTTGACTGTCCAAGCTCCAGAATGTTTAGACAGCTAATTGTCTATTTGTACAGTCTACTTTGTTTGTTTTTTGGAGTTTCTATCCAATGCACATTTTATTGTGGGATCATAAAAATCGACTGTCCACCTGACCTAAAGTCTAAAACCTCCCGAAAATCTTCCCTTTTTCCACCCAAAACCTTTTTGATTCTTCATGAAACACTTAAATATTTCAAAACACAAGTTCTTAAGGGTTTAAAATCAAAACTTTACATTACCGATGAGAACATTTGATCTCAAAGTTCCCAAATCAACGATTTTTGCACAAAACCCATTTTTCCTTCAAGAACAAGCACTTTCTCAAGTTTCCTTCATATAAACTTCAGAATCATCTTTCAAATAATTCAAATCTTTAGCTAAATGCACAAACTTAATAATTAGAAGCAAAGAGAGACAAGCTTTGACCTTGATTTTTGAAAGAATTTCCCTTTTTTTTTCATTTTCTTCCTCTCTTTCTTCCCCTTTCTCTTTTCTCTTTTCTCTTCTTTTTTTTTTTCTCTCTTTCTCTCCTCTCTCTCTTTCGGTTCTTCTAGATAAATCTAGAAAATTTTGGATTCTCTCCCTCTCTCATCTTATTTATACTTCAAACTATTTTTTAATTGTAATTTCACCCTTCCATTATTCCTTTCTTTCACAAACTCTTCCAAACACTTTAAATTTTTGAAATTTCCCCCGAAACAATATTTATTACTCAAATTAGAACAAGAAAAGCCAAATAGGTGTCGAAATGCCATCTTTTAATTTAAAATATTCTATTTTAAATATTGGCCTCTACAAACTCAATAATCTTTTAGGTCAAACCTTGGGTGAATAAAAAGAATTTTAAACTGAAATTAATTATAAATCTCTTGATTTGGTTTTATCTTTGATTTTATTTATTATAATTTCATTCAATATTCAAAATTTAGAGATTTATTCATTTACTTTTACACCAAGAATAGTTTTCATTATTGATGTGCATAAGCTTACTGGTCATTTTTGGGATAATTTCCTTGGTATATACCTATATATTATTTTGGATTATGTGGCTTAATAGATGGGATTGAGGCTTGAAGTCAAAACTCGAGAGAACGCTAGAATAGTGGAGTACTTTAGAGTCTAATGTTTTAGTTGAGTAGAAGAACTAAGACAAAATGAATGAAATACAATTTAAATAGATCAGGGGCAGATATTAGTAAAGAGTAAAAATTAATGACTATGAATTTACTTATGATGATTATTTTTGGTAACTGGAATTTGTTATCCACGACATTGAAAAAGAGATTTAGCACATTTTATTATTTGATCCTAAAATAGTAGTCAAGTGGGTGAGAAAATATTATAGAACGATTATGGAAAATTATATTTTATATTACTAAGTTTCAATGGTCAAGTGATTAGGCAATAACATGTTGCAAAGTGAGTATGCTGGGAAATGACCCAAAAAAAAAGAGATTTTGCCGAAATTTTTGTAGAATTTAGGGATAAGTTTAATTTTTTTTAAAGAGAAAAGAAGAAAAGTTATAAGATACTTATTGTTATAAAGACTAGAATTCTACCTCAAATAAATAGAGGACGTTAGCAAAGAGAATTCTTGATCTTGCATTCTTGTTACTATGTATCCTAGTAATGAATTAACGTACCAGTTTATTTTAAAACTCTTGTTGTATACATGCATCATGGCATCAGTTACCGTGCATGTTTTTATGCTAGATTTGCTATCATGTTTAGGTTGCAGGACAAATGAGGTGACTAGCACCTCAGCTTACCAAGTTTAACTTTTTGTGTGTTTTTGAGGTGGGTGGTTCTCTACACGTAGCCTATAGTTAGTATCCCTTATATTTGTTTTGAGGATTTAATATATATTAAATATATGCTATGATGAGTATGAATAATTTTATAAATTGATGTGTTACGCTGTGATGAAAGTTTGAGATTTACTTGTTATACTTGGTTTGAGCAAAGAGTTTGTGGAAAATGAGAAAAAGTTGAATTTTTATAAACTTTTTATAAGCTTTCCTAAACATTTCCCATTGAGGGGCATGTTTCAGATTGTTGCTCATTGAGGGGCGTGCTTGAGATGATTGCTCCATGAGGGGTGTGAATAGAGGATGCATCTTGTGAAATGAAAAGTGTGGTGAAAATTCTTGGGGTAGCGCGCTATATAAATACAAATGAAAAATGAAATATAATAGGCCTAGTGAAGGGCAACATGATGTAATTGGCCCAGTGAAGGGTGATATGATGTGATTAGCCAATTGACGGGCATTGAGATGTGACTTGCCCAGTGAAAGGTGTGGTTTATGTTGACACGTGATTTCATATTTTTATCACTACTAAACTTTATTTTGTTTTTAAAAGAGAAATGTTTTCTCGTGTGGTTTTAATGGTTTCTTGGTTTACATGACTTTACGAGATGTCAGATGTTGTTTACCTCACGGCATGATAGGCAAACAATTTGTTTTAATAAAGAACTTTTATGCTAGTATAGGCGTGGTTTTATCTAAGGGGGAATTACCTTCATCTCCCTTGGTTATCTAGCTTACCCCAACTCTATTTTCAATTATTGTAGGTTTGGGCATCTCTCGTGATCGTTGGTCTGTGTCTAGTAGGAGTCTGATATCTAGCATCCTCATGGCGTCAATTCTCATTTGTAAATGTAATTGGTTATTTTTGGGACTATAACATAGATAGAAAATTCTTATTTCTTTAAATTATATTCTAAGTTGAGACGTGTTGAGCTTGTATTTGTTTAAGAAATTTTGGGACTTTTATTTATTAGCCGCTAGGCGTAAATTTTGATTGATGGTTTGTGATTAATGGAGATGATTAAGGATTACTTTCTAACGGGTTTCATTCCCTTTTAATTCAAGTTCTTTTGGATCATCATATCCAACTAGTGGTTTGCATTGGGTAAGGGTCATTACAGTATATCTAGGTTTAGCCTACTCTGGGTTTGGTTTTACTGAAAAATACTCCCAATTCACTAGTCAAAACAGCTCTCTCTATAATCGGTTTTCCTCCAAAAGAAAGTCGAATCTTTGAAGTCCATTCGGAATTCCAAAAGCTTAAGAAATCTCTGAGGACGATATCCCCACGTGGAAAATACCTAGGACAAAAAGGTTAGTAAAATTATTTTTTAATAGTTTTCTTTTGATCGAAGAATAAAAGTATGAAAATACTCTACGTATTCGAACCTCCATGAAAATAGGCTTTGTAATTTAGTTATTTTCGTTTCGATGTATTTGATACGTTTGTTGAATCTTCTCCTATGTTTTACTCTCTCTAAAATGTATTGTGTATTCTGCTTGTAAAATAATTACTGCGTGGTACCTTGTTTGTACCGTTCGCTAATCCACGCGAGACCTTCTTGGAACCACACGGTAGATAGAAGGTGTTTAATGTTGATTAGTTTTCATATCATAATTTTGTTGCTTTATCCGGTTTAATTTATATTTAGTTCTAATTCTGTGTTGTTATCCCTTTTGTTCAATTTTTTTTTTTATCCGTGCCTGCCGCAGTGGATTCCCCTTGGTCCTATATTGCAATCCATGAAGTACTTTCTTAATATTGTGCGTTATTGCGCGGGCAGGAAGTAGTTTAGTTGTGTGATGTTTATTTTCTATGTAAAAATTACATTTTCTCCGCAAGTTTAATAAATGATCATCGGTCTTGCTGTTCACATTGATTGCAGCTTGGCTTTGTGGAGTTGTTGAATGACATGCGTAGTCTTTTAATCCAACTCCATGTCTGTAGCTCTTATTCAACAGTAGAGGAGATATATTGAGATAGAGTTGAACTATATATAAGAACCCCATATCACAATAATTCAAAATGTCCATATCAATAACTTAACATGAGCAATTCCAGACTAAATATATACATGCATACATCGTCGCCTATTTATTAAAATTTCAATAGCATATATAGACATCAATCAAGTTAGGATTGCCAAGAAAACAAATTGCACTTTGTTTGGATAGGAAAAAAAATCCTAGAATATCAAAGATAAAGAAATTCTTGTATGTTCTATACTCCCGTCAAATGTAAGAAAATGAAAAACTCCATTTGACTAATCCATATATCCTAATCACATTGAGTTAAAAACAAACTTAACGTCTTTGATTTGTAAATGAACCCTAATTTCTCAATTTCTTGATTTCCTTGCACACATGGGAACAAATACAAATGTGATTATAAGAAACTATTTCCTATCAAAACAATGGTGAGTTTGAGGTGTACCTAGATATAATTATAAATTACTTCATTATCATAGTGTCTGGCATTAAATCAATTATAAAGTAGGAAGAAAAAAAAAACAGAAATAAAACTCATTGAATATTGAAATTACCAAACAATCAAAACTAAATCAAAGCATTTCCATTAATAGACAAAATTTCTTCAAATTTCGCAGTACCCAAATGAGATTTCAATTTTGGGAGAAAATAGAAATAGACGTAAAAAAGAGCAGATCATAACCTGATAATCAGGGTGAATTTTCAAGGGAGGTAGGTCAAAAAAGTGCAGAATAGTGTAAAAATCTGGTCACCTGGGAGGGATGTATGATTCAAGAGTGGATGATTTGGATTTTGTGGTGTGAAGTGTATGTATATAGGGATGGATAACGTAAAAGCAAAGGAGGAGAGGATTTTCTACTACAATGATTTACAAAACCTCTTGGATTACCTTTGTAAAAGGTCGGCTGACTAATTTCTCCAACCAGGAGTTACAATTGTAATGATTCAACTATGATAGCTAAAGAACATCTTCGATTAATTCTGCAGAAGGTGGGGGACGACATGCATTGATAGGGCTTCTTAATTTCTAATTTCTCCTCGCACTATTAAAGTACTATGATTCTCATGTGGAGGAGAAGAGGCGTGGATATGAAAGCGTAACTAGACCAAAGGGACTAATAGTTAAACCCATAAGCCCAAAGATAATTAGAAGTTCGTAGTAATAGTTAAATGGTACTAAAACTCATATGGCCCAAAAATAAGTAGGAATTACATAAAGCCAAAATACTAATAAAGTTTAAAACAAACAGAATTTATAAAGGACACGTGACAACTCCACAAATTTGAAGACTTAAGTTTTTTATATACTTAGTTGAATGCTCGTGCGGTGCACATAGTTGCTTTATATTTGATTACACATAAGAACTGGAAAAATGCAAGGGAGTTTTAAGCTAATGTTGTTCTTATGAACTCATGTGGTTTCTATGAGCAGCATCTCTAAATTCTTATTGTACAGTCTTCTCCTGTCTCTGCATATAAAATTCAACAACCCAATCAGCTTGTTCTTTTAGCTAGAAAGCAAAATTAAATATAAAAAATCCAGAAAGTCATTATCTCAATTTCAAACCTATAATAACATTATCACAATTAACATAAAAGACGATAATCACCTACCAAATAATGGGAAAAAGAGAAAAAATTCTGAAAATGTTGGTCAAGAGCTTGTCAATTCAACGTGATACTAACACAAATGAGTCATTCCATTTTCTTGTGAGGTAAGGGTTGTAATCTCCAAAGTTTCTCAATTATTTTATATAATAATAACCTAAAATTACATTGAAAGTATATAAAATTGGATTATAAATTCCACACAAATATAAGAGTAATATGGATAGAGAGAGGCTAGATTAAAGGGTCTATTTAGATTTTAAAAAAACCATTATTTTTATTGTAGGTGTCTTACCATTGAAAATTATAAATTTTTATACGATTTCAGTGTTTTTTTCTATCTATTAACTTCGAGATTTTTAAACGAAATTTGATAAAATTTGCCACGTTAACGTCAAATCATAAATATATAGTATCAATCAGAGTTTTTATTTTGCGGGCACAAAAAATACAAAAATATGTAATTTTTTATTTTAATAAAATTTATATGGAATTTATAAATAATTACAATAGTAAAAACTTAACACCATTAAATTAAGATTTCACATATATGTTTATCTTAGTTAGAATTGACTACTAATAGATTAAATATCTATAAAATTTTAAGATGCAAACTTCTCAAGAATTATAATTGAAAATAGTATGAAATAACACTAAGTAATTTGTCTTAAAAGCATTTCATTTTCTATAATTTAGTAATTGAAAGCATTATGTCAAAATCAAAGAATCAAAGTTATGGAATGTTTGGGTAACAGTTTTCAGTTTTTAGCGTTCGAAAACTTTTTTCGAAAATGAAAACTGAAAACAGTTTTTTGATGTTTTCTAAAGAAAACATGTTTGGATAACTGTAACTCGAAAACTGTTTCTAAAACAGAAACCAATGAAATGTTGTTTGGATAATCTTATTTTGAAAACTGTTTTGAAAACAGAAAACTGTTTGGATTACACCTTATTGTAATTGTTTTCAGTTTTCAGTTTTCAGTTTAAATTTTAAATTTTAAATCTAAAATTAATTTTATTTCTCATATTTACTAAATATATTTTTTAGCACACACCAAATACTTGGAAATAATTAATATTATTTTATTTTTAAAATGTTAGTATTTTTTATATATCATGGATCAAACATGACAACACTCTTCTCCTTGGTCATGTCATGTTTGTTTGTTAAATAAATTCTAAAAAATACAATACAACTTTCACAATTTGATAAAATATGAACAACCAATCCATCAAATACAATATTCAAGTTTGTTCAATATCTAAAAGATGACATACTTTTCTTCTTAAAAATAAGTTAGTTGAGGACAACTTTAAGATACAATATTCATTGATCAAATACAACTTTGATAAATTGATAAAATAGAAATGAATGGCCCAAAATTCTTCCTGCAAAAGGGTTTGCTTCAACTGCCCAATTTGGTTGGTTTGCCATCCTCACACCCTATAAGTCAAATAATATATCAATATGTGAAATATATTCCTCAGTCAAATAATATATCAATATTTGAAATATATTTGCCATCTTCACACCCTGTATCTTATTTTAAACAACTTATTTCGATTTGGTTCTACTAGAAGGAGGCTGGGATGATCCTTGCTTTTGAAACCAACTGGATCGACGGGTTTCACAACTGGAACTGGCTATAGCTCTCCAATAAGATGACTTTTCGAGAGTGACTGACAAAAATGATAATGGGTGGGTTTTGAGACTGCGCAAGAGTGAGATGAGAATGATGACAACGAGAGTGAGATGAGAAGGGTAAAAGAGATGAGGAATGGCCTGTACTGGTTTGGGATTGCAAGAGAGAGTGATGACAATGAGAGCAGATAGCAGGTACTCAATCGAGAGAAGAGAGAAGAGAGCAGAGAGCAGAGATCTGAGAGTCGTGTTTTAGGGCTTCAAAATGAAAATTAAAACCGAAAACTCTGTTTTGGAGTTTTCTAAATCCAGTTTTAGAAAACTGATTTTTGCAAAACAGTTTTTGAAAACACTTTTCCAAACCTATGTTTTAGTTTTTGAAAACTGTTTTTAGTTTTTGAAAACTAAAACAGTTTTTGGAAACTGCTTCCAAACAAGCCCTAACATTCTTCTTAGCGATGTTAATCATTGAACTCAACATTATCTCAAAACTATAAATGTTATCATAATTTCCTATAATTGTGTTCCTCCGGTATCCAACAATGTAAATTTGGAAGTAGCAATGTTTTTATTTTTTGAGTAGTTCTTATTTTGATAGGTCATGGCCAATTGCAACTTTTAGAAACAAAAATTAATAATAGATTCACCATTCATGACACTAATTGTCAATTCAGTATTTTCCAAAAAATTGTCAAACAAAGAAAAATAGGGTTCATGTTGGGGATATGAATGGTCAAACACAAAAATAGTGAGTTAACAAAGTCAACTAGTTTTTACTTCACAAACTGTATAAGAAAAAAAAAAGTGAAAAAAAAATTTTGTCGTACTTAAAAGAAAAAATATATATACAAATTAAAAAAGGTTGTAACGACCCATATCGGGTTGACCACCCCCAAAACGGTGTTGTCATGTTTTGAAATCCCAGCACAACACATTTATGCAACAATATAAAAACGTACATCAACTGAAAATATATACATACATAAATTCTCAACCCTCAACAAGAGAGTTACATTATTAAAATTTCAACTGAAACCATATATACAACATATTATGCATGAATATTTACAAAAAAAAATTTCTTCAATTAGTCTGAGGATGTGGACTATGAGGCTTACAGATAATAATTCAGTATGAATCTCAGCTCACGATTCTATCTGTTATGTCTGTTACTTAAAATTAATTAACAATGAGGAGTGAGCTTTACAAGCTCAGTGAATTAAAGTTACTAGAAGTACTCAATTATATACTTCCAATCACATCTTATAATTCAATCATTTCTAATTCACCAATATTACTCATCTATTTCTTCATATATAATAATTCAATCCTTCACATAATCTTCCAATATTCATTCATCCAGTATCTCATAAAATTCAATAATAACATTATATTATCACTACCCATATCATAATTCCAATCATTTATCAATCTCTTCTTAAATTAATCATCAAACATATCAATTTTTCTTCTCATATATTTAATCATCTTGAGATTATCAATTCAACATCATTATTTACCTCGTTATGAGATCCACAGCATATAATCAATCAAGCAAATAATTTTATCATATCATACTTTCACATTTCTTTCTCATCATATCTGTCTCTTTGTGAGACTCATTTGTCTATTAATTATTTCACAATCAAGACTGATACTTTAGTATCTCAATCAACAATAATCAATATTTAAAACAAATGTAATGCTTGAATTTAAATTTTCTTTCTTTCTTTCTTTCTCACCAGATCATTTCATATTATTATCTGGGAACGTCTTCCCACATATCAACATGTTTCAGCTAGACCAGCTGTCTTCCTAATCTTTTTTATGCATATGAGCAATAATATGCAAGCAAACATACATCAAAACATTCAATTCAACTATCTAGCTCTTTCAAAATTATTATTTTTATCATATTTATTAAATTGTCTCCTCATATATTATATCAAATTTTCAATCATATTTTCAGAAATTTCATATGACTTCTTAGCATATTTTTCATTAATCTATCATTTTTAAAATACAAATTCTTACATAATTAATATTCAACATATTATTAAATTTCTAATTAATAAATCAATCAAATTTCACGTATAACTGAAAATGCATCATTAAATCATAATAATTCACCCATTTATTCAAATATCATAAATTCATATTTTTATTGGTTTCGTTTACTAGAAGTAAATCTAACTCATCACGTTGCACTTAAAGCTACCCGTGGATCACCTCCTTGCTTTTCTTGCTCCTTTCAGCAATTTCTTGAGATTGCTGATCACCAACACCTAAACATAAACTTTCATAAATCTTACTATTTCATAACTTAATTCAAACAATATAATTATTTAAGTATAAGTCTTATTGAAAATTTACCTTAAATATGATGAAGTCTTGCTATTGTAATTGAATGACTGTACTATCTCTAATATTGGAGAAATTTTCTTTATAACTTTTTGCTAAAAAATTTTAATGGAAGAAAAAATGAAACCAAACGGGATTTTGGTAGGAAATGATAAAACAAAACAAAAACTAAATTTTTATATATAAAAAAAACCGTTTCACCTGCCACCACCAAATGCTTGTCCATGAGTTGGCTAACTTGCAATTCTTGCATGTTTTTATAGCCTACACCTGGATTAAGCGTCCGGGTGTATCACCACCTGTTTTTCTTTTTCCTTTCCTCCTCCTTGTGACACCAAACATCCAGGTGTCCATTCTATTTTTTTTTTAAATAGTAAATCTTTCATGTATATATATTTTAATTCCATGTAATATATATCAAATTACTTCTTTACCCTTATTTTAAGAATATGAGTATTACAAACGCATATATAATAAAAGATCAATTACTTGTGTATATCTTTTTGCTACCAAACAAGCTTTCAATTTGTCAACAATACCATCATGATGAACTTTTGCAGTATAAACCCATTGACATCCAATAGCAGATTTCTTAAACGAGAGAGGAACCAAGTCTCATGTATCATTAGTAATCAAGGCATGCATCTTTTCTTCTATGGCTGGTTTTCACCTAGAATGAGATAAAACTTTTGTAACAGACTTAGGAACAAAGATAGTAGAAACTGAAGCCACAAATGAAGTGTATAAAGGAGATAAATGATTATAAGACACAAACTTACAAATAGGATGAGCAGTGGATAAACGCTTACCCTTTCGAAGAGCAATGGGAAGATCATTCTCAGATGAGGTAGTTAAAGATGGATCCAAATCTGTTAACAAGGAAGTAATTGGTGGAGTAACTGAGACTATAGTTTTGAATGACGAGCGTAAACTTGTAGTGGACATATCAACCTATAGCTAGGAGGAATTGACGAAGGGGAAACCATAGTTGGAGGATCTGATTGTGTAATGGGCATTGGAATGGGTAATGAAAATGGAAAAGAATAAGCTAGATAGAGCGAGACTTCGAATAAAATGGTATAGTCTCGAAGAATATAACATCAGCATAAACAAAATTCTTTTTTTAATAACAGACTATAACACCAATAACCCTTTTTCTATGTGAGAATAACCCAAGAAAATAAATTTAATGGAACAAGGATCAAGTTTGTCAATGCCTGGACTAAGCTGATAAACAAAACAAATGGACCTAAAAATACAAAAAGGTAAATGAAAATGTGTATCGTTAGGAAATAACACAAAATGTAGGGATTTGTCATTAAGAACAAAGGATGGTGTACGATTAATTAACAGGCAGTGAAAACATCATAACTCTAAAACAATTTAGGAACATACATATGAAATAAAATAGTACCAACAATATCTAAAAGATGACAACTTTTTCACTCCGCAACCCCATTTTGTTGAGATTTATGAGAGTATGATGATTGGTTGATGATGCTAGAATTGGTCATGAAAGTAGTAAAATGATCTGAAAAATACTCATGAGCATAATCACTACGAATGATTTTGATAGACAAACTAAATTGGGTTTTCATCTAAGCACAAAAGGCACAAAATATAAAAAATAACTCAGAACAGTCTTTCATTAAATAAAGTCGGTGAGCCTAAAATAATCATCCGCAAAAGTAACAAAATATCGAAAGCCAAGTTTAAAAGACACATGACTCGGACCCTAAACATTAGAATGAACTAACATAAAAGAACTAGACACATGTTTATTAATGCTGGAAGAAAATGACACTGGATGATACTTACCAAATTGACACAACTCACACTCCAAAGAAGAAACATGATTCAAAGCTGGGACTAACTTCTTCAATTTCACCAAAGATGGATGACCAGGATGACAGTGAAGCTGGAAATGAGATACGTCAACTGAGCAGACAATAGGTAATGGGATAGGATCAAAATAATAAAGACCGTTGGATTCATGACCTCCACCAGTTATCTTTCGCGTCTTCGGATCTTGAATAAGAATATATTTAGGTAGAAATGTAATATAACAATTTAGATATTTTGTAAACTAACTAAAAAATAACAAATAATATTGAGAAAAAGGGAACATAAAATACAGATGATAAAGACACAAAGGAACTAGGATGCATAGTGCCAATACCATTAGCAGGTGTTTTAGATCCACCAACAAAAGTAATATTAAGTAAGAATGATGATTGACAAAAAGTAGAAAAAACATTAGTGGTACCTGATAAATGATTAATGCTTACAGAATAAAGAACCCAAGGTTTGGATGAAGAATTATTAGAGGATAAACAAGCAATTGGTGTACCTTTATAGGTCAAAAGAGTAGTCATGGAAGATGCTTGATGAGCTAACTTATACTGTAAAAACTCATCATACTCAGCTTTGAAAATCGTCTGAAAACTCGAAGACACATGATCACATTCAACTGAATCAGAAGTCACACTATTAGCAACTAGGAGACGACCAACCAAGGGCCAACATTTCTCCTGAGTATGCTTATAACGGTGACAGTGAGTACATTGACGAACTGAACCCCGACCATCACCACCATGACCAACAAATATACCACTACCATCTCTGCCATTACGATGACTCAGATCATTAAAACCATGTCCTCTACTACTATTAACATCAACTCGATCACCTTGCCAAGCCTGAGTCACCAAAGCAGATTTATCTGAAGCCATAGGAATGACTTTTTTTTTAACATTTTATGTTTTTTTATAACCTTCTTTTTTTCACTACCATTTTTTTCTCTCTTTCTTTTTTTCATACTAATCTATTTATCAAACTTTCTCTGCTACCTGTGAAGAATACCCAAAAATAGTGCCGTGAACAATACTCGAGAGCAGTGCTATGAACAGTGTTGTGAACAGTACCTGCTGTGATGCATAGAGTCGGAGTTGGGTTGAAAATTTATTCGGGATCCCAAGAGAGATCTTGCTCTGATACCATGTTAACAAGAAGAATATAAATGAATTTTTGTATTATTGATTGATAATTTGAATATAATTCAACAGTCCTATATATAGACTTATGAATATCAAACCTAATAGGACTAAGAGATATAACTAGATAAGATAGACATAAAATAGATCAAATTTAGAAAACATACTAGGACACATAATAGAAAACCTAATTATGACTCTCAACAGTAACATACAAAGATCCTATTAAACATAGGAGGTCCAGTAAAAGATTTTATCTCATGAATGTGTATCCTAACTATATTACAAGGATTCTTCTCAATTAACAACTTCTCATGCCTTCTAAGTTTCCCATAAGATTTTGCATGCACACTTTCTACTAATTTCTTAACACTCATCTTAGCCTTTTAAAGTTGTATAGGAAGAGGATCAACACCATTTTCTCTCATTAGGATGTCTCTCATCAGCTCATAGCTCATTCCCAAGTATGCAGACAAGTGATTTTTTAGTATCCTAACAATCCAAGGAGCTCTTACATTATTGTTCTTTCCACCAAAATACAATTGTGTGCATCATCAATTTCTTGACCATAAATGTTATACCATCTGGTGTTATAGAGGCCCAAATCTTCCATGGACACTCCTCACCCTTAAACAGTGCAAACACTCATTTATTCTCATTTTGGGGCCTATGAGAACTGTATCCACCCTCAACAGAATAATCAACTAATGTCTCCCTAAATTCTTTCATTTAGAGCCACATATGACCAATTTCAAACATAATTTTAGCATTTTCCATGGCATTCATTCTCATAGTGGGGTTAATTGTGTTTGCCCTTGGCCTACTATCTACACACTATTCATCAAATAAATCACTAACAACCTATATATTACTTCCACCTGAATTTACATTACTTAACTTATTATGTTAGTCACCAACCTACTCATATACTTTAACGCCACCATAGGATGCATCATTTCCACCATTATCACCCCTATCTTCATCAGAATCTAAATCATCCTCTTCAGTTTCTATCCAATCCTCATATTCTTTAAAGAGAATTGAAGTCATTATTATCTATATCTTCCTCAAGAGGCTCTTCCGTAACATTTTATTCCCTAACAACTTCCATATTGTCACCCTCATCACTCACTTCCTATTTACATCCATATTATCACCCAAATTATGAACACTATCCTCCCTAAAAGCTTTAGTTCAAGGTGCATCCACATCATCACCCAAATTAACCTCAACATTCATATGTTCTCTAAGAACTCCACCCACATTCTGAGTACCATCATCCATCCCACCCTTATTAACTACACCTATATTCTGACTACTATCATACACCACACTCTCATGAACTACACCCACATTTTGAACATCATCATACACCTCACCCTCTAATAGGTCAACATCTACAATATTAATATCTTTCCTATTTAACCAACTACGATCATTATCTCTAACCCTGTTGTACTAAATCCTAATCACACTTAACCAGCTTACCATTCCCTGTTGTAATTTGAATAGTACATGATCCCTGATCCAGTAAAGTGTAAATGTCGTCCATCAAATCCAGGTATTGTTACATGTTCAAGTCAACCTACTTGATCACTTTCAAATGTGTATAATCTCTTTCACTAAAGAAGTGGAGCTCATAATTAGGCTCCATGGTTACCTACAATAGTAGAGGTTGAATATTCAAAGTAAAATTGACAAACAAAAACTAAATAAAGGGAAACATAACAGTAGCAATGTGAAAAAGTTAGTCAAACAACAAATGAAATGAAACCACTTAAATGAATCAACAAATGAAACTAAGGGAAACATACTGTAACAATGTGAATCGTTCCAATAATTAGTCAAATAAAAAATAGACAACACGATGAGAAACATTTAATCATACAAAAAAACCCCAGAAGTTTGGGCCTTTTTAACACATTAAGTGATTAATGGACAAATATTAAGTGATTAATAAGAAATTAAGTGATTAATCAAATAAACGAGCGTAATCAAACACAAAATCGAAAAAATATTAAGTGATTAATCTACAAACTGTGAATGTAACCCTAAAATTTAGGTAATTTCACATTTTCAAAATTGTGGGTTCAAACTCTAAAATTTGGGTAATTTTACATTTTCCAAAGTAAAAAAACAAAAAAGAATGTAATTTGAAATGGACTTAAATCAATCAACTAATATAAGTACTCGAAGCAAAAAGAATGAAAAAACTCAACTAAACAACAGACAAAATCAATAAACACGAAGAACTTCTCGTTTGGGTTTTCGAATTCTCGATGGAACTGTGTCAAATGGTTCTTTGTATTCTCATTAGGCCAAACCTCGGTAAAGGATGTTAGAAGCTTTCTTAGTAATGAAAGATTTAGGGCTTGAGTGTAGAAAATTAGGGTGGGAGTATTCTCTTAATCGAATTGAGAGATGAGAGAGGAGAGAGAAATTACTCTGGTCAATTTAGTGTAAATAAGACAAAATACGTTTATATGTATGAGCAGTTCCATAATCTTAGTTTTCATGTCAGAAGTTAACAATCAAAAAGTGGTCAGGCAATGTCATGTGTATGATTAAAAAACGTTAATACGAGTATAGAATATGTTATACATTAATGGTGCGAATGTAATTTTCTTTTTATTTTTTTAATTTCAATAAATTTTATATGGAATTTATAAATAATTACAATAGTAAAAACTTAACACCATTAAATTAAATTTTTATATATATGTTTTTTTTAAGAATTTCACTTACATGTTTATCTTAGATAGATTTGAGTACTAATAGATGCAATATCAATAAAATTTTAATATGCAAACTTTTTCTAGAATTATAATTGAAAATAGTAAAAATTACACTAAGCAATTTGTCTTTAAAGGATTATATTTTTTATAATTTAATAATTGAAAGTATTATTTCAAAATTAAAGAATCAAAGTTTAACGTTCTTCGTTAATCATTGAACTCAAAATTATAAATGTTATCATAATCTTCTATAATTTTGTTCCTCAGTATTCAACAATGTAAAATTTAGAAGTACCAAAGTTTTTGTTTTTTGAGTAGTTCTTATTTTGATAGGTCGTGGACAATTGCCACTTTTAGAAACTACAATTAATAATATTTTCATCATTCATATCATTAACTATTAATGAAATAATTTTCAAAAATTTGTCAAACAAAGAAAAATAGGGTTCATGTTGGCGTCATGAGTGGTCAAACACAAAAATAATGAGTTAACAAAATCAACTAGCATTTTTTTTCAGTATAAGAAATTAAGTGAAAAAAAACTTTGTAATACTTAAAAGAAAATAAAAATATACAAATTGAATAAAAGCACATATAATAAAGATCGATTACTTTTCCCTTCCCCTTTTTTAAGTGTTCGATTTGATATATTCAAAAGTAAATATTTCCAACGTGTATTGTTGCAATCCACCAATCTAAAATTATTATTGAAACATAATAATAATTGTTATAAGTATTTATATAAATCTAGCTAGCCTTACGTATTCTATATAGTTTGAATTTAAGCCCTTTTTCAATTGTTTCCACAAAAGATTATTACGCCATTTTTGCCCGTCTGAATAGATAAAATCAAATATGCATGTATTCATGCATATATATTATATAAGGTGTTATTCACTAGTTTAAGAACCATCAAAAATAAAACATTGTACCATGTTTCTCCAAAATATACAACACTATTATATCGTTTCCTCAAATGAAAAGTTTTTTTTTAAAAAAAAATTACTGAATTTATTAGGGAAAAAAATTTTGCAAGCCAAACTCCACTACAAAATATCCAACACTATTATATCGATTACTTTTCACTCCAAGAAGTTGCCATTGTCGCATTAAACATGAATTTGCCATATGACTAAATAAGCACCTTGTGTCACTCGGCGGTTAGATGGTGGATTTTACTCACTACAAATGCCTCCACTTTCTCTGGTTGCTTCAGGCTAATAAATTAACTCATGTCTTTAAATCCTCATCCCTTTGACTGAGCTTTCTTCAAGATTTAGGTTGATTTAAGCATAAATATTAGTCACGTTTTGGCGATTTGGATCCTCAGCCCTTTGAAAGCTGGCAGGACTGAAGCGCATGGCAGTTGAAGGAGCTCCAACTCTGGTTTTTTGGACGTGGGGAACTTGGTCGGGTTGAGCTCCCTCCATATAGGAATGGGGAGCTCGACCCAGATGAGATCCCCTTTCTGGGAGTAAGGAGCTAGGCTTGGTCAAGCTCTTATGTTCATGGAGCGAGGAGCTCGCTACAAAGGTTAACAGAACCAATTAACCCAACGGCCACGTACACTGTAAGATCTAAAGATTTCTTTTCTCTTTTGATTTCATTTTCTTCTTTTTTAGTTTTATTTTCATTATTTTTTTATTTCCTTGGATTTCAAATTAAAGAAATCGATTAGCATAATAAGAAAGTAAAATTAATGCCTAGTTGCACCATTCTCACAAATAAAATAAAATAAGCAAACTCTTAGGAAAAAAAAATCAATTTTCCTTCTCCACACCATCTTTAATTACAGAAAATAGATAAAACCTCCTTAATGCGGGAAGTTCTTGTCTGGCACAGTGTAATAGGAGATACATGACACGAAAGTCTATCTCACTGTTAAATGGTATGAAAAATGATAAAAAATATATTTTAGTTTCATTCAAATGTGAGATGAAATCTTGTGTCATGTATCTCGTGTGCTAGACGAGAATTTTTCCCTGAATACCCAATATTTCCACCAGGTTCAAATCATCAATACCAATATTTTTTTTAAAATATAATTTTTTATGACCTCTAAGTGCCTCTCTAATCCCTGCTCGCCTAGGTATTCAAGTTGATGAGACACATCCACAATAAATTTGAAAATATTCCAATGAGCTTGAGTGATGAGAATCAACAAGTACCATTAAAAGATCTTTTGCATGTTCCAGTTTGGCCAATTACTAGAGCAAGATCCAATAAGATCAAAGAAACACTTAATGGTCTGATTCAAGAGATTTGGGCTGATTCTAAAACAGGGCATTCCAAGATTGGCCCAAAGGGAGATGAAGACGTAATAAATTTAATCCAAACTATTGATGGGGCTGATCTTGCTTAATTTGGCGTAATTTCCTTAGCAATGGCGTTAATTAATGGCTGATTATGGCTTGAGGGGCGTAGAATTAAAAGGAGAAAGTGGCTGATTACTTTCTAATTTCAGATCAATTAATTGACTGATTGACTTTCCAGTTCCATACCAATTAATTGGCTAATTGACTTGCCTATCTCAGACTTCCTAAAGCATATTTTTTTTTAGTTCTTTCTTTATCTACTTTCTTATTTTGTAACCAAGTTAGTTTCCTTTTTATTGGGGTGTAGGGCTGAAAGGGTTATAAATAGCATGCACTCATTGTAATGAAGAATAGAATAGAAATAAGAAAAATGTGAGGTTTACTTCCTCTATTGGTTCTTCAGAGAACTTATGAACTTATCGAGGATTCTTCCTTATGGCATTCAAATTTTATACCTTCGGTTCATGATTCAGTTATAATCATTGGGTCGAGGTTTGTTACTTTATACCTTCGATTTGTGATTCAGTTATAATCATTGGGTCGAGGTTTGTTACTTTATATCTTCGGTTCGTGTTTCATTATAAACATTGGGTCAGGGTTTTCTATCAAAATCTGAATTTTAGCTTTCTTGGGCAAGTATTCCAATATTGTTTGTTGGGTCTTAAAACGTGTCGGTTGAGGTTCGCATCGTTTGGTATCAGAGCCAGCTTCTAAAAGTCAGGTTTACTATCCTTTTATCTTTTGTTTCTTGTTATCATCCTATCTTGTTCCTTTTGTTTTCATTTTTTTTCTTGTTATTGTTTTTGTGTTGTGCACCCAGTAAAAAAACGTAAAAAAAAGACAAAAAAAGGGTGATACTGAGCAACGAATACTATCATTCACTGTACTTATCAAAGTTAATTTTTTTTCTTGAATCATGACTTTTGTAGTTTCAATTCTCTCTCTAAAAAAAATCTGATTCTTATCCTTTTCCTTTGATTCGTAGTTTCTATAATATTTTCTTGCCGTCGATATTGGTTTAAATACTACAAGTTGAATTTTTTGATCCAGCTTATTAGTTTAATAAAGAACTAAAAAGGGGAAGCTACGAGTGGAAAAAGGCAAGAGAGTGTG
>CM043698.1:84650000-84890000 GCA_023935145.1 Bretschneidera sinensis | reverse complement strand
GATTTATAATTGCGCTTTAATTGAATATATACCGATGGCCTATTTGGGATGTGAAACTAGCAATCAAGATAGAAACAACTGAATCAAGTTAAGATTAGAGCAACGAGCCTAGGGAGGATTTCTGAAACCTCGTCGTTTCTTATTTATATTATTCAATTCATTTACACAATTTTCATAAGATCAACAATTCAACTTCTTTCAATCAATCTTTTATCGTTTGTGTTCAAGTTTACACCTTCTTTCGTAATTAACTTGTTTCCCTGTGGAATCGACACCCCAAAGCTGTACTACAAATAACCGCGTTATACTTAAAATTTGATTACGCTCAAAGTATAACCATCTGGTTTGGGAATCGTTGACTCAACACTCGATACATGGGTTACTTTGAAAGCTTAAGGGAACTAAACGTAGCAGAGCCTTATAATGAAAAAAATTATAATTATAAATAAAATAAAATAAAACTATGCCATCATTGTTCATTCCGATGAGAAATTCTGTGAATCTTGGGGAGATATTGTACATTGAAGTTATTTGGAAACCTCATTTGTATAAGCTAATTCACTTTACACTAATTCAAGCTTGTGATGTCTTAGCTTGCCTCTTGTAAGTATTTAGGTTTTAAAATTGCTATTCATTGCGAAGATGGGTTATATCTTTTTTAAACTTACTCATGAATGAATATCAAGGTTTTGAGTGCACCTTAAATTTTTGGATACCATGAGTGATAAATTTATCTTTATGTTCTTTGTTTTTCATTTAGTTTTTTTTATTTTGTTTTGCTAAGGGACTAGCAAAATATAAGTTTGGGGGTATTTGATGAGTGCCAAATATTGCATATTTTGGCCCCTTAATTTACATTTGTTAGCTTAGAAATTTGTTACTTTGAGTTGTTCTCGTTGTTTTATAGGTTTACAAGCACTCGGAAAGGAGTTTCACTAAAATTGCCAGAATTGCGTGGCAGATCAGTCATTTTTGCGGATTTTACTATATTGATTTAGAAAGAACCAGGAGATGAGCCATATATGCTTGGAACGATCCAGATGTCTATTTTCTAAGGAATTTAACGACTCATAAAAATGATTTTTCTAGAGAAAGTTATGGCAGTTTTAGTAGACAAAGGTCAGGTTGTGTGTGATTTCAAAGGTCAGGCTATGTGTGATTTCAGCATGGCAGATCAGTCATATTTGTGGATTTTACTGTATTGATTCAGGAAGAACCAGGAGATGACCCAGATATGCTTGGAAAGATCCAGATGTCTATTTTCTGAGAAATTTTACACTTGTAAAAATGATTTTTCTAGAGAAAGTTATGGCAGTTTTAGTAGACAAAGGTCAGGCAGTGCACCATGCTGCGCTCGAGCGCACTCGGGCAGCATCCCACATTAAATTTGAAACACATTGCACTCTTGAGTTTCTCTATAAAAGCCCCACCTCACTGAAGCAATTGGTGTGCAATCCGGAAGACTTCTGCTAGCATTCTGGTGGATCTCGAAGGCTTTGCTACCACGAGGAAAAGCGTCGCCCAACAGCGAGTGGAATTTCTCCCAATGTATAGTCAGTTTTAATTTATTTCTTTTTTAATTTTAAATTTTAATGTTTAGCACTTTTATTATGAACTTTAGTTTCATAATTATGAAAGGCTAAAATCTTCATCTAAGGTTGAAGATGAAGCCTCGCCATTGTTTGGCATAATATTTTCAGAATTGTTCATACAATTCTGATATTTTTAGTATAAATGTTCTATTCAATTATTTGAGTAAAATTTTATGATTGATTGCTTTTAAATTGTTAAATTGAATATTCTTTATGTTTCGTCTGTCGAATACGGCGGATCATTCAAATTAGATTGGATATCCATTGTGATTTGTGAATTAAACGAATACATTGGATGGTTTTGGTTTAGTTTGGGTATTCGTCGTGATTTGTATAATGGTGGATTCATGAAATGATTTGATAGATTATTTTTATATAGAACATAAAGATATATGTTTTATTTTGGTGGGGTGGATTCAGAAAACCTTAGTGTTTTTATCAGTTGTTTTTAAATCAAATTAGTTTAGTTTATATTTCTTTGCAAGATACAATCCAAAATTCAGAACTAGGTTAAAATAGAGTTAGTTTAGATAAAAATATATTTTCACAACACAATTCCCTGTGGATTCGATCTCGCACTTGCACAACACTATATTGCAAACGACTTGTGCGCTTGCGAGTAATTTAAAACTCACAAAAGTATGATAGATATAATTGATATATGGAAAGTTATTATATGAGAAGTAATATTATTGGCATAATGAGTCGATTTAATAATAAAAGTGATAAGTGAAATTCTTGACGAACTACGAATGATAAATTGATATGATATATGAGGAGAAGAATTTAGTGAAATTGATCAAATAATAATTTAAGAAAAAGCATGATAACTAAATTGAATGTCTTAATACATGCTTGTTTTTGTATTATTGTTCATATGCATATTTCATATCATTGTTCATATGCATATGCATGAAATAAAAGAACCGGGAGGGGGTCGGTCTAAACGAAAAACCGTGACAGCCGGTATATGCTGGAAATAAAGAAACTGGTAAGGCAGCTGGTCTAAATAAAATAAAAGAACCGAGAAAGCAGCCGATCTAAGATAAAAACATGTCGACATGTGGGAAGATGTTCCCTAATAAATAATTCATGCATTGCATCTGATTTAAATATTGATTGTATTACTGAAATGTTGAAGTATTGTTTGTTATTGTAAATTTATTTATAGATGAATGAGTCTCACAAAGAGACAATTATAGTAAGAAATAAACATGGAAGTATGATATGATAAGAACTATCTAAATGGTAGACTATATAATGTGAACCTCATAACGAGGTAATTATGAGATAATTTATGGTCTTAAGGTGAACAAATAAATAAGAAAAAAAGATTGATAGAGAATGGGGCTTATGATATGTGTAGTGACAGTAGAATACTATTATCAAGTTATATGCGATATAAATGATTAAATATTAAAAGATTATTTATACAAATTGAATACTTCTAGTAAATTTAATTCACTGAACTTGTGAAGCTCATCCCTCAATGTTAAATGATTTCAGGCAGCAGGCAAGACATATAGTTGGTGAGCTGATATTCATACGGATTCATTATTTGTAAGCCACGTGATCCACATCTTTAGACTAATGAGAAAAAAAAACAGTTGTAAATATTCATGCATATTATGTTGTATACAATGTTTAAGTTGAGATCTGAATGATGTATCTCCCCTGTTAAGGGTTGAGGATTGATGTAAATACTTGCAGTTGGTAAATTTTTTATTGTTGCATATATGTGTCGTGCTGGGAATTTCAAAATGTGATGACACCGTCTCGGGAGTTTCCAGCTCGGGGAAAGCAACCAGTGGTCATTCTCGAGACCACCACTCAGTCCATAATCCCGGTAGGGAAGGCAGTCGGTGGCAGCATTAATGGACCGAGACAGTCAGGGACCATACCCCTTTCTAAAAACCCTTATGCATGACCCAGGCCAGACAAGTGTTTCAAGTGTAACCAACCAGTGCATAGATCCAATCAATGCCCGAGAAGAAAGATAGTGAATTACATTGACACCGAGACTGGTGAGGTGCCAGAGTATGAGGAGTTTGAAGAGGAAGATGCTCTTAGGGAAAAGAAATCTGAGTACCAGGAAATAGCAGCCAATGTCGATGAAAAAACTCTCTTTTCCCAATCCTTGATTATCCAACGAATACTCCTATCCCCGAGACATGAAGACCAATCATAGAAGCACAATATCTTTTGCACAAGATGCACCGTCAACCAGCAAGTATGTGATGTGATCATTAATGGGGGCAGTGGAGAGAATATAGTGTCCCGAGTGATGGTGACGAAGGTAGGCCTAAAGATCGAGAAGCACCCAGCACCTTACAAGATTGGATGGATCAAGTAGGGTACCGAGATACCAGTTGCCAAGCAATGTCGGTTCACCTTCTCAATCAGTAAACGCTATTCAGACTCTATTCTTTGTGATATTGTTGACAGGGATGCTTGTCACATAATTTTACGAAGACCATGGCAATTCTACTTGGACAGCCAATATAAAGGCCGTGACGATATCTATATCATATTCCGGGAGGGTCAAAAGATAATATTTAGACCACTAAAAGAAGACTTGGTTGGGGCACCTACCTAAACCAAGAGGAAGCAGGTTTTGTTGACAGAGGGGGCTGAGTTCCTAGAAGAGGTTAAGGAAGCCCAAGAGATCATTGCATTGGTAGCTAAGGGAGCCACTGTGCCTATGTCACAAATCATTCCCGAGCCAGTGCAAGAGATGCTAGAAGAGTTTCAGGACATCATCCCCGAGGAGATGCTCGACGGACTCCCGCCCATGAGAGACATCCAACATTGTATTGACCTAGTGTTTGGAGCTAGTCTACCAAACCTTCCACACTATCGAATGAGCCCTAAAGAGAATAAGATCCTATAAGAATAGGTAAAGGGACTAATACGAAAGGAACACTTGCGAGAGAGTATGAGTTATATATAAGCACTCATTCACGGATGTATTCTTTGAGTACTTTCTATCTAAATTGAATTCAGCCTTCCTTCAAAGAAGAAAAATCATCTATAATCTCATTAAGGGAAAACTAAGCTACAATATCCTATCTCAACATACATACAAAAGCATGCAATCTCTAAAGAAATCATCATCCATATTACTACAAAGCGGAATCTTGATAGTTTTCATTGTTGAAAATGCTCGTTTTGAATTTGCTATTGAAATGGGAAGTGTCAATACCAAAATGATTAATCTCGAAAAAAGGGGTACATTAATTTTTTCTTGCTTCAAGCTCAATTCTAGGAATCTTAGATGGACGAGCCTCCCAAGTTGAAGCCAAAATAAATTATGGGGATGGTGGAATCTCTGCATTACTATCTAAATTCTCCACAATTCTTTTCTTGAAGAATGAATCAATAATTTTTTCTTTCATTATTTAACTTGTTACAAGGCAAAAGAAATTAATTTGTAATGATTTATAAGAGTCATGTAATAGTGTAGCTTCAACAAAATATCAAATAAACTAATTAAGTATATTAAATGGCATGAAAATAACACCCTGGAACAGATACATGGCTATATTTATATATCATTATATCAAGTTGGGTATATCAAGGAAATTTAATTACTTTTCCTTTTACATATTTATATATGAAATAACAAGAAAATAGCTAGTAAGAAGACTTATGTTGGCCTGATAATACAATCTGTGCGGCTAAAAAAAAATGAAAGATTTCAGGAACCATAAAGATTGCATGTTCACCTTAATTTTGCACAAATATATATATTTTTCCTTATATTATATATACATATGATGCAGGTATTTCAAGCTTTTGTTAACATACTATGAAGATAGGAATATTCACAAGGATCCAAAGTCCTGGCGTATAGAGTTTTCTTTTCTTTTCATTTGTTTTTTTGTTTGTGCTTCCAAATTATTTATCCCTTTTGAAAGTGGAGTTTGAACTTTGAAGCGACCTGAACAAGATTTACTTGCATTGACATTGACGGTGAGGATGTTTTATGGAAGATAATATACACCTCTAGGCTCTATAACTCTATTTAATCCAAATATTACTTTGGCTTCTACTTCTTTAATCTTAAAAAGCCTCTCCTCAATCCTTATGTCTCTTGAAGTAAGGTTAAATATTTCAAACAAAATTAAACAGTAAATTAACCGTAAATCCAAATATTAATTGAATTATCGGCTAAAATGGCAAAAACCCAAAATGCCTAATTCAATTCCATAAACTCTGGAGAGTTAAGTCGTCTCCACTGGCTCGTCGATCGTCGCCACCGGTGCTGCTATCTGCTCCTGACTTGGTAAGAAGAAGAGAAAACTTCAGAGTTTGGTGATTGGTGAGATTTTGAGAGAAGAACAAAGACAAAATCTCGAGCATGAAGAGAATTTGGGAATTGGGTGAGAGACTGGGTTACTGGGTTGGGAAGTGGGAGGTTGGGCTGGGCTAGTGGACTTAATAGTAACTGGATTTTTTTATAAAAGTTTAGCTCGGGTTTCAGTCATGACCCGCCCGTCATGCACCTTCGCCCCTGTATAAGAAAGTGTCATGCAGTGCGAGGCGAGGCCGTTGAAAAACACCCAAGAGCGTCTAAATTTAGACGTTTCTTCTACTAGGCGTACGTCTTTTCCTCCAGCTCACACCCGAGGGCGTATGCTTTTTATGCCCAGTGATCAAGGCTTACACCCCGTTAATATTTTTCTAAAAGCCTTTAAAAAAATCCAAGTATAAGGAAAAAAAGTGGTCGCCACCGTTGAAAAACACCGTCGGTCGATCGGTTGACTCAGACTACACAACCAGATTTGGAATACATATATCTAAGTAGATCAAGTAACCCCGCTCCAAGAAACCACCTAGAAACATGAAAATCTCAAAAAGAACAGTCGCAAAAAAGGTCCTCCGATCTACCTTTTCCGGTGAGCCCCGTGACCCGTCGCACTACCTCAGTGATCGTCGACTCTAGGCAAGTAAAACCTAAGAGACCCAGCACAGTCTGCCACCTGCTCCGCCATAGGAAGCTAACGAAGGTCCTCGCCGCCTATTACCTCTGAAACTTTCAACTGCACTTAGCTCTGGAGGTGTCTCTCCCATATTTTCTCTCCTCTTGCCATCTTAGATTGTGCTTGAAACCTTGAACTCTAAAAACTGCCATTACTGAAGCAGAATGAAAAACGTCGGAAGGTTCTGGAAAGTGGAAAGTTTATGGTATAAACTTTATATATTCTCTCTTTGACTAAGGAGACGGGCAGAGTGTGGTAAATTCTCTTCTCGATGATTTTAATTCTTGGTAGGAGTGTAGGACAAGATTTAGATATTAAATGTTATTATATCATTTTATCAATTTTTAATTTAACAAAATTAATTGATGTATACAGTAAAAGAGATAGTTTGGTAATGTGGTAATAGTACTGACATGTAGGGGTAGTGGTAGTGGTAACGTAGAAATAAATAATCTTTCTCGTATTAATAATAGTTACAAATTATTTAATTAATTGCTTATAAATTTAATAATATATAAATAAAAAAATTATATATAATATATATTAATATTTAAAAATTATAATTATAATTTATATACTTTAAAGGGTTAATAAAATATTAAAGTTTGATGAGAATTAATTTGTTTAAATTTAAATTTTTATATCATTTTAATTAATTATTTTTTTTTATAATTTTAAAACATCCCAATGTTTTAAAAAGTTTACGTCCCGAGGCTAAGCCTTACTTTTTTGGGGTAAAACACATCGCCTAATGCTTTCGCTTCTAAAAACATTGGTAGAAGGTTATGTGTTCCATATATATATATATATATATATATATATATATATATATATATATATATATATATAGTTTTGATATTTTTATTTGTTTATTTTAAATACTTAATAGTGGATTTTACTAAAAAAATTATATATACTATATACTAATATTTAGAAAATTATAATTTATATACTTTAGAGAGTTAATAAAATATTAAAGTTTGTTGAGAATTAATTTTTTAAAATTTAAATTTTTATATCATTTTAATTAATTATTTTTTTAATAATTTCAAAATGCCCCAACGTTTCAAAAAGTTTACGCCCTGAGGTTTACGCCTTGCTTTATTGGGGCAAAACGCCTGGCTTAATGTCTTCGCTTATGAAAACACTGGTATAAGGTAATTTGTTCTATATATATATATATATATATATAGTTTTGATATTTTTATTTGTTTATTTTAAATACTTAATAGTGGATTTTACTAAAAAAAATTCATACTTTTAGTTCATAGCTCTGACAGTATGTTTGGGAATTATAAAGGAATATTGGAATGGAATGGTTTATGATAGAATAGAAGGTAATGAAAAGTCAGGTAAAGGAGGGTAGTTATAAGCTTCCCTTTTTTGGCGCATAACTAAAGGAAATGAATGGAAAAGAGATTATTGTAACCTTCCCTTCTTTAGACGGAGGTAGAGAAGAATGAAAGGGTTAAGTTATAATAAAATGTTACACAAATTCCCTTAACTATTAATTATAAATAAACTAAATAAAGTTAGTTTTGATATTTTGAATTAAAATAAATAAATGAGGATTATGTTATATCCAAAAACATTTTGATTGGGAGAACTCCATAAGTGAGGTTTTGGAGGCAACATGAGGTTTTCAAAATTCCCTCCAATTACATTACACTCCTCAAAAAAATCTCAAACAAAAGGAGATAACATAACCCTCTTGCGTTCCATTCCATTCCCTCCAATTACCTCCATCCAAACACACTGTAAAGGTCAATAGTAATTAACTTTTCAGTGATCCCTTAAGTAATCTGCATAAGTACAAAAGAACTCTCAGAGTGGAGGGCTTCATGTCTGAATAAAATATGTTTTACATTTTTCTTTTATTTTGTGATCCACATATGCATTCTATATATATACACTACAAAAAAAAATAGACATTTGCGAAGGATAATGATCTGTCTGCATTTAATTTTCTTTAGCGGCCGAATTTATATATTGGTCAAAGATAGCAATTGTGACAGAAATCGGTCGCTTATACCTAATATTTTCGTCGTAATTAAATTTTGTAATTTAAAAATATTTTTTTAAACGAATTTGTATAGTTTATTATTTGTTTCGTTTTCAGTGCATAACTTAATATTTAAAAAATAATATTTGCAATCGAATCTTTCCCCACATGCCACGAAAAATTCCCTCGCAACTAACATCCATATTTAAATAATTTTTTTTCTTTTTTTTAGGTGCTGATTTCAGTAACTAAAAAACTCAAATGAGAGGGAATATTTCTCTCAAATGCGATGGATTCGGTCCCTCGCAAATAAGTTGTATATTTTATTATTACTTTTATTTGAGGTTGCAAAATTTAAAATTCTTAAACATTTTATGTGACCGAAATTCCCTTATATGCGATGGATTGGATCGCTCACAAATAACATTCATATTTCACGCTTTTGTGTCAGGTGCAACATAATTTAATATTGTTTAAACTTATATGCAACCGATTTGGATCCTATATGCGATGGAAATTGTCCCACGCAGATGAACAACCCTATTTTTTCGTTTGTCTTCCTTCTATTTTCATTGTTCACGATTTCTTGCCGTGCGACGCTTCCCTCCTTTTTCTCTCCTTAATTCATCTTTCTCTTTGCAAATCTTCTTCTTCTTTATCCTCTTTTTGTTATTCATCCGTTCTTTGCTTTATTATTTCTCCATTTCAGTTTTATTTTTCTCTCTCTCTCCACCCCATCCTCCCTGTACCGCCTAGGCGCCTAGCCACCACAGTGCCGCTGCCTCCCCCGGTCATTCGGCTCCACTGCACCATCGCCTCCCGCGCAAGTAAGTCCTTTACCATTTATCTAATTCTTTTCATTTTATTTAATTAAATATTTGAGTTCTTTGTTTGTTTTAGTTGTTTTGCATCAATTAATGTAACTTATGAAAGCCTTCAGAAATATTTCTCACACTGCTAAAATCTTAAACTAGAGTTTCCAGTTGTTGATTAAACTAGTCCAAAATAGTTTAGCCTTTGAATAAATCACAAAAAATGTGACACTAATTTTCCTAGTGTAACAACATTGCTTCAACAAATATGGCGAGGGAGAGAGAGAGAGAGAGAGACTCAAATTTCCTAAGGGAAGCTATCTTTTTTGCAGATGCTTTGTAGTTGTTTTTGTGGTCTTACCAATCTGATGTGTCTAATGGGTGTCCTTTTTGGTGTTGATTATGGCTGTTTTAATTGTTTTTTGTTTGCTATAATTCACTACAAGAAAAATATACATTTGCGTCGGATTCGCATATACATATTTTTTGTGACTGAATGTATATTTAAGCATTGACTATAAACATATATCTAGGATATTTTCTTTATTTGTATATGGAATAGGAAGAGAACAACCCTTATCTCTCTAATATTTTCTTTATTTGCATATATCATGTATTGCATCTTACCTTAGATCATCCGTCTGAGGATTATTGAGAGACATAAATGCGTTTGTAGCTTGCTAATTTATATGTTTGCAACTAGAGATTTTATGTTCCAATAATCCTTGGATTGTCCAATATGGACAGTTTAGGAATGCTTGATCCGTATCGTAGTTAATAATTCTTTGTTTGTTTCATTTCGATAAAGTTTTGTAGTACTTCTCCTTGTTCTCTAGGTACATATTAAATTTGTGATTATCTCTTTCAGGTGATAGCGCCAAACTTAAGTCGTGTACTTACAGAACTAAGAGGAAGTGCTTCCTAAATCTTTTCGAAATGAAACAACATATGAGTTATTAAATGCATATTGAATTACGCATACCTGAATAGGTTAGGACCCTTACCTTTTACTGAATAGAATGATATGGTTGGAAAGCATCAACGTGATGTTCATATGTAATCAGTTTTTTTTTAGTTTCTAATTTCTTATTCACTAATACTTTATAATTTTCTCTAACGGGATTACACGATCAATCAGTTAGTGGTACTCGTTGTTTCTTTTGTGCTCCAGTACTAATCTTGCTGATTAAGTATGCTAACTAGTGTATGTTATTAATTTAATTAGTTTTCAATTACTTAAGTATTAATAGATTGTTTTTATAAGTAGACAATATACTTCATTGTGTAAATCTTACCTTGCACTCTTAAATGACACAAGAGGAGAGATCATACAAATTAGGATATGATTTATATATAAGCACTCAAAGAATACATCCGTGAGAACTAAATCATTAATAGAAAAGAGTCATCATGAGATGCCTTTAAATTCAGGATCATGATCCTCTCTATAAATGGAGTCAAGTTTATGGATTGAATGCCACATCATTAATTGCAAAATATTCAAATTCAAATTTGACAATGTGACATTCAATCTCACCATCAACTTAACCTTCATTTCAATTCTAAAATGGAGATGATCGTGATCCTTAAATTTATATAGATAATTTACTCCCATAATGAAGAACGGTTGCTTCGATGAATTTTTGATATAATTTAATTTGTGTGATCCATATGTATTTTATTATATATACGTGTGTTCCATAAGTATTTTTGTAGGTTGCAAGTAATCCCTTTTCCTTTGCATTTCAGAAATTTTATAGGTTCTCCACTGAGGACGAGACCTCACGCACCCAAGCTCTTTCTAACCACATAGCTCAGAGGCGCTTGACTGGCCACCTAAACAAAGCCCGAGGAAGAGTGCAACGAGAGCGTGTGCCAAACAAGCTGGATTGGTTTGGGTGTAAAAGGCATTGGATGAGGCAACCGATTTAGAATGCACTTTGTCGCTTGTGGGCCATGGATGATTGGGGGAGGCTTCAACAGGCTGCATCATCCAATAGGCGATCAGAGGATGAGCTTGTCTGCCACGTTGGAGGGTCCATGAGTACCCATGAGCATGTTGATGAGCTGGTAAACATAATTCTATTGTCAATTATTAATAAGATGCTTATTTGTTTATTAATACATGAATGCGTGTGATTTACATGTTAATTTTTTAATAAGTGTATGATTATAATGTTTGTTTCATATTTAATGCAAATTTCATTACCATGCGTAAGGGGCATAATTAGGCAGACCACCATCTATTAAAGAGGTTTTCGATAAGACCCACATAGCCAAGAGCACAATGCAATACGTTGATCGGAAGTTCAAGGCAGTGAGCGTAAGTACAAGTAGCTTTTTTTATAAAAAAAGTAGGTTGTCTAAAAATATATATATTATGTGAAGCAGCTTAATTACTAAGGTCCTCCAATTTATCTACCTTTTTATATTTGTTGATTAAAGTCCTTCCATTTACTTGTCTATGATCTAATTTATCTACCTAATGTATTGATTTGGATTACAGGAGTCTTGTAGTCAGGCTATGACCTTCAAATATGGAGATGATCCATCTGCACACCAGCAATTCGACATCGGTGCATAGTTAACAGCATGTGGGGGGCATAAGAAAGGTCGTGTATATGACTTAGGCTATTTGGTAGACCCCAGTGTTCTTGTCGGGAAGTTAGGGTGTTATTCATCCACCACTCCCACCTCCTCCGGGACTTGAAGCTACACATTTATTGAGCAGAAGCATATACGACAACCAATCGAAGAGGATGTCAATTGGCAAGTCAATGAGGTAGAACAACATTTCAAGGAGAGAGAACAACGCCGGGAGTAGACAGCAGTGGATGCAGAACCAGATGAATGAAAGCATACAACGCGTGTGTACCTCCACCTCCGCCTCCGCCTCCACCTCCACCCTCCAATCTAAGTATTAAACACTTTTAGAACATTAGAAATGAAACTTTATTACCATAATGTGCATGATATATACCATATAATGTTACTTATATATAAAAAAAAAAAAGATATATGCCATTTATGTTAACACTTAGTGGTTTGGGGTAAAAAAACGTAAAATACTCATCCCTTTGGCGAGCCAAGAGCACCGACCCATCCGTACCATAGAATGTGAATTTTGGGAACAAATCTAGTCAAGTTCCGACCACCGATTCGGGTTCCGTGAGAAAAATGAGAATTTTATGTCCAAACCGTTAACATTTAGTGGTTTTAGGGTCGAAAACGTAAAATACTCGTCCCATTGACGAGCCGAGAGCATCAGCACGTCTGTACCATAGAATTTGAGTTATGAGATTAAGTCTAATCGAGTTCAGACCACTGGTTCAGGTTTCGTTAGAAAAAAGTGAGAGTTTTAGGTCCAAACCGTAAACACTTAGTGGTTTTAGGGTCGTAAAAGTAAAATACTTGTTCTGTTGACGAGTCAAGAGTACCAATACGTCCGTACCATAGAATGTGAATTGTGGGAACAAGCCTAGTCGAGTTCAGACCAAGAGTTCGGGTTCCGTGAGAAAAAGTGAGAGTTATAGGTCCAAACCGTTAGCACTTAGTAGTTTTAGGGTCGAAAACGTAAAATAATTGTCCCGTTGACGAGTCAAGAGCACCAGCCCGTCTATATTATAAAATGTGAGTTGTGGGAATAAGTCTAGTCGAGTTCAGACGACTGGTTTAGGTTCCGTCAAGTTTTCGACGTAAATATTAAAATTGATTAATTGTTCATTCTTATCTATTATTATTGAATATTTTCTCTTCTGATTGTGAAATGTCATATGGTTTCTCTTTTAACTTATTTCACATTTGTGATTTTTTTTTAATATTTACGACTTTGATGACATATATATATTGTATTTTTATTATTGTTTACGGATTTATATGAATAGTATGATGTGTATATATATATATATATATATATTAACCGATTGTAATATCCAGTTTATTGAATGTAAGATTTGCTTTTGGTTGGGATATTATGAAATGTTTTTTTATGTAAAATTTCATCATTACTTAAATTTAAAATATTTTTTTCAAGGGAATTTTTTAATAATTACAACGGATTTTCAATAGAAATTGCGATGGAAATTTAAACAATTTCAAAGGATTTTTTTTCATATTTGCGACAGAGTATTAATAATTTCGACGGATCAATTGCGACGGAATGTAGCAATTTCGAGGGAATTTTTTTTTCCATAATTGCGACAGACTTTCAATAATTTCAATGGATTGTTTTTTTTTTATACTTCCGACAGACTTTCCTAGTTGCAAGGGAGTTTCAGTAGCAATTACTCGAAATAAAATATTAATTTTATTAAAATATCATTATTTAAAAGTAATTTTTAAAGAAAATTTCGGTCGTAAATGCTGTTAAACGCAACATGCATTTTAATTCGGTCAAAAAAATAATATTTGTGACTAGATCAAGTGCGAGGGATCAACTGCGACGGAAATCAGTAGTACGTTTGTAATTGTGACGGATAAGTGGTCAAATGCGACGGGAAAATCCGTTGCAAATAACTTTTTTTTTGGTATTTTTTTCATTTCTTTCAAATTTTTTTACAGATAATAGAAAAAGAAACTTCTTATATAACAAAGTTATTATTGATTGGTAATAATCTCAATTGTTAACAACACCTCTCCATTTTGCAAGTCCAATTCCTTCGTCCTGATCAATTTATTAAAAAAAATCTTTTGTATCCCACTCCCTGAAAAGTTCCACAGTAGCCCCGTTATTTTCCACCATTACTGCGCCTTAATGCATTTTCCGTCACTTTTTCCCACACTTGTATTATTTCCATCATTTGCAGATTGCCACTACTCCTTCCTTTCCTCGTCCATCACTTTCTACCTCCAATATTGTTGCCTTATCTCCTACCTCTCTCATAAAACAACACCCTACCGCCCAAGCCTCTGTCCCCACTACTTCCATTTTATCCTCCCCATCCTCTTCCCCATTATCCCATCACAACTTCTACAGTCCACCTATGTTATCCGCACCAAATATTTACCCATTTGGTCTCTCTCAAATTGGACCATACAAACTAATTATTTTGGAAGTCTCAATTCCTTGCAGTGTTGATTAACCATGACCTATTGTGCTATGTTGATGGTTCATTTCCATGTCCTCCTGAAAGCTTCTTTGAAGTTGATGGTTGTTTACAGATTAACCCGGCCTACACAGCTTGGGTTTGAACGGATCAAAGTTTTCGTAGCTGGATTAATGCTATGCTTAGCCAAGACATACTCTTGGATGTTCAAGATCTTCCCACCTCCCGTGATGTTTGGCTTTCCTTGGACAAACAGTTTCTTTTGGAGTCTGCTGCCAAGGAGATACAGATAAAACTCCGACTTCAATATTTGGAGAAAGGTAATCTATCTATAATGGTATATACCCTCACTCTCAAATCTCTTGTTTCGAATAAAGATCTGATTATATTTTCACTTATTGGGTTGCCCTTGGAGTATGAGTGTTTTATTACTACTTTAGCTAATAACAATGTTTAGATTACTTTTGATGATTTGTGGGTTAAGTTGTTACATCAAGAACAAAGGTTGACACAGATTCATGGTTTATCAAATGTCGAACCATCCTCTGCTCTCTTACTGCTTCGGGTGATCAGTCTCGAGGATGTGGTCGTGGAATTTCTCGTGGTAATGATAGTGGTTTATGTTCTAGTTCTCGAGATGGTTATGATAGTAATTTTCGTTCTGGTGCTTGGGATGGTAATGATAATGGTTTTCATTTTGGTGCCGTGATAGTGCTGATAATGGTTTTCGATCTGGTGGTCAGGATGGTGGTTTTCGATCTGGTGGTTAAGATAGTGGTTTTCATTCCGGTGGTCGTTTCCATCGACCTAACTCTTGCTCTAAGTCTTCATAAAAATTTTCTACTGCCTCCTTTGCTGGTATACTTTGTTCTATGCCTCCTGTTCATCTCTGTTCTATCAGATATGTAGTATTGATGGTCATACTGATGCATATAAAATTTCTAAGGCACTTATCAAAAAAAGTATTCTAAGGCAACAACTTACTTTGGCAATAAAAAAGAGATTTAGTAGTTGATGGAAATTTATTACCAATTAAGCATACTGGTTCTACTCCACTTCATACTCCATCTACTGATTTGTCTTCACCTACTGTATTGCATGTTCCACACCTTTTTTATAATTTGTTATCTGTCAAGCGTCAGTGCAAAGATAATAGTGTTTTTGTTGAATTCGCATCTTTTGGTTTTTGGATAAGGATGCTCGCACTGTATAAGATACCTTCTCCAAGTTCCACCTTTTCCCCAACTTCGACAAAATACCCAAGGCTCCTCCCTCCCCGAAAGGTATTGAGTGAGGATGTGGATCGAAGTGGTTTAGCATAATAGAAAATATGTTCCACTAAGCTCTTCACAGCTTTCATTAATTTTAAATCACTGTTCATGTCTTCCAAAGAGGGGTTCCAGTAATTCTTTATAAACCTATCATGATTGTCAAGACCCAAATCCATAAGATTATCCTTATGGAGTCAGAGGGCAACTAAATTAAAAACACTTGATCATTATATTTCATTTTCAAAACACATCAATTCACATCAAAATAAAATTTGAGGAAAATATAATTAATTAATTACAAACCCAACTTGAACTGATTTTTTTTAAACAACCATAATTCATCCAAACCTTTATTATTTTACTTACTAGAAAAACATAGCTCAAATAGAGGATGTTGTACATGACCACTCTACAAGATAAAAGATTATCGCCGACGCTTTTTTTTGCATACTTCTGCATTTTAAAGTGCCGGAATATGCATTTCCGGCGCTTATTGTAAGTGCCGGAGAAAGCGCCGCAATGTGCATATTTTTTCGGTGCTTGTAAGCACCGGTATATACCGGCCCTTATATAGTGGCGCTTTCTTGTACCAAAGAAAAATGGTAGTTGGCGGATGTGTGTGGACAACCGAGCAATCAACAAGATCACAGTGAAGTACAGGTTCCCTATTCCTTGGATAGGTGATATGTTTGATATGCTAGCAGGACCTAAGATCTTTTCGAAGATTGATTTGAGGAGTGGTTATCATCAGATACATATCCAACCAGAAGATGAATGGAAGACTGCATTCAAGACTAAAGAAGAAATTTACGAGTGGATGGTGATGCCATTCGGACTTTCTAATGCACTGAGTACATTCATGTGACTTATGCACTAGGTAGTGAAACCCTTCATCGGTAAATTCATTATAGTTTAGTTCCATGACATTCTTATCTACAGTCGCAACCTGGGAGACCATATGAGTAACGTAAGGCAAGTAATAAAGACCCTTCATGAGCACAAGCTCTTTATCAACTTGAAGAAGTGCACCATTATAATGGACAAGCTACTCTTTCTCAGATTGGTAGTCAGTTCAGATGGGATTCGCGTTGATGAGGACAAGGTAAGAGCAATCCGAGAGTGACCCACATCGAGGACTGTCGGGGAGGTTAAAAGCTTTCACGGGTTAGCAACCTTCTATCGAAGGTTCGTTTAAAATTTCAATAGCATAGTAGCCCCTATCATCGAGTGCATAAAGAAATGTGGTTTCTATTGGGGTGAAGAAGCCGAGAAGAGTTTCTAACTAATCAAAGAGAAGTTATATACAGCACCGATACTAGCTCTACCCAAATTCGACAAACTATTTGAGGTTGAGTATGATGCGTCAATTATAGGGATTGGAGCCATATTGACTCAAGAAGGAAAGACCATTGAATTTTTTAGTGAGAAGCTTAGAGTGACATAAATGGTCAATATATGAGCAGGAACCCTATACTATTATGAAAGCATTTAAGGTATGGGAGCACTACCTTATTCAGCGAGAGTTCATCATTTATACTGACCATCAAGCTTTGAAGTTTATCAATAGTCAGAAGAATTTGAATCGAATGCACACCCGATGGATATCTTACATTCAACGATTCACTTTTTCCTTTGAGCATAAATTCGGGAAGCTAAATCGAGTAGCTAATGCATTAAGCCGCCGAGCTACACTATTGGTAAGTTTACAAGCTATAGTAACAGGATTCAAGTGCCTCAAGGAGTTATATGAAACAGATGAGGATTTTGGAGAGCATTGGGATCATTGCAAATTCGAGACACCTATACCTGAGATGTATATCCAGGAAGGGTATCTCTTCTGGGGAAATCAGCTTTGCATTCCGAGAAGTTCTCTTCGAGAGCAAGTCATCTGAGAGCTGCATAGTGGAGGTTTAGTTGGACATCTCAAAGAGAGACAAGACCATTGCATTGGAGGAGAATTGATATTATTTTTCGCAACTGAAGAAGGACGTTGGAAACATCGTGAAGAGATGCCAAGTATGTCAAGTAGCTAAGGGGCAAACACAAAACACTAGCTTTTACATGCCTTTACCAATACTCGAGGCACCATGGGATGATGTGTCCATGGATTTTGTGTTGGGAATTCTAAGAACCCAACGAGGAGCTGACTCTATTATGGTGGTAGTGGACAGGTTTTCCAAGATGGCTCATTTTATTTCTTGCAGGAAAACTTCTGATGCTGTCCATGTAGCTAACCTATTATTTTGAGAAGTGGTAAGATTACATGGGGTGCCAAAGTTGATTTCTTCTAACCGAGACACCAAGTTTTTTATCCCAATTTTGGAGAACTTTATGGAGGATGTTTGACATAGCCTTAAATTTCAACAGCACTAACCATCCGCAGACGGATAGACAAACTGAGGTTGTGAACCGCACATTAAGCAACTTGCTTCGTTGTATTGCATGAGATAAGCTGAGGCAGTGGGACCTGGCTCTAGCTCAGGTCGAGTTTGCCTATAATAATATGGTGAATAGGTCTACTAGAAAAACACTGTTTGAGATCGTGTCTGGAAGAAATCTGAAGCTTGCTGTAGACTTAGCAAATCTGCCCAAGTTACCCGGGGCCAGTATAGCAACCGAGCATTTGGTCGAGCAGGTGAAGACAACTCATGAAGAAGTTCGTCAGCATCTCAAGGATACTTATGCTAAGTATATGGAGAAGAAAAATAAAGGTCAGAGATTAAATGTTTTTTGAGAGGGAGATCTTGTGATGGTGTATCTACGCAAAGAGCGACTGCGAAATAAGAAGTTTGGACCTTGCAAAGTTCTCAAGAAGATAAATGATAATGCTTATGTTGTTAATCTTCCGAAGGACCTAGCAATTTCTTCAACGTTCAATGTAGCAAACATTTTTGAATATTTTCCACCAAAAATGGACAGAACCTAACTCAAGGACGAGTTGTATTCAAGATAGGGAGACTGATGAGGACATAATAATTAGTATTTTATTTTTGTTTTCCTTTCCTTTTTAGGATTAACTTTAATTTCTCTAAAACTATTTTCTTTATTAGGATTAGGTATGTTTACTTTTCTATTAGGACTAGATTTACTTCTTTTACAATGAATAGAATTTTCCTATTACTATAAATAGGTGATCCCAGTTGGAAGTCACTTTGGAGATGCCCAGGTGGCGATCTTCCAAACACCCAAGTGTAGAATAACTTAAACAAAAAGATACAGCAATCAAAGCAAGAAAGAAAACATAAGCAATTGTTATCGAGGTTCGGCAATGTGCCTACGTCCCCGTGAGCTCCTCCGAGCTCTCTGCACTAAATCAATGAGTTCTTTACAATCAGCAACACCTCTCCAAGAAACCTCAAGTTCTTAAAGAATGAAAGAAGAGAACAAGAAAGTGATAAGGTCTTGAGTTACCCTAGAATTTCTCCCAAGAAATTCCACTTACAAGTCCCTTGAATTTCCTCTCTATACTACTCTCTCTCTCTCTAAACAATCAGCCTCTCCAATGAGTCCCTCTTGTGTTTTGTGTCTTTGCACTCTCACACAATTCTCTCATTCACATGTTTTGTCACACACTTGTGTTTCCACTTGTATCACATACATCTCTTTGAAGCTAGATGACCTTTTATATAGTGACAACCAACTTCTTGACCAATCTTAAGGGTCAATATCCACCCTTAGATCTTGAGAACCAATCAACTATAACCCTCAATCTATTCTAAGTGATCCTGTGCATTTTGAACATGCCTCACAACATCATTTAAAATGCTAAAACAAAAGCATTAGGTGTGCCTCGTGCTGAGGCTTGGATCAGGACGTGCTGAGGCTTGGTGCTTCATGCAGAGGCTAGGCCGCGGCGCAGACCAGGGCAACCTCTTAATCCTTTCTAGGTGCCGCAGCATGAGGGAGGCTGAGCAGCGGTGCATAACTCCTCCAGGACTCTTTCTTTGTTGGGTGCCGCACCTTGGAATGAGCTGGGCCGCGGCGCACACTAGTGTGCACTTGATGCTGATCTTTCCTTGTTTAAACCTTATTTAAACCTTAGAAAAATACCAACAATCTCTACCTTTGTCTAAATGTTTAAACCCAAACCCATTATGCAGAGAATTCAGTGTCCAAACTCATCTTGAGTCACCATTCATCCGACTCCAATCCTAAGAAGTCCAATGCAATGATTGAACTTGCTTAGAGGTAGAACTCTGGTACCTAAATCTGTAAGACTTTTTTCCGTTGCGAATTTGTCCACATGGATGCATCATTCCATAACATTTTCCTGAATGAAATGATACCCAACATCCACATGCTTAGTCCTCTCATGGAACACCGAGTTCCAACACAAATGCCATGCATTTTGGCTATTCGAAGACACCACCACCTGCTCTTTTAGGACCTTCCACTCGTCTAACAACCCTTTGCACCACATAGCCTCCTTGATGGCTTCCGTAGCTGCTATGTACTCTGCTCCGGTTGTTAAGATTGCTACTACCGGCTACCACTGAGCCTTCAAGTACCTCAGTAACCACTTCATCCCAAGCCAAAGCTCCTTTCCGGGATTACTCACAAATCTGCTGAGAGCACTAATTGCCCGAGAAACCTTCAACCTATTTCTCTCCCTTTCCTAGATTATTCTCATCCTAAGGATTGTTTATACAAGGCTAAGATCCTTCCTCTCGAACTCCTCCTTGAGTTGAGATGTTAACCTTTCCATCATCTCCTTGCTGTTCTCAACCAACATCATCTCATCCACATAGACGAGGATATTCACCACTTCCTCCACCTTATGTCCAGGTGAGAAGGTTTATGTGAAATCTATGCCTTCTCTTTTCGTGAAGCCCTTCGCCACCAGCCTAGCCTTATTCTAGACTTTATCCCTTGGAGGGTTCCCTTCTTTGATCTTGTAAGTGCATTTACAATCCACTACTCTCTGTTTTTCTGATTTGGGCACCAATTCCCAAGAGTTGTTCTTCCTCAAAGAATCCATTTCTTCCTCCATAGCTAGCTGCCAATTTGGCGACTCCTTACATTCCATGGAATCCATTTAAGTTTCTTGTTCAACCTCTCATTCTGTCCAAGGAGCTGCTACATTAGCATCCACAAACTCATATCTCAAAGGTGGTCTGACCACCCTCCTTTCCCGGTCCTTTGTGAGCTGGTAGTCATTCTGACTTGCTGCATCAACCTCTTCTAGTTCAGCCTCCTCTCGAGTTTCCTGAGCTTGGCATTCATTAATGGGCTCTACTTGGTCCGAACTCTCTTGCCTACCTTGCTCTACCTGAACTGAATTTTCCTTAATGTTATGCTCCACAAATTCCGGACTGGTTTGCTCACTAGCCCCTGTAGGGTTAGTTTTCTCCAAATAGGGAAATAATAATTCATTAAAAATAACATCCCTACTTATTATGAGTTTCATTCCTTTTGGTTCTAAGGACCACAACTTATACCCCTTAACCCCATCACCATACCCTAGATGGTGATCTATTAACCAAATACGCAGCAATAGACATCATTTCCCCCCAAAAACATTTGGGTAATCCGGATCCATTTAACATGCACCTAACCTTTTCCCTAAGGGTCTTATTCATCATCTCAGCAACTCTACTTTGCTGAGGGGTTTTCACAACAGTTCTATGTCTTAGAATGCCATTTAACTTACATAATTGATCAAGTTCCTTGTTAAAAATTTCTAAGCCATTATCAGTTCTTAATACCTTAACTACCCTGCTCATTTGAGTCTCCTCCAGCTTTTTCCACACCACTAACTTATTCAAAGCATCTGATTTATTCTTAAGCAAATAAACCCAAACCTTTCTTGAATAATCATCAATTAAAGACAGAAAGTAAACATTACCTCCCTGTGTTGGTGTTTTTGCTGGTCCCCAAATATTCGCATGAATATAGTCAAGAATGCCCTTAGACTTGTGCACTCCGGTGTTGAAGCTGACCCGATGTTGCTTTCCAAGAACACAACATTCGCAGAAATCAAGTTCCTCTACTTTGTCACCACCAAGTAGACCATCCTTACTGAGAACTTATAGGCCCTTTTCGCTCATGTGTCCCAAGCGAGTGTGCCAAAGGGCTGCCCTATCCATCTTACCCGGTATCCAAGATCCATTTCCTGCTGTCTTCTTACCCCTCGCTCACACTTGAGCACACAACAAGAACATCATCATCTTGCTATTCTTCCTTAGAAACCGAAGCCTCTCCATCCCTGGTATAACTTTTTCCCTCATCCCTCATCTTCTCCTTGCATTCTTTCTTGAAATGACCCTCCTTATAGCAGTAGAAGCATCTCACATGGCTTTTTTCTCTACCTTTGTCCCGGTAGTAGCCATGTATGTTACTATGCACTCTCTCATGGCTTTCTTCTCTACCTCTGTCTCGGTAGTAGCCATGTATGTTGCTGTGCGGTCTCCCATGGCTTTTTCTTCTACCTTTGTCCTGGTAGTAGCCATGTATATTTCTGTGCACTCTCCCATGGCTTTCTCTTCTACCTCTGTCCTGGTAGTAGCCATATATGTTGCTGTTCACTCTCCAATGGCTTTCTCTTCTACCTCTGACCTGGTAGTAGCTATGTATGTTACTGCCATACCGAGTTGATGGCCTTCCTTTAACGAACAGCCCTTCCCCACTTGATGCACTCCTCATCTTGGCATCAAGATTATCTTGCAACTCTTTATTAGGATCCAATTTAAAAGCAAAGATTAGTTTATGAATATACCTGTTATTAGGGTGAGTCTTGGCAAGAAACAACTCATTTAGTTACTTCCAAATGACAACTGGATCTTTCGAGTCTCCGCACTCCCTCGTGACATTATCCGACATGTGTGAGAAGATGGTGTTGTACGCCATCTTCTTCATCTCATTCCGCTGGACCTCTGTGAGACTTGCTGGAAAAGCATCATCTTCTCCAATCACCAAGTCCACCTTTTGTTGCACAAGAACTACCTTGATCTTCCACTTCTAAAGGACAAAGTCTTTCTTTCCATAAAACTTCTCAACAATGAAATTTGAACCCATCTTGCGAAGAATATCCCTGATTTATGCAGCACCCACAATTGCTTTCCAACTTCTTCTAAATCTCAAGAACACGATCAAAGATTGATCTCAATACCATTCTTGAATCATCCTCAAGAACACGATCAGATCTTGATCTTTACTCCATTCTTGTATCACCTTAAGAACACAATCAGATATTGATTTCTACTCCGTTCTTGAAACACCCAAGAAGTTGACCTTTGACTCTTGGAGTCTTGCTCTGATACCCTCTTATTCTTGCTCCAATACGCACTTACAAGTCCCTTGAATCTCCTTTCTATACTACTCTCTCTCTTTAAACAACTAGCCTCTCCAACGAGTCTCTCTTGTGTTTTGTGTCTTTGCACTCTCACACAATTCTCTCATTCACATGTTTTTTCACACACTTTTGTTTCCACTTGTATCATATACATCTCTTTGAAGCTAGGTGACCCTTTATATAGTGCACCAACTTCTTGACCAATCTTGAGGGTCAATATCCACCCTTAGATCTTGAGAACCAATCAACCATAACCCTCAATCAATTCTAAGTGATCCTGTGCATTTTGAACATGCCTCATAGCATCATTTAAAATGTTGAAACAAAAGCATCAAGTGTACCTCTTGCTGAGGCTTGGATCAGAGAGTGCTGAGGCTTGGTGCTTCATGCTGAGGCTTGGATCAGGCTAGGCCGCGGTGTGGACTAGGGCACCCTTTTCATCCTTTTTGGGCGTCGCGGCGTGGGGGAGGCTGAGCCGCGGCGCACACCTCCTCTAGGACTCCTCCTTTGCTGGGTGCCGTACCTTGAAATGAGATGGGCCACGGCGCACACTGGTGTGCACTTGATGCTGGTCTTTCCTTGTTTAAACATTGTTTAAACTTTAGACAAATATCAACAATCCTATTATTGTATTTTTCAGAACTTGGATTAATAGAATTATTAAGAGAATTTCTCTTAAAACTCTGCGAAGTGTTATCTTTGCAACTTGCAAGTTGGTGTTCTATCTTTGGGTAAAAAACACTGTTTTCTTCTCTATTCTAGGGTGCGTCCAGAAGAAAAAGGGTTGAAAAAGTTGTTCTTCTTTTCTCCTTAGTGCGCTAAGGTTAAACTCAAGTCTTCCGTTACATCAATGCTTCGCATGCTCTTCAAGTAACAAATTGTACACCACAATGTCGTCAAGATAGACCATCATAAACTTATCAAGGTAATCTTAGAAGACTTGATTCATTAAGGTATAAAAGGTGGCAGGAGCATTGATCAACCCAAAAAGCATGACAAGGAATTCAAAAGCTCTATACCGAGTGACACACGTTGTCTTTGGCTCATCCCCTTCAACAATTCGAACCTGGTAGTACCCCAATCTCAAGTCAAGTTTGGAGAAGTATTTAGTATGGCACAATTGGTCAAACATATCAGTAATAAGAGGTATGGGGTAGCTATTGCAAATAGTGGCTTTATTTAAAGCTCGATAGTTTACACACATATGCAAACTGCCATCTTGCTTTTTCTGAAACAACATCGAGGCTCCAAAAGGTGCCTTTGATGGTCTGATGAACCCAGACTCCAATAAATTATTCAATTTCCTTCTCAACTCTACCAACTCAAGAGGGGCCATGTGATAAAGCGCACAAGAAGGTGCCTTTATGCCCGGTAGAAGCTCTATAGCATGATCTACACTTCTACGGGGTGGAAAGACCTTCGGTAACTCACTGGGCATAACCACATGGTAGGTCTTCAATACTACTTGAACTAGCATCGGAATAACACTTAGACCTATCTCTTCTGTTGTCAATGGCACTGCTATAAAAGAGGGCTCTTGTCATTTCACCCCCTTCTTAAATTGAAGGGCCGAGAGAAGCTTCTTATCAATAGTAGGTTGAGTAGTGGCAGGAACAACATATGGATGGTCTCCCATGATCAACAGGCAACTTGCAGTTGGAATCAGTATAGCTTTGACATTGGTGCAAAACTTTAATCCCAATACAATGTCAAATTCATAAATAGTCACAGCCGTGAAATTGATTGTACCTTTCCATGGACTTATTTTAACGATCACTCCCTTGGCCAAGCCCGCTATCGCTTAGGCCTCCATTTCAATCGACCAGAGTCCCATTCAAGCTTCAAGTGCAGTCTTTGGGCTTCCAAAGAAAAAGAAGAAGTTATAGGAGGCCCTTGTATCTACCAAAGCTCTTGTAGCTTTCCCATTCATTAGGAAGTCCACATACATGAGTCCCTTCTTGGGTTCTTTCCTATTCTCAAGGAGTTGGCTATTCAGAACATTCAAGAATCAGAGCACCCCCATCCTTATGGGTTGCTCATCTTTTTCCCTCTCCAGTTCTTGACGTGACTTAGAGCTCGTCACTTGTAAGGCACTCAAGGCTCTTTTATGAGGATAGTTTGCAACTCGATGGCTCCATCACATAAGAGGCAAGAAAAAGGTCTCGACTTACCTGCCTCCAAGTTTGATATCTGTGAAGAAGATCCTTCTTTGGAACTGAAGATGGTCTCTTGTCCCCTCCCCCACTCATGGGCCTATTCGTCCTAGCCCACTTTACTCCACTTCGAGCTGGGGAAATGAGTCATTCCTTCTTTTGAGTAGGTTCTCCGAAAGGTCATTTAGCCTTTCGGCTGCAGCCATAGCTGTGGCCAAATCTTGTACTTTTTGTCGGAGAAGCTCATATCTGACCTAACTTTTTAGCCCCTCAAGAAAATAGAACATATTATCCATCTCTAATATATCTTGGATGTCAAGCATTAACCTGAGAATTCCTTCACATAGTTTTGGACATTTCCTAATTGCATCAACTCTCTAAGCTTGAGGTGAGCTAAGTACTCCACATTTTCAGGAAACAATTGGTTCTTTAACTCCCGCTTCAAGTCATCCCAAGTGTCAATGGTGCATCTGTTGTTTTGGATGTCATCATATTTGCCTCGCCACCATAGTTTAGCATCACCTGAAAAAAAAAAAATCACCACCATGGACACTTTTTCCTCTTTAGAGGCTATACAAATAACTCAAAAGTACTGCTCCATATCGAAAAGAAAATTTTCTAAGGCCTTTGCATTGCAAGCACCTTCATATCGATGGGGCTTGGGGACCTTCACCTTTCCATTGTCTAAGGTTCTAGTTCCATTATTGCCCAGGGCATTCATTGCCTCAAAGATTTCCCGTTGTGATGTCTCAAGCTCTATTGACCTCCCATCAAAGGATCTTAAGTTTGATAGTAGAGCTTCAAGGGCGCACATCTTTGATTCCAACTCTACCAATAGTTGGGAGTCATCAATGCTATCCGTAACCACCATGGTTGCACTATTCCAGATAATCGAGTTGTGCTCTGATACCAACTATCATGGTCCTAGCACTGATAAGTGCTTAAATATTCATATTTAAGCCCCTTAATTTACATTTGTTAAGCTCTTTGTTTATGTATTTTATTCTATTTTACTTCATTTTTGTGTTTTTTATGTTTTTATAGGTTCTTGGAGAAAAAATGACTTTTTGGAACTCAAATGAACAAATCTGGAAGACCTGGAAATAGCCAAGTGTAATCGAGCACAAAAGAGTGTGATCCAGCGTACAAGCACTCGTGCGCACACATAGAAGGCTCGAGCGCAACCTTGTGCTCGAGCGCAAAAGCATGAGATCGAGTGCACACGTGCAGTAAAACGACAGAGCTAGTTTTGGAAAGAAGAGTCCGGGTCTTGTTTTGGAAATTAGGGTTTCGAGGTGTCCTTAGAACCTTATAAATAAGCTTGTAAAACACAGAAACAATACTTTTAACCTTCTTTTGAGTTCTAAGCTTGGGAGATGAATTGACGACTCTTCTGCATAGTATATTTTTTGGGTTTATTCTTCTCTTTTTAGTTTACATTATGAAGATGTGTAACATCATCACCATGTGTAACTAACTTACTAATAGGGCTCGATTGAAGCCCTAATTATGCTTTTCCATATATGAGTATTATTGCATTTGCAATAACTATGTTATGATGCTTTAATTGATTAATGTTTGTTTTATTAAATTCCTCATATATGTTTGCCTGATCAACATATGCATATGGTATGGATTAGTTAGTTAGATCAATTTGGATAACCGAATCCTGGATCTGCCAATAGTAACAAAAGAAATCCATGCCGGATTCTTGGGTTAATCAACATAGGAAACCAGGAGTATATAACATGCCCTAGGTCTTGTATGTTTGTCGATTTTCACAGAACTTATGCTCTCTTAAAGAACAACTTAGTATACACCATGCTAAATCCTTTAAGAAAGAAAAGAGTTAGAGTATACACCATGCCTGACTCATGGCTTAGGGAAATCAATAGCTTAAGGAGTATACACCATCCCTTAGGTTGACAAGCATTAGTTATTCATAGTATAGTTAGAGTATTGGCACATTACTTATTGGGAAAGTATGATTAGTGGTGGATCTCAAAGCCCTATGTTTCTATCATTATCAAATTCAAAATTAATATTTATTTCTATCATTTTATATTGCGAAACTGATTCTAAAATGAAATTCACCAATCCCTGTGGAGATGATTTCGCATTTGCACACTATACTACTATTGACCTTGTGCACTTGCAAGTAAAACTGTTCAAATATTTGCTTATTAATTTAGGTATATATATATGCACAACAAGTTTTTGGCGCCGTTGCCGGGGATCGCACTAAATTTCTGTTTAGGATTATTTTTCATTCATTTTTATTTTTTCTATTATGTTTAATCATAAACCGAATTTATTTTCATTTTCTGTTCTATTTCAAGTACTGCAGCTATTTCATCTGTGGCACTGTGATCGAGTGCACTCCTTGGTGTGATCGAGCGCATTTGAGGCAGAAGCTACCTGAGCAGCAGTACTGAAACTGCTGCACTAAAGTGTTTCAGTTGATTCATGTAAGGACTTCGATCTAGGAATCCAACTTTCTTTCCCTCGATACAGAGCTTGAGCGGACCATTCGACAAAGGCTTAGAGACAACTTTGAAGAAGTAGAAGAAGAATTCGACGAAGAAGCATCAATGGCGGATCAGCTTGACAACCAACCGCCACCTGAGCGACGACCTATGAAGCAATTTTTCATCCCACGGAACCTCGACCAACCATCATGCATTGCTTATCAACCAGAGGCGGAAGGAAATTATTACATATCTCCGCAGATACTCAGTGCATTGACTCACTTTAGGGGTACATCTGCTGAGGATCCACACTTGCACCTTCGGGAATTCTTTGATCTCTGCAAGTTCCAGCATATTCTGGGCTTAGACCAAGAGGGAATCAGGTTAATTCTTTTCCCTTTTTCATTAAAAGATAATGCTAAACTGTGGTATAATTCATTGCCTGCAGTTTCTATCCACACTTGGAAAGAGTTGGCCAGTAAGTTCCTATGGAAGTTTTTCCCAGCTCAAAAGACAAGAAAAATGGGGAAGGAAATTCAATTTTCCTAACAAAAAGATGGAGACTTGTTCTTTGAGGGATGGGGACATTTCAACGAGCTGCGACTCAAATGCCCACATCACAATCTACCTCAGGATGAACTAGTACAAGCTTTCTATAAAGGCTTGAGTGATACTAATAAAAGTATTATTGATTCAGGTTATAGAGGTGTACTGATGGAAAAGAGCAGCGAAGAAGCCATGGAGTTGTTCGAGACGTTAAATGAGCACACCCAGCAATTCTCCTCTAGAGGTAGACAAGGATCCAAGAGCAAAGGTATGTATGAGGTGACTCTAAATGGTGGATCCTCTACCCAAATAGTTGTTGTGGAGAGGAAACTAGATCTGCTTGTTAAAGCTATGAGTTCTCATAATGCCTCACCTAGTCCACCAGCTACACCACTCCAGGTATGTGCTATATGTTCTCACTTTGATCATAATACTGAGACATACCCTTTATATTCATCTGCAGATCCAGAGCAAGCGAATTATGTGGGACCAAACAACTATCCACCAAAAAGCAATCCATATGCAAACACCTACAATCCTGGATGGCGAAATCACCCCAACTTCTCTTAGAGCAAAAATCAAAATGCCCTGAACCTTTAAGACCATAAAGGAACTCCCAACTAGTAGCCCACTCAGTTCCCGAATCAAAGAAAAGTGACTTAGAGAGTCTTGTGAGGCAATTGGCAACTCAACAATAACAGTTGATGACTTCACAAGATCAGTTCATGGCAGATGAAAGGCAATTTTGGACTGAGCTAAGACAAACCACTGCAAAACATTAACAAGCCATTCAAAGATTAGAAGTACAAATGGGGCAATTGGCTAAAGAATTGAGTGGCAGAAAGCAAGGTGAATTTCCAGCTCAAACACTACCTAATCCATGGGGGCACAAAAAACTGAAAGCTATTACAACTCTCAGAAATGGTAAGGTAATAGGAACCGATGAGTGTGCACAAGCATCTCTAGAGAAACCATCTGCATCAAAGGTAAGTGAAATGGAGAAGGTGAATGCACCACCTTTCCCGCAAAGGTTAGTAAAACAAAAAAAGGAAAATAAACTGTTTTATATTTTTGAAACTTTGCAGAAAGTAATAACAATTCCTTTATTACATGCAATTCAACAAATACCTGCTTATGCTAAATTTTTGAAAGATTGTTGCACTCATAAGAGGAAGTTTGAGGAACATGAGATAGTAGTTTTAACGAAAGAGGTAAGTGTTGTGCTATTAAGAAAACTACCACCAAAACTGAAAGATCCGGGTAGTTTTACCATTCCTTGTAGGATAGATGACCAACTATTTAAGTGTTCATTACTAGATTTAGGAGCGGGTGTAAATTTTCTACCATACACAGTATTCGAAACACTAGGCTTGGGGAAGCTTTAACCAACTTCCATCACTTTGCAATTGGCAGACAGAAACATCAAAAGACCTAGAGGTATTCTTGAGGATATCTTGGTAAAGGTAGGTGATTTTATTTTACCTGCTAATTTTATTGTATTAGATATGGAAGAATACCCTATGCCATTACCTCTGCCCATTATCTTAGGAAGACCCTTTATGAGAACTACTGATACAAAGATTTGTGTGAAAAATGGTATAGTAAGTATGAAGTAAATGGTGAGAAGATAGAGTTCAAAATATTTGATGCATTAAAATTACCTCAAGATGATATGGAATGCTTTAATGTATGTATGATGCAAAGTTTTGTTGAGCAAGCTTTTCAGGTCCATCACATTGATCCATTGGAGACTACCCTTACCCATAACTTCACAAAATTAGATATTGAGCAAGAACTTGAAGATGTTACTGATGACATCATTAAAACTGTGCACCTCTTTTAGGCCTCTCCAAAACATCCAAGTAAGTATGCCCCTCCATTTGAATCTTTTGTACCTACTAATACTACTTTTCTCCCTTCTATTGTCCAAGCACCAAACTTGGAATTAAAGCAGCTGCCAGAGCATTTAACTTATGGCTATTTGGGAAAGAATAGGACATTACCTATGATTGTTGCTGCCAATTTAAGCATTGGGGAAGAAGAGAAACTATTGAGAGTTCTTAGGGATCATAGATCTGCTATTGGATAGACCATTGCTGACATCAAAGGGATAAGTCCAGCCAAATGCATGCATCATATCTACCTTGAGGATAAAGCAAAACCCACTCGGGATGCTCAAAGAAGACTTAACCCACACATGAAAAAGGTAGTAAAGGCAGAGGTATTGAAACTATTAGATGTTGGCATTATCTACCCCATCTCAGACAGTAAATGGGTAAGTCTGGTCCAAGTTGTTCCGAAAAAGAGTGGGATCACAGTGGTGAAGAATGAAGATGAGGAGCTCATACCTACAAGAATAACAACTGGTTGGAGGGTATGTATTGATTACAGAAAATTAAATAAGGTGACCAGAAAAGATCATTTACCCTTGCCCTTCATTAATCAGATTTTAGAGAGATTAGCTGGCCATAGCTACTATTGTTTCTTGGATGGGTATAGTGGTTACAATCAGATTGCCATAGCACCAGAGGACCAAGAAAATACCATATTCACATGCCCTTTCAACACATTTTCTTATAGAAGGATCTCATACAGTTTATGCAATGCCCCAGCCACTTTCCAAAGATGTATGATGAGCATTTTTTTCGACATGGTGAAAAAATTTATTGAGGTATTTATGGATGATTTTAGTGTATTTGGTTCTAATTTTGATGAATGCCTCAATCATCTGGAGAGTGTCCTAAAGAGATGTGAAGAAAGTAACTTAGTGCTAAATTAGGAAAAATGTCACTTTATGGTTCAACAAGGCATTGTGTTGGGTCATTCCATTTTCAACAAAGGTATTGAGGTAGACAAGGCTAAGATCGACATAATATCAAAGTTGCCTCCTTCGATAATAGTCAAGGGTGTCAGAAGTTTTCTTGGACATGCTGAATTCTACCGACGATTCATCAAGGATTTTTCCAAGACCTCTTGGTGCATTGTTAGCTAAAGATACCAAGTTTGATTGGACTGATGACTGTATGAAAGCTTTCAACACATTGAAGAACGTGCTCACCTTCACACCAATAATGATGGCACCTGATTGAAGTCTTCCATTCGAGCTGATGTGTGATGCTAGTGACTTCACCTTGGGAGCTGTCTTAGGCTAGAGAGTCAATAAGGTACCTCATGTTTTTTACTATGCTTCTAGAACTTTAAATGATGCATAGCTAAGCTATTCTACTATTGAAAATGAATTGTTAGCTGTTATTTTGCTTTAGAGAATTTTAGATTATACCTGATTGGCTTTAAGGTTATTGTGTTTACTGATCATGTTGCTCTGAGATATTTATTTTCTAAGAAAGATGCAAAGCTTAGGTTAATCATATGGGTACTCTTATTGCAAGAGTTTGACTTGGAGATTAAAGACAAGAAGGGCAATGAGAATGTGGTTCCAGATCACTTATCTAGGCTACCTTATGAGGATAATAAAAATGAGCTACTTTTGAATAAAAACTTCCCCGATGAACAATTGTTCGCACTAGAGGTAACACTTCCATGGTATGCTAATATTGTAAATTATATAACTGCTAAGGTTTTTCCTCCAGGTATGACCAGTTAAGAAAAGAAGCGGTTGATATCTATGTCTAAACACTACCATTGGGATGACCCCTACCTATTCAAATTCTGTCATGATCAAATCATCAGAAGGTGTGTCTCAGAGGATGAGCATTTGAGCTTATTACAACATTGCCATCAGTTTGCTTGCGGAGGACATTTTGGGGCCAAGAGAACAGCTCTTAAGGTATTATAATCTGGTATTTATTGGCCTGATTTGTTTAAAGATGCCTTCTCATTTTGCAGCTCATGTGATAGATGCCAACGGACAGGTAACATCTTATCCTGAAATTAGATGCCAATACAAAATATTCATATAGTATAACTTTTTGATGTATGGGGTATTGATTTCATGGGTTCATTTCCTAACTCATATGGTTATTTATATATTCTTGTGGGTGTGGATTATGTGTTCAAATGGGTCGAGGTTGTCCCCTCAAAGACTAATGATCACAAAGTGGTTGTGAAGTTTCTACAGGATAACATCTTTACCCGGTTTGGGACTCCAAGAGCAATCATCAGTGATGGCGGCAGCCACTTTCATCATCACTCTTTTGTCGCACTAATCAGAAAATATGGGATCACCCATAAAGTTGGCACTCCATATCATCCTCAAACCAGTGGCCAAGTGGAGATAAGTAGCCAAGAGATCAAAGGCATCCTCGAAAGAACTGTGAATCCTAGTAGGAAGGATTGGTCTTTGCGCCTGAATAATGCTCTATGGGCATATAGGATAGCTTACAAGACGCCAATTGGCATGTCTCCATACCGCTTAGTCTTTGGGAAAGTATGCCATCTGCCGGTGGAGTTAGAGCATCGAGTATATTGGGCCATAAAGCAGTTCAATTTTGACATGAAACAAGCGGGTGAGAAGAGGAAGCTGCACTTAAATGAGCTAGAAGAATTAAGGTATGATACATATGAGAACACCAAGCTCTACAAAAAAAAGGACAAAAGCCTATCATGATAGACAACTGGAAAGGAAATAGTTTCATATGGGACAAAAGGTGTTGCTCTACAACTCAAGATTAAGACTATTCCCAGGCAAACTAAAGTCCCGATGGTTTGGTCCTTATGTCATCACCAAGGTCTTTCCCTATGGTGCTTTGGAGATCCATGGTTCCAATGACAATCAGACATTCATGGTAAATGGACATAAAGTCAAGCCATATCTTAAAATTAACTTGCCACCAAGAGATGAAGATTTGGCACTTCAATCTGTCCAGTATGCAGCAGAACCGAGCACTTGAGCCACATGAGGTGGACTTTAAGTGCCCCCTTCCAAGAGAGTAGCACTGAAGCTACTATAGAGAGCGCTTGAGCAGCTCAGACTTTGATAAACGTGTAGCTCAAGCACCTCTATTGAGGTCAGTGGTACTGATGCCACTGAGTACGGTACAGTTTTATTTTTTCTAATTGTTTTCATTATTTTTTTATTTTTAGCCATTTCTATAGTTTATTTAGTTGTCAGCACTTTCTGCCATTGCGATTGAGCGCACTACACAGTGTTCTTGAGCGCACTCTCGCCTTATACTCAATGGTGCACGAGCGCACCACACCAACGCACATACCTGCGCACGAGTGCGATCGAGCGCACCTCACAATGCACTTGAGCGCACGTGGGGCAGAGAGTCACGTGTTAGTTTTTATTCATTTGTTTCTGTTACATCCTCACATTTTCACTCTCACACTTTCACTCTCGCACTCTCTCTCACTCTCGCACGACACTCAAACTTTCACCACCCAATCTCTCACTGCCCATCACCACCACAACACGATCCAGACCCCTCCTTCACCACCGCTCACACCCACATGCACACCAGGTAATTACTCATGCCCGTTTTACCCTTAATTTCTCATATCATCCCATTTTCAAATATTCTTTGATTTACTTGTTGTTTTTACACAATTTAATTAATATCTATATTCTCTCTTATGCTCTTGGGTTGTATCTAGTCATTTTACAGGAGGTTGAGACTTTGTAGGGTGCTGTCCACAGCTTCAAAACCATTGTTACCCATAACCTATTTAATAGTTTGCCTGACCCAGAGCGCTAAAGCGCAAGGAGTCTGTGATCGAGCATAGGGCAGAGTGTGATCAAGCGCACTACACTGAGATCGAGCGCAAATCCTGCAGAAACCTCATCCAACATGCCTAAACAGACAGCCTCCACCTCCCGTGCCTTAGGCAGTCATGCCCAATCATCCCGGCCCAATTTCAAACAACGAGAGATCTTGTTCGAAACTACATTCAATATAGACGCTGACTTAAAGAACTTGGAAACCACTCAATGGGCGGTCCAAGAATTCAAGTACCGGGGTTTGAAAAGGTTGTTCAAGCCTATTTGTTCTACTGCATACACCCAGTTTGTGGTTCAGTTCTACGAGAACCTATCATTCGACTGCAACAAGCCGGGTGTCTTGTCCTCATCGGTCCAAGGCAAGTATATTGATGTGACCTCTGCTGATATAGCTGCTATTCTTCATTGTAGTGATGAGTCCCTTCCTGAGGACACCTAGATGGAGGAACAGCCAGAGTCTTTCCCTTTGTCCTCCATCATTGAGGACATATGTGTTGGGCAGTACGTCGATCGGCACAACAATGCGGGGAGTCAGTCTAAGTTACCTCCACGACTCTGGCTCATGGATTCCATTCTCTAGCGGAATGTGTGCCCGTTGCGGCACAAGACCCAGAGGAGGGACCAATTCTTACAAACATCTGGAGAGGCCACTGGTACTCCATCTCGGTTTTCATCTGAAGCCAGCTACATAAGTTCTAGGACCATGTTCATGCATGCTAGGTCACCACAGCGAATGTATGGGGGCTTCCATTCCCATTCCTCCTTAGCCACATATTCAAGAAGAAGGGGATTAAGGGCTCAGCCATTGATGGACCAGTACAAAAGCACTCATTCTTTAGGAAGGCTTAGTGGACCCTGAGCCAGTCGCATATGCCCAGAGGATCCCGAGGGCATGCACTTGTTGCTGAGAGAGTGGAGGATGATCCCATGAAGACCGAGCACCCCACAACGAGCCATACTTAGGAGGAGGACTATCTAGACATGGGACCCACTGAGTACCAGCACATTCTCTAGGAGATGTCCTCTTTTCAGTGTGAGCTCTCTGACATTCGCCAAGAGGATAGGGAGGCCACATTACTAGTGCATCAGCGCATCGATTGTTTGGAAGCACGCTTTGTGAGGCAGGAGGCGATGCTCCAGGCCATTCTTGATCGACTACCCCCCGCCACTGGCACCTCATCGTCTGCACCACCTAGAGACCAGCAATGAGAGAGGTGCACCGTCTAGCTGAAGATGTAAAACTTAGCGCTCATGGGAGGCACCCCATAGCATATCCTTTTATTTTTAGTATTTTCACATTTATTGTTAGTATTTACTTTTATAACTATTTATTAGTAGTATATCTTATTTTCTAGTATTACGTTTGTTTTTCTTTTTCAGGGACAATGTGTGTGTATCAGTTTAAGTTTGGGGGTATGCTACGAGCCATGCCAGCCATTTAGTTATCCATCTCCCAGGTCAGATCTTTCCATGTCACTCACACATTGGGGACAATGTGTAAATTAAGTTTGGGGGTATGGGAGACACATTCACACACTCTGTTCCAGTTTTTTTTTTTTAGTATTAGTGAAAAGATAAATGCATATTCATATTGTTCTGAAAATTTTGGTTGATTTAAACAAATATTATGATAAATATTTCATCAGTATGCTTAAACTTTAGAACACATAGTCTAATGATAAGTTTTAAAAGTTTAATTACTTACTTCAAGGCATTTAAGAATTCATGAGTTTGATCTAAATCTGACACGAGACATTAGCACATAATTGTGTGGGGTATGACATATAATTTTTATGTGTATGTTTCCATGGCTTAACCGTAATCGGATAACTTGTTAGAAGAACACCTTGGCATAGAAAAATAGAAAAAAATTTATTACACAAAAAGAGAAAATAAAATACTCCTAATGATCATTAAATAAACTTTCCACTGAGTAACTGGACCTCTTACCTCAGCAAGCAGTGAGTGTTCACATCAAAAGGTGAGAATTGTGCTTATAATGATCATTAAATAAAGTTTCTACTGAGTAAGTCCATAGGGGTGTCTTTACACCTAATGTCCTAAAACCATCTGGTTTGAGATTTATTGGCTAAACACTCACTACATAGGTCAATTAGAAAGCTTAAGGGAACTCAACGTGGCAAAAATCTCATAATAAAAGAAAAATAAGAAATAAAACTATGCTATTATTGTTCATTCTGATAGGAAATTCTATGAATGTTGAGACACCGAAACACTATACATTAGAGTTATTTGGAAGCCTCATCTTTTATGTGCTAATTCACCACACACTAAGTCAGACTTGTGATGTTTTAACCAGCCTTCAGTAAGTGATTGGGTTTTAAAACTCTTATTCATTATGAAGATATGTTTATATTTTAAGCCTGCTCATGAATAAATATAATGGTTTTGTGTGCAACCCAAAATTTTAGATATCATGAATGATGAATTTATCTTTGTTATTGTTTTTCAGTTAGTTTTTTGTTTTGTATTGCTAAAGGACTAGCAATATGTAAGTTTCGGGGTGTGATAAGTGCTTAAATATTCATATTTAAGCCCCTTAATTTACATTTGTTAAGCTATTTGTTAATGTATTTTATTCTATTTTAATTTATTTTTATGTTTTCTATGTTTTTATAGGTTCTTGGAGAAAAAATGGCTTTTTGGAACTCAAAATAAGAAATCTGGAAGACCTGGAAGCAGCTAAGTCCAATCGAGCACAGAAGAGTGTGATCGAGCACACAAGCACTCGTGCGCACATATAGAAGGCTCGAGCGCAAAAGCATGAGATCGAGCACACACGTGTAGTAAAACTGTAAAGCCAGTTTTGGAAAGAAGAGTCCAGGTCTTGTTTTGGAAATTAGGGTTTCGAGGTGTCCTTAGAACCTTATAAATAGGCCTGTAAAACACAGAAACAATACTTTTAATCTTTTTTTGAGTTGTAAGCTTGGGAGACGAATTGACGACTCTTCTCCATAGTATTTTTTGGGTTTATTCTTCTCTTTTTAGTTTACATTATGAAGATGTGTAACATCATCACCATGTGTAACTAACTTACTAATAGGGCTTGATTAAAGCCCTAATTATGCTTTTCCATATATGAGTATTATTGCCTTTGCAATAACTATGTTATGATGCTTTAATTGATTAATGCTTATTTTATTGAATTCCTCATATGTGTTTGCCTGATCAATATATGCATGTGGTATGGATTAGTCAGTTAGATCAATTTGTATGACCGAGTTCTAGGTCTGAAAATAGTAACAAAATAAATCCACGCCGGATTCTTGGGTTAATCAACATAGGAAACTGAGAGTGTATAACATGCCCTAGGTCTTGTGTATTTGTCGATTTTCACAGAACTTATGCTCTCTTAAAGAACAACTTAGTATACACCATGCTAAATCCTTTAAGAAAGAAAAGAGTTAGAGTATACACCATGCCTGACTCATGGCTTAGGGAAATCAATAGCTTAAGGAGTATACACCATGCCCTTAGGTTGACAAACATTATGTATTCATAGTATAGTTAAAGGATTGGCACATTACTTATTGAGAAAGTATGATTAGTGTTGGATATCAAAGCCCTAAACTAAATATTGATTTCTATCATTATCAAATTCAAACTCAATATTGATTTCTATCATTTTATATTGCGAAACTGATTCTAAAACGAAATTCACCAATCTTTGTGGAGATGATCTCGTATTTGCACACTATGCTACCGTTGACCTTGTGCACTTGCAAGTAAAACTGTTCAAATATTTGCTTATTAATTTAGGTATATATATGCACAACAAGGGCATTCACTGCCTCAGAGATTTCCCTTTGTGATGTCTCACGCTCTATTGACCTCCCATCAAAGGATTTCAAGTTTGATACTAGAGCTTCAAGGGTGCACATCTTTGATTCCAACTCTACCAATAGTTGGGAGTCATCAATGCTACGCGTAACCACCATGGTTGCGCTATTCCAGATAATCGAGCCATGCTCTGATGCCAACTATCACGGTCCTAGCACTTTCCCTTAAAGGCGTAGGTCCGTGCAGCACTTGTCTTGGTTCGCCCAAGCAAGTCAGTCTAGCTCACTTGAATAGTTTTAAGGCTTGCACACTCTGCAAGCAAAAAGGAACACATTAGCCACAAAATGATATCACATAACAATCTAAGGATCACGCAACAATGATTACGGGCAAGGTGTAACAAGCATTAGCAAGCAACAAGAAGCATGCTCAGGGACGCACACCCAGTTCAAGCAGCACACACCACAGACGACGTGCCCCGAGGCGCACGCCTAGATCACCAAGTACATATTAGCCAAAGTAAGCAGTAACATATAACCAACTTTAAGCATATGGATGCATAAAAGCTTCATTAATATAAGCATCTTACAAGCACGTTAGGACAAGAGGGCACCACCAAGCAACAAGTAGGACAACATACTTACTCACCCCCTAAAGAGGCTTAAGTCATTTGGGGCTCTAGCAAGAGGAAACATTGCGTATGCTTGAGCCATCATACTTCTAAAATACAAAATAAAAGAAAATAAAGAATTACAAAATTGTTATTAGGCACTAACACTACCAAGGGGCACAGGACGTGCAGCCATGGGCATGGTACAAGGCCCTGGACAAGCACAGACCATGAAACTATGCCACTAAGAAACTCATAATTTTATTAATCCTTAACAACTTTAGGAAAAACACAATTATTAGCCTCACAACCTCATAACCCAAAATCTTCAATACACCCAAAGCTCTCCACTTAGCTTTAGTTATAATATTAGAATTACAAGTATGTCTCAATTCTTCTCTAAGGCCTCCTTTATATAGATAATATTTTCTTAATGCTATTAGGAAAAAATAACATCAACATAATAAACTACTACTACTACTACTAGAATAAGTAACTATAAAATAGGAAACTACTTTTCTCAAACTAATTAGAAGTCATCCTTATGGAGAATTGAGCCAAAATCCTATCATATAGAATAAAATTGAAAAGATAATATTACCTGTGAAAAATAGTCAACTGGAGTAATATAACTTTTTACATATTACTTGACTTTTTATTTTATTTTTGTATAAATTATGTATCAGTTTTTTTATTTTTTTTACTTGAGCAATTTTTCAATGCAAATTCACCTGAACTGACATCATTGTTATCGCATTTGACACCTATTTATTTGCTACTTTCTAATAGTATTAAATTATATTCCATATTAAAATTTATCGGCCATGTCAATTTTAGATGCCTAGGATTGTCAGATTGGATTCATTTTTCCCTTTTTTTGTTCCCCTATTATAGGCAAACTCAATCAATTTTTTGACCCCTACTGTATTTATGGCAGGACATGGGCATTCTATTCTGATAGTATCTTGCTATTGTCCTTTGGTTCATAATTTATTCTCCATGCAGCTTATGACCTTGTCAATCTATGAATACTAACCATATTACAATTTACGTGTGCATGAGGCTAATGCAGGAAAAACGACAAAGGTGGACAGTCTCTGACCTTGGTTGTGGCTTTTTATTTGTTTAATTACTGTTTTCTTTAAGATCAGAATTTTATATTTTTGACTATTTGCCTTTTCCATCGCTAAAGAAAGCTTTTGTTTCTTTAGTGAGAATTAAAGCCTTAGCTTATGAACTCCATTCTTGGGTTCAACAGTGTTCTTATTTTTCTTTTATTTTTTACTTTTTCTTCAAGAAAAAATTTGGTTAAGTTAGAGGTAATAGTGGCAAGTGGGACAACACTATAGAGATAAAATGCTGTCTGTTGGTCTCTGTTAATTATCTATGATTTGAGAGTGTAATGCAAAAAGTAGACACTAATGACCTATTAAGTAATGGCAAGTTAGACCTACATATCCCGAGTTGAAGTGAAGATGCAAGACATCTCTGATGTTCAGAATTCAGTGACCTCATTTATCAAAATATTCCACTCACCTTTGGTTCTCTACTCTCCATCTATTACTAGTTTCTTAAAAATCTTTGTCAGTCTGCATATTCAACACTTGTCCAGAAATTGAAAATCGAACACCACGGATGTACATTGTTAGAAAAATAAAGAGTGATTGGAGAAAAAAATCTTGTATTATTGATGTATATTATTGAAGTTATTGTGAAAGACGAATACAAGCCTATATATAGGCTAAGAATATAAAACCTAATAGAAATAGGAAACATAGGGTTTATAATAAAACAGGAAACTAAACTAATTAGGAAACTAATACATATGAAACTAGGAAGCTAATATTGCAGTAAGAATAGAAAATATCTTTTAACAACCCCCCTCAAACTTAAGGTGGTAAAATGGATGCCAACTTGAGTTTGTAAACTGAATCAACGAAGCACAGAAAAGACGAGTGACAGGCAGGGCCCGGAACGAAATCATGGGTGATGACTTGGCAGGACCCGAAGCGGAATCACGGGGTGATGACTTGCTGTTGCTGCTGATGCTGATGATGCTGTTAGTGATGCTTGTTGAAATGTGACTTGGGATTCGGCGGTTCCACAAGATGGTGATGGTGGAATAAATGCAGCTCGTGTTTGAGTTGTTGCACAATATGGTGATGCTTGCTGAGAGGTGACTTGGGAGTCAATCGCTCCCTGATATGGTGATGGTGGTGTTGCAGATGCACTCTGCGCTTGAGTTATTACACGTGCTAGTGATGCTTGCTGAGAGGTGACCTGGGATTCAGTGGCTCCACGAGATGTTGATGGTGTTTGAATTGGTGCACGAGATGATGATGTTTGTTGAGAGGTGACTTGGGAGTCAATGGCTCCTTGAGATGGCGATGGTGGTGTTGCAGATGCACCCTGCGCTTGAGTTGTTGCACGTGTTGGTGAAGTCACAGGTTGTTGAGGTGGCAGTGGAGATAGAGTGGCCGGAGGAGGGGATTGTGGGGGTGGGGATTGAGTTGAAGGTGGGGTTGGAGAGGGGTCTGGTGGAATAGGGGCATAGGTGGGTTATTGAGAATTTTGGTGGGGGGTTTTAATGGTTGTTGGGTTCGTGGGATAGGGTTGCATTGTAGTTTGATTAGTGGCTAGGTAAACCGGGTAAGTGGGATGAAGTGATGGATAAGTGCAGGGGGGTGCGCTGACATCAGCATGGCTTGGGGTTTGAAGGCTGGTAAAGATAGTGACGTCGTGGGGCATAGGAGGGCTGGTGGGTGCTCTGACATCAGCGTGATTTGTGGATTGAAGGCTGGGCAAAACAGCAACGTCGGCGTGAGTCATGTAGGCTGGGTTTAAAGAAGGCATAATGGTATGTGCGTGGGGGGATGCTGATGCTGCTCTGGTGATGCTGCTGCTGATTTGGTTCTGTGTTTAAAGGGCTCTTACCAGATGGGAGAGAGGTAGCAGTTATGCTGAAGGTAGAGGTGAACTCCCTGGCGGTTATGGTGATGGTGGGGGTGATGTAGGTGAAACAGGAGGAGGAGGAGGTGTTGCTGTATTATCGTCATAGAAGCAGCTGGGTACTGCATAGCTGCCATCCATTGTTGCTGTTGCTGTGAATGCGGTACCCACTATTGATGTGCTTGGTGCGGCTGCGCTTGCTGCTTCGGTGGGTTGCTCAGATCAGGACCGTTAGTCGGCTGCATCTTGATCTGATTGATTGATTGCGTACAGTTTCTTCCTTACAAAAATCAGAATAATTTCACTCTCCCTCTCTCCTTCTCTCTCTCCAATAAGAGTATATTATGGCGAATTTGAGGAGTGCTGAGAGAGAGAGTGAGGGTAGAAGTTTGAGAGAGAGGGAGGGCAGGGCTTTGAAGTGTGCTGCTGTAGGTGCCAATGGGGTGAAGGTGAAGATTCAGCAGGGGTTGGTGTGGTGATGCTAATGCTGCTGTTGCTGACTCACGGGTGATTATTTGGTAAAGATTATAATAGTATATAACAAGAAGGAAAAAGAGGTTATGTTCGGGCGAGCGGTATGAGGTTATGTCCGAGTGGGCGGCTTAAAGCGAGCGGTATGAGGTTATGTCCAGGCGAGCGGCATCAAGCCACCCGCCAAAATTGCGGAAGCTCAAAATACGACTCTCAAAATAAGATCAATAGCTCTGATACCATGTTAGAAAAATAAAGAGTGATTGGAGAAAAAACTCTTGTATTATTGATGTATATTATTGAAGTTATTGTGAAAGACGAATACAAGCCTATATATAGGCTAAGAATATAAAACCTAATAGAAATAGGAAACATAGGGTTTATAATAAAACAGGAAACTAAACTAATTAGGAAACTAATACATATGAAACTAGGAAGCTAATATTGCAGTAAGAATAGAAAATATCTTTTAACATACATAACATCTAATCCCAGATTTGGAACTCTTAGCATCCATATCTGAACCATTCCCAAAACCTGTTTTGAAAAGGGTGGTCAATGTAAAATTTTTAAAATGAAACGTCTTAATTCTTTTTTCCTGTCTCAAGTTATGTAATTCGGCTCAGTTGGTAGCCACACCCATCCTCTATAGAGGTGGTCTCAGGTTCAAATCCCGTCACCACCAATCATCGCAATTGATAAAAGAAAAAAAAAATTGTTTCTTTGATCTGAATTGGCAAGGGCAGTAGTGGTGGTGCAGGTTATGTGTTCTGAAAAGATATTTATCAATCCATCATCTCCTAAAATGTGGGGACTCGGTTTTATGTATGTGGACTCATCCTTCAGTTGAAAAATACAGGTATTAAATTGTAGAATATCTGGCTTTATGTTTCCCAGTTGTTTCTTATAATCCAAATACTAGAGCAAAGCAGAATAAATTTTAAACATTACATTGTTGAAGTTATGACGTAGTACCATGCCAGTTTAGACAATGAATCGATTCCGAAGGCCAAGTGTGTTTGAATTTATCCTGTGCTGAGTATCCCACCTCTAAAACTGGCTGGTTTCTTTCAACATATTCATTACCCAACCGCTTGTTCTGCTGTGGTGTTAACCACAGGTTTGTATAGATGATCCTCAGGTCCTGAATTACCTTCAGCTTGTGCTACATTCAGACCAGGAATAGATAAATCTTTGTGGGTCATCTATTCATTTTTGGATCTGTTGCCTCCACTCTCGTCATTGAAGATGGGTGATTCTTTAATTTCCGCAGGTCCCAAAGAGTTTCCTCCTACAAATCCTTGGTGAAGATCGTGTCACCAAGTTTGTCATACAAGAAATTGTCAGTTCAACCATGGCTGATTATGTAAAGAAGGTAAGATATTGCTCACCACTCTACATGCATCATTTTGATTGGGCTCTACTTACATCTAAGTTTTTATGTTCAAAACAGGAAAATTTGAATGTGAAGGACAATAAAACTAACACAACCCAGACAGCAGCAGAACTCAAAATGCTGTTTACTCCTGGAAATGAATTTGGATTTAATGCTGTACTGGAACTTGAAAAACAGCAAACTGAAACATCAAGTTCAACCTCCTCGGATGTGTAAATGTGATGATATTTCCATCTTAAAAGCATGGCATTCTTTCTAAGATGCCATTACTTATTGAGGTTCTTTCTTTCTTTTAATAGATGCGATCGCTCTTGTAGATCGTATCTTGATTTACGATAATCACGTTCACCTAATAATTTTTCATAATATCACTTAAAATAAGAGGAACCTTTTCATTTAGATATAATAATAAAATGAAATAAATTGACAAAGGAAATTTTTCCTAGCAGAAAGATATCATGCTAGGTTAATTGTAGTGGTCAGCCTTTGATGTAAGAGATGAAATTTAATGACATTTGTGATTTTGGGAACTTTTGGCATTAGAATGTTTGAAATTCAATAAAATATTCAAATGATAGGGTGTATTCATTAATTAAATTTGAATAAAAAACTTCCAAGGTCGTCAAACAAGTTGTCTGCTGTCAAGTGAAATTGTTGCAAATAATATAACAATTTAAGTTCTTAACATATTAAACAGTAGAGTATATTTCAATTTTGAGAAAAATAAAAGTAAAAAGTACTATGATTTAATTTTGATAATAAAAATGAAGAACAATGTCTAAAATTTGTAATAAATCACTAAACATTAATATTGTTCAAATGTTTAAAAAAACATTTCATGTGTTGAATAAATTATTAATTAGATAATTTAAATAGATAACAAATATTTTCGATTTAATCCTTTAACAAATTTTTATTTCTTTTCACTTTGATGGATCTAATTACATATTATCTATAAAACAAAAATACTCGAGTAAAATTAGAGATGGCAATCGGATTGGGTCATTCAGGTTTGGGTCATTTCGGGTCACAGGTAACTTTGGGTTAAAGGGGGTCAGGTTTGGATCATATTGGTCTCGGGTCGTGTCGGGTCTCAAATCATCTAGGGCTAGTTTAGGTTTGGTTCGGGTCGTGTCGGGTCTCTAGTCATTCCGATCGGGTCATCTCGGGTTTGATCATTCCAAGTCGGATCAATTCAGATTCAGATTGAGGTTGTTTTAGGCTTTAGAGCAGGCTCGATATGACTCATTGAAATTACTTTTTTTTTTTGTTTCCTTTTCTTCCAATTTTCGAGGAAATCATTTGAACCCCACTTTAAATTTAGATTATCATGCTATTTTTTATGTTTCAATGTAATTAAGTTCACAAAAATGTGTTAACTTAATATATTTTCTCATTTTAATATCTTTAACTAATTATGGTTTGATTAAATACAAATCAAAATTATTTATGAAAATAATATAACTATAAAGAATTTGATAAGTTAATCACTAATCAAATATAAAGTTAACTTTTTCAACATATATGATGAAATCGAAGGTTGATGTGTTAGATCTATATAACATTAAATCTAATGACCGTTTTTTGTAAAACAAAAAATATACAATAAATTACAGAGTATGTAAGATAAATTAATACTATTAATTTGTTAGACTAGATATCAATTAATAACTTCATGCATATAAGTAATTATGTGCTCATATAATTTTGTGGAATCCTTGAACTATGTTAAGCATATAATATTATTATATAATATATCATATAGCTAAGAAAAATAGCTTTACAAAAAAGATAAGTAATTACATATTTACACATTTATTCTATATATGAATTAATAACATTTTTCACTAATTATATGCAACAATAATTAGTTATTATTATTTAATAAAAATATAATATAATATAAAAATGATTTATTTATATTTTCTCATAATAAATTGATTTTTTTATAATGATTGATGATTCATTTATATTTACTATATTTAACTAGTTTTATTTTTAAAAAAAACAATGTTTTAATAAGATTACAAAATTAGCTTACATATCAATAGATTTTATCAAAATTCTGAAAATTTAAAATACTCATTGTGTTGTGAATTTTTAGCTTACTGGTTGATTAAAAAAAATTAATCTATTATGATATAATTAATTTTATTTGATAACTACTATTTTTAATAACTAATATCTCATGAGCAAATCATTCTATTTTTTTAATTTCTTTTTAAAAAAACTATCATTCTGAATTAAAATCATATCGAGTTCAAGACGTTTCGAGTTTCAAATCATTTCATGAATTTAATAATTTGATGTTCAAATCGAGTAAGATTTGATCATTTTAAATTTGAATCATTTTGGGTGTTGTATAACTTTTGTTTGAATCAAAATAAGTTCAAATCATATTATTTTAATACATTTAATGCTCAAATCGGGTTTGAATCAAATCGGATCAAGTCAGATTTTTTAATCAGACCAGATTTTGTAACCTCTAAATAAAACTAATACTAATTCCATAAAGAAAAAAAATGGTCAAACAATGTGCAGCCAAATACAATTTTAGCTACCAATTGTCTTCTCCGTACTCTTTCCAACTTTCTGTATTTTTCCTAGTAATTTTCTTGCCGTAACAACATTCTATAAGCATCTCAATCCCATGGACGTGGAGATCAGCAGAGAGAAGTGTTGTTTAAATAAAAAATAAAAAAAATTGATATTTCCTTTTTACGCATATAATCACAATATTTTTAAATTAAGATAGATGAAGAGTAAAAACTAAAATAATATTACTCTTTTTTATTTTCTTATTTCTTCCACTTTTTCATCACCTTCACCAAGAGAATGAATGTACAACACAATGCCATTTTATTTTTCCTTCAGAGACAAGACACTGCGAGAACTTAGAAGAAAACATTTGTAGATTTCCTAGAAATGGCTGCCAGTATTACATCTATATCCTTGATATCAAAATTGGTCAACATTAAAATCAACTTTATGCAGAAAAGTTATATCCGATTTTCAAACAGGGTTAGGAGGCCATCAAGCCTGAATGTACAACACAACATCAGCGTGCTTCAAGCTTCTTCCACAAATAGAAAGCTCTTCTGATTATTGGATCAGCTGAAAATCCTTCTGCATAAGCACTGATAGCATTTAAAAGGCTTGTGAATTTCTCCCCATTGTCCTGTACACATCACAAATTCATTTTGAAATTTCATCTTGTATAAAAGGTAGAATGGCAAATAAGGAATATGCTAATCTAGTAAATTCATACTCAGGGGCTGTCAGGCTGAGAACATTCTAGATTCCCCACTGCCCCGACCCTGAGTTGGGTCAAGGAAAACCACTCCACATTCAACCTGATACCCTCTTTTAGAAACCAACCTGATCAAGGTGGCAGGGTTGTAGCCACTGAGGATTGGGGCCATATTTCCATCCATGTTTTGGGATGAAGAGTTGGGTTTTTTGTACAAGAGTTGAATGCATCTAAGATAAAAGAGGGAGGGTAAAAGGAGGACAATTTTCCTATCTGAAACCATAGAAATTTCATACTTCAGTATCTGCAGTTATGAAACACTTGAATTCAGTGCTAAAATTTTCATAAACATGCCAAACAATCTTAACTACATTTTTTTTATAAGTAATCTTAACTACATTTTTAAAATGAGAACTTGAAAATTTCAGTACTAATAGTTCAGCTTTCAATTTTTCAGTGTTAAATTTTGAGTTTACGATAACTGCAGATAACATATATAACTTCCATAGTTTCAATTATACAAACCTCTGGTTTCTTAAATGTGAGATCTCTTGTGGTAAATGGTACCATGTACAACGGAAGATCAGATCGTAGCAGTGCCTGCCACAACATAAAGCTTTCAAATACCATAACAAAGCTCATAGAATAGGTTTCAAGACTCTTCAGAAACAGGGCAATGAAATCTCAGAACTATTGCAAGTTTCTAAACTAGGAGTGTCACAGTTCAAGCATTTACTAGTGACATAGGAAAAGGGAAACTCTAACAAGCACAAAAAAATATCACAACAAAAACGGATGTACCACTAAGCAAAATTAGTTCTTGTCAACAAAATAGATAAAGTTGGAGATTCCACCTTCCATTGAACTGGAAATATTACACTTTGCCTTCAAAGATGGGTGAAGGAAAATGTGAACAGAGTGGCACTAAATAAAAAAAGAGGGGGAGGAGGGCCAGAGGTTTGGCTGATTTGTTAGATGCTCATTCAGGGGAAAAAAGAAAACAGAAAATAAAACCAGGAAGCGACAAACTACTAACTTCAACATAGCTTGGGTTCTCATAGAGTGGAAAATCCAAATTAACCCGATGTAATAGGCTTCAACGCTGGGTGGGCATAGATGGGTTTCATGAAAAGGTTCCACCAATTTGGTAATACCAGGAAGCATATTATCAATAGATGGAACTTTCATATGAATCACTTTATGGAGTATAGAGTTCAAGCTCTTTTGTCACCCTTTAAAATTTCTGCTAAAGGTTATAGTCAATCCAGGGGCTCTTAAATAAAGCAGTACCTTTGCTCCAAGAAGGAAACAAAATTAGATATGATAAAGCTAGAGGAAAGCATGAAATTTACTTCACACATGAATTCGGTCCATGCAAACGTCATTTAATTTGTAAAAATAAGGCAATACCAAAAAGAAAATAACAGAAAAAAGAAAAAGCAAAATGTCTTGTCCTTTTGCCAGGTGTAGCTGTTGCATATGTTGCAGCATGCATGTTCAATACAACTCCACAACATCACAATGACTAACCCAGGCATACATCGTTAGGTAGAGAAGTCAAAAGGGTTCCAGTGAGGTTGGCATGCAACCGTATCAAAAGTCCCTATGAAAATATGCAATCAATATATATACACACACTAGAAAGGGTTCAACTGGCAAAGGCACAACCAAACCTCATCCAATCAGATCTAAGCATTACTAAAATTGGTGAAAAGAGCACCACTAATGATGTTCTAGAAGATTGAGGGAGATTTTTTCTTTAAAAAAAAGTCAAAAGGTTGTGACATTAGTCTGCAACTGTTTTGTGTTTATGAAACCAACTTGGCAGCAGAATTAAGAAGCTGAATTTTCTTTTTATAAGTAGAATAAAGATGCTGACTTAATGGAAGTACCCTGTCAACAATGCACAAGAAAAGTGTAGCTTTATGTATCTCCACACATTGCAGTGGGCAATCTCTATGGTTGGCACTGTGTGATCAAGGGTTCCTGGCTAGACCACTAACACTTACCACTTAAGAAAATGAAAGGATACACAGAATTTAAGCTCGTATATCCTTGAATAGTTTAACGGTGATAGACAGAGAATTCTATCATTAAGTAAATGGGATTCAATCAAGTATGGTTGAGATCTCACCCTCAACTCCATGTAAGAAAAAATCCCAACAGTATTAGCCATGACAGATAAACAATGAAATGCAGAACTTGATGATTACAGTAGGAGGTTTTTACTAAATACTAACTCAAAATACTCATTTCTGAAAGAATAATGTCCCAATAACAAGCGACAGGAAAGGATTACCAAGTTCCTGCTCAGGATAGCCTGATCAGCATTTGTTTCCAAGGTCTGCAGGAAATGAAAAAAATAAAATAAAATAAGTCCAGTTCTGCTAATTTACTGTATACTGTAATTCTAACATGTCAAAAGGCATATGAACAATGCAGTTAAATACACCACACACAAGAAGAGAGAAAAGCAGATACAGAGAGGGAAATTAGCTACATGAAGTAGAGAGAGACCCAGAGAAACTGGGGGAAATCCTTGCAAACCAGAAGAGATTCTGATGTTTGGCAAACTTATACTTTAAGATTAGGTTGCCCTAACAAAGAGATTTTTAATTGGTGAAATCAAAACCACGGCCCCAAGCGCAGATACCATGTGAATTGGGAAGGGTGACTCCATTAGTCTCGGCGTGATGTGTGTTGTGGAGACACCACTTTGAAACTTCAATTTCCAATAGCTTATGTTCTAATGAGAGATAAGGAGGCTTTGATTTCCAATTGTTATTCTTTGACTAATGGTGATTTGGTTCGGAACATTCCTTTAGCCGAAATGTGCAAGCTTGGGAACTTCAAGACAATGAAGGTCTTATACAAAAATTACCAAGCAAAATTTGCTTTCCAAAGTGAGAATAGGTTGAAAAGGAGCTTCAAGATGGATGGGAAAATTGAAGTTCACTCCTTTTACAAGGGCCTCTCGCCTATTGAGGGAAATTCTAATTTTCCATGGAAAGCTATTTGGAAGATTTGTGCCCCCTCCAAACTGGCATTCTTTGCTTACGAGGCTACTTGGGAAAGAATTTAACAATCAGTAACCTTCAAAAGAGAGGGAAAGTTTAGTGAACTACCTTTTCAAGGAGGAGGCTGACTCCATGTATAACATTTTTCTTGGTTACTCCAGGATTTACCAACTTTGGGAGTCGGCTCTTTCGGTTTTAGGTCTCTCTTGGGTTTGTGCCAGCTCTGTTCATGAAGAATATTGGTCTTGGAGTGGTATTCAAGCTTCTAAAGAGAAAATGAAAGCCACTGCTTTGATTCCTCTTTCCATCATATGAATGGCTTGGATGGACAGAAACAAGGGAGCATTTGAGAATGTGAAAAGGCTAGTGCCTCTATTATAGAGAGTTGGTTTAATATCATTACTTTTTTATGTTAAGAGGAGAATTTTTTTTGTAAATTAACTTCCTCTTGTAGAGCCCATAGATTTAGTATCTTGATATTTTTAAATGTGTGGGTGCCCTATATTTATAACATTTTACCTAACAATTTTTTTTGTTATGATCTTAGTTAAGTTACTTCTAATTATGATCTTACTATAGTTGATATGTAGAATGTTATTATCATAGACCCGAATTGATCATAGGTGTAAGCTATCACCAAAGTAATTGCAAATATTATAGGACTATGTCCAAAAATACATCAAAAGAATATCTTTCATGGCTAAGAGAACTGGCTTTGCAACTTTCAGGACAGCAATGGATTTGAACAGCTAATCAATAAAAATATCATACAGTCAAAGAAAATGCCCATCGTGTTCCAAAGGTAAAATTTGTATCTATCTCAAACCATAAGCGCATCTTCAAGTAATGACGATCAACATTTAAACTCATTAAAAGGGATGTATAATCCGAAGCAGATTCCCCAAAAAAAGTTCTATTTCCAATTCCCAGTTCACTCCAGGTAGCCACCAAAAGGAAGAAAAAAAATAAACAAATACTTGGCAAGCATCTAATTCATGCACCCTTTCTCAAAGATAATTAAGGTTACCTTTCTAATACGTTCCTCTTTGACTTGATCAACAGACTGCAACAAATTCTCCAATGTGCCTGCTCATAAGTAAAGATTCAACAAGTCATTATATCAAACAGTACAGCTTTGAGGGCTAGGAAGAGAAAGAAACTGAAAACATGACAAAGTCAGAATAGAAGGCAAAAAAGTATAAAGTATAAACAAGTGGGGCTATTGTGCGGCCTTTTAAGTTACACAATCTACAGTCAGTAGGATTAACCTATTCTAGCAGGGGCAAACTTGAAACCCTGCCAATCCACTAATTTAAAATATATATATATATATATATATATACAATGGACAAACCTAAGTTAAAAGGTTAAGATACAAGGAAACACAAGAAAGACTTATTGTTGGAGTACACAGTGAAGAATATATTTAGGGCTTTGAAATTGGGATTTAGGTGCTATTTTGATTTTGATGGTAATTTTGTAATTATAATAATCATAGGGGTATTTTAGCAATTTTATATTACTAGGACTACGGTTTGCCTTATATAGTAAACCTTATTTTTGTAGTTAGCTTTCCCATGAATGAAAAATCAGTTTTCTCTACACAACACTGAAGTGTGTTCTTTGCATCCATGTGATTTGGATTGTGGCTGCCATGTGACTTGTAAAAATCGATGTGATTTGGATCATTTTATTTTTAATTTTCTTGTTATTAGATTTTAGCCTCTACTGTTCTACATCAAAGTGGTAAAAGAGCCGAATCAATCCACATTAATCTTCCACATCAAAATTTCATCCAAAACCATCTGCATTGAAAAAAAAAAAAGCTTTTTGTTCATCAGACTAAAGCTCAATCTCTAGTAACTGTGTGAAGCAACACCCTTTCTTGCAATCTGTGGAACCAAACCAAAAGCTAAAAGATACTTGTTCATCATCACCACCATCAACTAACTGTCAACGACCATCATCAGGACCAGAAGCCATCGCTGCCGACCAAAACCCGAGAATTTCAGGCCATTCTGCAACCAGCACTGGTACCTCTACCACACGCGTCGGTGCCCGAAAAGCCCTCCAACCGAATCGGAGCTCGCTGTTAGGATCAGAATCTTCCAATCCACCCATCCTTGTCCATCACTTGCCTAGAAGCTGCTGGATATCCATCGTAGATCCCAAAAACCACCGCAACCACCACCATCTCCGATCTCCTTCTCCAGTGATTTTTTAGGTGCGCCGCTGACACCCTTGAGATCGAAACAAGCCGGAGACCAAAACCCATGAAGATCAGCCCCATCAACTGCTGGAATCACAGCCAGCAGCCCTCGCTGGAGTCGTGCCACAGCCCTTTTAGATCTACTACTTCCTGACTTCGCACAACCAAACTAACCCCACCAACGTACTCGGAATTGAAATTCCGACTTACCCCAAAAATTCAGTTGCCAATCTGTACCGGAGGGACGACCACCCGCCCCACGCGCAGATCTGATCTGGGTCGCTCTCTGACCTGTACTTCCTGAACAAAGTCGTTTCTCCAGAAGTCCCGAGCCAAGTCGAGTGTGACCATATGTTGACAGACCTGTTGACCGTTGAACAAACTTTGACCAGGCAGACTTTTGGCAAACTTCCAGTTATTCTCTTCTCCTTCATTTTCTGATCTGTATTTACATTAAAAATGAAGGAAAACAGGAAAGAAAAAAAAAATAGAGGTAGCAAAAAAAAAAAGGTTGCTGCCTCCTCTTTTGTTTGACTTACAGTAATGCTTTTGTTACTTTGTTCTTTGATTAAAAAATAAAAGAGCAAGAAAGGAGAGGTATTTTAATGAGATTTTTGTAGGAGAAGTATTTTTGTTGCCCTATTTTCTGATTTTCTGATTTAAAGAAAAAGACATGTATGAGTGGTCTTAGTTTTCGTTTGTTACAATGTCTACTCGCACTTGGAAAAAAAATCAAACCATGCAAGCTAAACTTTCCATTGACTACCCCTGTTTGGATGTATTAAAATCCAAAAGGATCAAATATTGTGGCATTACCTTCCCCAAAGCATGAAGGAAAAGTATGAGGAACTTAAATATTAGGTTAGCCATGACGAAAGACGACTTAAAGAATTGAAAAGCTGATATGAGTATTGTTGAGAGTTATAATCAGGTTTATGTTGAGAGTACTAATTATGTTTCCTATTATGTGTCCTAGTAGGTTACTTAGTTAATGTCTCTGTCTTATCTAGTTGATGTCTCCTAATCCTATTAGGTTTGATATTCATAAGTTTATATATAGGACTGTTAAAATGTATTAAGATAATCAATTAATAATACAAAATTCTTTTCAATTCTTAATTTCAACAAGTATGAATGCAGTTATCGAGATATCCATTATTTGAATAGTTATGATGATTACATTTATGATGATGAAGGTCGTGCTTATAAAAACTGCTATTATGCTCCAAGAGATGCTTATGATGATTGTGTTGAACACGATCATGCTTATGGAGCTTATGATGAGTATGGTACTGATGTAGGGGAAAATTCGCTCTTCAATGATATTACAACACGTGGCAGCCTCCAAAGGCAAAATAATAATTTCGCGATTGACAGAGTAGCCAATCTAACGCCGAAATTTGGCAAAGTGCATAACGGTAATTCCATACTAATGACCTGATACTACTCTACCACTTCAACTTATAAATAAACTCTTATTTAAACAAATCCAGCTCATGGATAACTCCAATCTTATCTATGAAAATATTATTCCTATCACAACACCAAAATGATCAGTCATTGTCCTAATTGGATTCTACTCCAAAACACTATATAAGAGGGCTCCCACCATCAAAGGTATTTATTCACAACTTAAACCAAATATTCTCCGGTTTATCTCCTAGTTTACATGTCTTTCATGTGTGCAGGGTCCTTGAGCTCCAGCATCAATAGAGAAACAACAAAAATTTTATTTTCTCAATATGCCGTTAATAGATGAGCCACCAATCCGCCGCTACAAAAATCTCATCAGATCTAATAAAAGTCCTTGTGCACTACCAAAAATATCGTCGAATACAAGAGCTTTATAGTTAAATATGTAAAAATCCAACAGTCAACGATCCAATCAGAATACACCACTACGTTATCCACCTCCACATCTACCACCTTACAAAGTTTTATGACGATCGGACGTTGTAAAGTCCTCCATCGGAACAATTAAAGTTCGTAGGGAAAACGAAATTTTGACAGTCAAATTTGTCAAAATTCGACCGTCAAAATTCAGATCAGGCCACACAAACAGATTCTCTAGCCTCTCATTTACATGTCTGCAAAGTTCCACAATGATCAGATGTCGCAAAGTCATCCATCGGAGCCGTTAAAGTTCGTCGAAAAAACAAACTTTTAACCGTTAGATCTGTCGAAATCTGACCATTAAAATTCAGATCAAGTCACACAACCAGATTCGTCGGACTCTGATCTACAAGTGTGATAAATTTTATGAAGATCGGACGTCGAAAAACCGTCCCGAGACACCCCAGATCTTCGTCAGAAAATAAACTTTGACCAATGATATGTGAAAATTCGGCCATCAAAAGACGCCGCCACCACCACAGGGTGCCTCGGCATCCTCTCTCGAGCACGCCAACGAAGTTTCAAGGCTAAACCAGTTCTTCGGCCACAGGAAAATTGCTACACGAAGAGGTCGACTTCTTTAAAACTATAAAAAAGAATTTCCATCACATGTCCAATTTTTATTAGACAATAAGATTACCATTATCTCTAAAATCTATCTTGCCAGGCACGTGTTCTATTTTCAATGAAAACTCACGATTTATCTTATCTTTAAGATAACATGTTGTCGCCATTTTCAAGCTCTAACTAGATGATTCAAATTTCACTTATCTATCAATGCCACATGTCCGATTTTCATTGGACAATAAGATTTTCCTTACTTCTCAAAAGTCCTTGCCACATTTCAAAATTTCATTGGACACTCAAATTTTTAATAAATCTTAAAAGATGATGCAATTCAACCATGTGTCAGTATGTAAATGGTCCGTCAACACCTAGTCAACGCCACATAAGCACCATGTCATTGCCATAGCAATGTCACCTAAGCGCCATATCATCGCCACCTATGCGCCACATCATTGCCATGTCAGTTGACTCAAACCAGCTTGTTCAACAAGGTTTGACCAATCGGTTCACCACTTTAACCATTCAGTTTAGCTACTTTTAATCCGGTTTTAGATCCAACAAGACCGGTTTCTAAGGTTTTATGACGAGCTCGTTTCAAATCTGAGCTCAGAATTTCAAAATTCAACTTGCACATATTTGTTTCTTCACAAACCACTAGTTTTGACTAATATTTGACCAGCCGATTCACCAAAATCAAGCTTGGTTTCAAACTTGTACAAATCAATTCCTAAAGTTTTTTAGCCTCCTTTTTCCGAAACCAACCTCCGAATTTTGAAATTCGACTTCCTCGAGCAAGTTTCTTACAAACAGTTAAAGAAAATACGATTATTTCTGCATCAAAAGGCCTAAAACACGCCCCAAACTCAAACAAACAAAAGCACTCGACAAGATGAGATACAAATTCCAAAATACTCAAATACCTCAGTTCATCCAGCTTGGTTTCTCCAATAGCTTCGTTTCTTCACCAGTTTCGTTTCAACAACTTCGTTTCTTCACTCAGACTCGTTACATACCTTGCTTCGAGGCACTCCACTCAAGTTCATACTGCTTGGATTCGTTACTCACCTTGCTTCAAGGAACTTAGCTCAAGATTGAGCTCCACAGACTTATCACTCTCCCTTCCAAGGGGGCAGCGTCGAGCTAGTAGGCCTCCTTAGAGTTTACATTCCCTCCTAAGCAAGTAGCCGAGCTATTAGGCCTCTTCAAGCACAAGATATTCAAAAGATAACCCTGCACTATCCTTTAAATTGCTCAGACAACTTTAAGTGTACTTCTCTCCTTCTTAGTACCCGGGTACCCAAAAGATGTCAGAACTGCACGACACAAAGAAATCATTCCAAACAAACTCTACTTCCTCGAATGTATAACTGCACGCAAGAAAGTTGAGGGGTATATGATGTAGTAGAAAATTCACTCTCCAATGATATTACAACAAATGGAAGCCTCCAAGAGCAAAATAGTAATTTTACGGCTCAGTAGCCAATCTAACGCTGAAATTTGGCAACGAGCATAACGGCAATTCCATAACAATGTCCTGATACCACTCTGCCACTCCAACTTATAGATAAGCTTTTATTTAAACAAATCGAACTTACGGATAACTCCAATCTTATCTAAGGGAATATTATTCCTATCACAACACTAAAGTAATCAATCACCCTCCTAATTAGATTTTACTCCAAAACACTATATAAGAGGACTCTCACCATCAAAGATATTCATTCACAACTTACACAAAATATTCTCCGGTTTATCTCTTTAAGCCCTATCCTAACTTGGGCACCGGATAAGGACTTTTTAATTTATGTGTCTTTCATGTGTGTGGGGTCCGTGAACTCATATGGCAGATTTTCGGCATTAACAGGTACACATGATGAGCTTATGATAGAACGAAAGCCTAGCTCAATAGCTTCATTCGAAAATCTAGAGAAGATATTAAGTTGGTGAAGGAAAGTAAAAAATTGTGCAAGACTTTAGATGTTCAAGATGATCCAGAAATTGATCAATCAAAACCTATTGTCATTGAGGCATCAAATGATGATAGAGAAGACCTAGAAGAGCAGCGTATAGAGATTTTGATATATGAGCATGGCCCAAGCAAAGATTAAGCTACGAAGGATGAAGATATTCCAATTGAGGTTGCATGTTTTGAGCAAGTTCCATGCGAGCTCATCTCAATTGAGCCAGTCCAACATAAGGATGAATTGATTGAGCATATTGAGGATGTTGAAAATGTTCAAGACAAAGTTGAAGACAAGCTCGAGGTCATGGTTGATATGAAAGCTCTGACAATTGATTTTATCATGCTATTTTGTTTTGAAGCGCCTCTACGATTGACATTCTCAGCCATATTTTTTTCATCTACCAGTGACCTCGATTTTAAAGAATTTCATGATTACCATTTGTTACTCCAAGCCTAAGAGATCTTGACACTTTATCAATTCTCAACTCGAGGTCCGGTTTTCTCAAAGTTGTGGAGAACTATGGAGTACACAATGAAGAATAGATTTAAGGCTTTGAATTTGAGAATTAGGGGCTACTTTGATTTGGGGGTAATTTTTTAATTATAATAATCGTTGGGGTAGTTTAGTAATTTTACATCAATAGGGCTAGGGTTTGCCTTATATAGTAAAAAAGAACCTTATATTTGTAGTTAACTTTTGAATGAATGAAAAATCAGTTTTCTCCAAACAACTATGTGATTGTGTTCTTCACATCCATGTGATTTGGATCGAGTCAACAAAGGGCAAACAGATCTGAGTCAGGTTGTTGGATCCGAGTCAAAAAACGGATCATGAGATAGCAAAACAGGTCGCTAGAGATTAGACAACATCCAATGGCCGAAAAGGAGCACTGGAGACTAAGGTTTGGTCGCCGGCACGACGCGAACCAAAGCCTGAGAAGAAGGCACACCAAACAGATGATGACGGAAATCGTTGGAGAAGAGGAGAAACTGAACATAACCCAAGGGAGACAACAGAACATACCGGAGAAGACAGAAACACAAAAGAAAAGATGACCAGAGAGGACATAATTCGCAAGATAGAGGCAACATTCGCCAGAGAGTTCACCCAGTATCCGAAGGACGCTTTAATACCATGTTCTAGTTTAGATTTAGGGTTTATACAATGAAGGAAGAGGGGGAAAAGAGGGACAAAAAGTACACAGAGAGGGTGGCTGAGTGTTATGGAGGCATAAAAGGATCTACTAACTTTGGGGTTAGTAGTAATTTATATAGAGAACATAACATTGAGAGATTAGAGTAATACTCTTATAACCCTACACTCCTAACACATTTACTTATCTAGAAAAGAATATAGGAGCTAATATAATGCATTATAAAATGTGTATATTTCACATTATAATAGGTACACTGACATAGCTCTTACCCACCCCCCCCCCTCCTTTATTTCTTCTTGAGTAAATACAATGATATCCCCCGGAGTTAGATGAGAGTACTAAACCCCCTTCCCAAACTTCATTGTTGAAAAAGCCACTTGTCTCCCCTCTTAAAGCAGTTATTTGGAAGTTAGAATGAAGGTAGAGTTCACAACTCCATATAAGGAGAAAGAAGGCGGCTTAAATGCATTTTGGTGCCCAAGATTTTGGGGTATCTTGCACATAAATCATGATTTTTCAATTGTGACACATTGAACCAAGAACCTCCAAAAAAATGTTGCAATCCTACGTTTCAGTCCAATTGGACTAAAGAAATTAACAAAAAATAATTTAAATAAAAAACAAAACATAAAAATAAATAAAACAAACTTAAATAAAATTTAATTAAAAAACTGAAAGCAACCCTAACTGAAATTTTTTTCTTCTCTTCTCAGCCTCAAATCTACATCAACCCCAATTCACTTCCACCCATTACAAGACTTTCCTTTTATATTTAAAGTTGTATAAATAAAGCACCCAGGGGGTGCAACTCGTGTACAAAAATTATAAATCTACAAAATCTATGAGATCTTCATAATTAACAAAAGAATTACTCTTAAACCAAAAAATAAGGGGTTGAAACATAATCCATCTCTTAACAAATCTTAGACCTCTCTTCACTATCAAAAACCCTTGTATTCCTCTAATGCAAAGCTAGCAAAAAAATAGAGGGAAATAAAAGAGTACACCTTCTTTAACTTCTTATAAGCGTGAATACCACTCCAAGCCTACACTTCATCCTTCATAAAACATACAACCACCCAAGAAACACCCAAAATGCTACTAAGCCATTTCCCACAAGCTTCTAGCCAACGGACACTCCTACTAAAAATGAATCACGAATTCGGCACAATCTTTACAAATGTAACATTTATTAACAAGCACTTTAGATTATCAATAGTAAGAATCTTCTCCAAAGATGTTTCCCACAAAAGAAACAAACTTTCTTAGGGGTAAAAGAATTCCAAATAGCTTTCCACGAGAAGTATTGTCAACCCTTAAATGGAATCTCATCCATAAGGACTTTATAAAAAGACTTCACCTCAAATCCCTTGTCCAATTTAACCTTCCACTAAACCCAATCTTCTCTATCCTCATCAAAATGACTGTCATATAAGGTCTCCGAGAAACTTTCCACACTTGCAAGCTCACAATCATGTGCATTGCAGATAAAAGGAACATATCATGAAATCATATGATTGGACAAAGAAATGCAAGAACTAATGAGGACATCATTGTCTGTCACCAAAGCAAAACCATATGGAATTGGACTATTAAAGAAGCGTTCGCACGCCAAATATCGTGCCAAAGCCAGGTTCTTTCACCATCACCCACCAAAATGGAGACACAAGGAAACAAATCATCCCACATATTTCACTTCCAAACCACATCATAAGCCCCCCTCCGTTCCTTAGATATCCACCCATTAGCTTCGCCTTGAACTTAGCCTCTAACACTTTCCGCCATAGATGATTTCTCTCCACCATGAATTTTCATAACCATTATCCAAGAAGAGCTTTGTTGAACAAGGTGAAATTTAATGCTTAAACCTCCTATTTCCAACGGTTGAGTAACCATACCCCATTTAACCAAGTGATCTTTATAATTCTCCCTCGTATTTTCCCAAATTACACTTCTTCGAATGCTCTCCAACCGATTAGCCACCGAGGAAGGAACAGGGGAGAGCGACATAAAATAAATGGGGAGGCTTGAAATGGTGTTTTTGATGAGAATGAGTTCACCTCCTTTTGAGAGATAATGATGCTCCACCCGACTAAACTCTTCTCAACCTTTCAATAATAGAGTCCCACACACTCGACTTTGAATTTTGTCTCAAGGAGCATGAGATAGGTAATGAGGAGAGACCCCACATTGCAACCCAATAATGCAACAAGAAAAATTACCATTGATATTCTCACCAAGAGGAATTAAATCGCTTCAACTAAGATTAATCTAAAACCCCAAAACTACCTCGACGCACAAAAGGACATAACGAACATGAAGAATTTGAAGCACCTTCGCTCCACACAACACAATTGTATCCTCAATAAAGAGTAGATGAGACACATTCACACTCCCTCCATTTCTCCCACCTTGAAGCAACACTAAAGACCTCCATCACCAAAGTGAAAAAAAAGAGACAAAGGATCCCGTTTAAGACCTTCGAAAACGGCCATTAATATTCTCACACAAAGGAATTAAATCACTTCTACTTAAGATTAATCTTAAGCCCCAAAACCACCTCAAAGCACCAAAGGACATAATGAAGATGAAGAATTTGAACTGCCTCCACTCCACAAAACACAATCATGTTATCCATAAAGAGAAGATGAGATACATTCACACTCCCTCCATTTCTCCCCACCTTGAAGCCACACAAAAGAACTCCATCAACCACTCTAAAAAATATCATACTAAAAGTCTCCATCACCAAAGTGAAAAAAAAGAGACAAAAGATCCCTATGTCTAAGACCCTTGGAAGCTTTAAAGAAACCGAAAGGACTCTTGCTCACTAAAATAGAGAACAAATGATATATTTTGAAATCCATTTCAACCATTTTTCGTGAAACCCATCCTTCTCAATAAGAAAAGAACAAAGTCAACAAACATGGTCATTAGCCAATTCCATATCAAGCTGCCAAAATCACCCCACCCTCTCTTTACTTATTGGTAATCAACACAACATCCATAATTTTCCTCCCCTCAATAAAAGCATTTTGGTGTGGACTCAACCCTTTCCTGATCACTTTCTTCAATCTACGAGTAAAAACCTTCAATAACAACTTACAAATACACCTCGAAAGACTAACTTGCCGAAAATTCTTAATATTAGTAGCACTGACATCCTTCAGGATATGAACAATGAAAATATAATTAAGGCTTCCCACAAACTTGCGAGAAGCATAAAACTCCGTAGAGAGTCCAATGATGTCCCTCTTCATAACTCCTCAGTTTTGTGGCAAAAAGGCCATATAGAAACCAATTGGGTTTAGGGCCTTATTACCTAATGGCGATGTTTGGGTCTAGTTTAAAGCCAACTTTAAGTAAAACTTATTTTTTTAAAATTTTTCAAAAAACTAAACAAATCAAATCAAACCACCTATTAATTGATTATGAAATTTGATAAGGTTTGATTCAATTTGACTAAGTTTTTGGCAAATTTTAAAAAATAAGCTCCAACCTAAAGTGGCTTTAAGCTGAACCCAAACATCGCCAATACTGGACCAGCAAGAATCTTCTCCTCATCAAAAGGGCGCTCAAGCCAACTTGCCTCCACACCATCAATGCGATCAAAGTCCACCCAAATTCGGTCGACCATCACAAACCTCCGTGTAAAGAATCTTGTAGAACCCACAATGGCATCCTTTATCCCCTCTCAAACAAAGAGTCATTGACCTTAATGGAGCCCAAAAAATTATGCCTTCAATGGCCATTAGCCATCCTGTGAAAGAACTTAGTGTATCACCATCCCAAAGCCAAATTTCTTTAGATTTTTGCTTTTGAAACTTCTGTAGATAACCTTAGATGACTCCTTAACCTAAACCCTTCTCTCCTTGTTTGCACTAGAAAGGCCCACAACCACCTTTTATTCATCAAGCCACTCATCTATCCCACTAAGGAATTAAGAGTAGATTTAACATTCCAAAAGGTATCCTTCTTCCATCTCTTCAATTCACCTTTAAATGCCCTTAGTATCGAAGCTATCACAAAGGCACCATAACCTTCCACATCCCAACCATCCCACCACCCTTTAATAAAATCCTTAAAGCCATCCACTTTGAGCCACATATTCTCGAACCGAAATAGAGCCCCAAATCAAAACTTGTTCCACCACAATTTCATCGAGAACCTCGAAAAACCCGCTAATTTTCTTATACCCACGAACCAATCCCACTCAATCCATGACAAATTCATGAAAAAACTTGAAAGCTAACACAAATTTCCTTGTACCCACAACCGGAATCCGCCAAGAATCTTGATAGAGGCTATTCATCCAAGACCCAAATTGGATTTCTGCTCTGTTCTTGAAGGGTCTGTATAAGATGGGCATCCAAAGAATGAGAGTACAATACAAGGAACTAAACAAAAAGGAAGTATAATTTGCTAAGAAGGAGGTAGATTAACAAAGAGACTAGGGAAGAGAAGATGGTGGATTTTCTAGAATCCGCACAAAGAACCTTGGAAACACACTGATAACTTAGCCAAACAAAAGTTCTTTTGCCAGAGGGATATCGTAGAGAACCAATCTCTCAAAGCCGGAGCGAATAGCTCTTGTGCGTGTTGCATATGTGTTCAAGTCGTGTAGTGCATTGAAACGTTGAGTTAGGGTTTGGTAATTGTCATGGATTGAGTGGGATTGGTTTGATAAAGAAAAATGGCGATTAGGATTAATGTGCTTTTAATTTGTAATTTTAGTTTTTCTGTTTTTTTTATTTTTTCTAAAAGAAGATTATAATTTAGTAGATAAATATGGTGATTAGGATGTTGATTAGGGCTTGTTTTTTAATTTTTAATTTCAGTTTTTTGTTCATCATTTTTTAGGTTTTATTAAGATATTTTTCCTCATTTTAAAATTATTTTTTGTTAAACCATTAGCCCAATTGGATAAACGTAGGATTGCAACATTTTCTAGAAGTTTGTGGTTCAATGTGTCACAACTGAAAACTCGAGGTTTTATGTGCCAGATACCCCAAAATTTTGGAGTCCAAAATGCATTTAAGCAAAAGAAAAATTGTACTGGAGATGTTTTCCTCAATTCAAGAGGCAATAGGGATGATAAGAACAATTATTTCAGGGGAATTATAATGATCTATACAATTAAATTTTTGAAGACTATGGGTACAAATGAGGAATTCTCCACATTACAACTGTGATAGGAAGATGAGAGAAATTTCAGGAGAAACAAAAACAAGGGAAATTCTAATTTTACTCAACTTCAGGCAAAGTCACTGTAATTTAATTTTTTTATTTTATTTGAATTTTTTTCCATACTAATATATTTGCATTACTTACCTCTTGCTCAATTAAGAGAGAATTTTCAATCTTGTGATACTCAAAATTTCATGATTTTTTCTCATATTCTATTTCTTTCTGAAAACCAATAAGAATGAATTATTTTACATAATCCTCTTTCATATGCACGAATGGAGAACTACATATTGAGTATACTCTTAACTTAAAATGCGAGGAGCTTTCACATAGTAGTAACTCTTCCTAATTTCCCCCTTACCAAAAATTCGTGACTAGACCCCCATTAAAAAAAAAAGAAAAAAAAGTAACATGCTCCACAAGAACATAAAAAATTCAAAATATTAGAAAGATATTTACAATTTTATCATATAAAGGATGGAACTAAAGGACAACCTCATTTCACTTTCTCAAAGCAAATATAACATGATATACTAACATACCAAATTTAGTGATCAATTGCACAGCATGGACATTTCCAATGCCTTCAACTCCTGCATGCATAAAGTATTCATGCATCAATCACTTAAATCTCGTTTGGATCTGAAAAAGAAGTACAGATAAGAGAGAAATATGCTTTAAATTTCTAAAATATCTTCCTCCTTGAAGTAAGTCTGGGCACTGTACTCTCTTTTGACACATTCCTTCTGAAATCCAAGATAAATAAATGTAAATGGGCTGATCTCATTTGGACAAAATTCAAGCCCCCAGATGAGTGAAGTAGCGAATCAAGATATGAGGGGTAAAGAAGGCTTGACCTCTTTCAAAAAATTCAATTTTAATTAAGAAATGAACACAAAAAAAGCATCACCCACAAAGCATAGTTGTATTATAATTGATTCGGTATCATGGAAGACACAAGCCTAATAGCTTATGTGTATCCTTCTTCAAATTAAAACACGGCTTTTCAAAGGGTTTAATTTCTGCATCTCTTAAGCCTGATAAATAAAACATATTCCTTGCATTTTGATTTTCTTCCATTATAGCATTTACATAAACTGACGTCAGTGATCTGAAACCTCAAGAGTAATACCAGATAACATTGTGGCCATGCAACAGAACGGAACATGGTATTGGATAATGGTATAAGAAACCACAATTTCTCATATTTTCCACACGAATACCTCAAGCAATTCACAACAAGCATTAATTTCCACATTTAAACATCAAGAGGGATTTCCTTCAAAAGTCTAGTCACCCAAAAATATGTAATGATCATATAATTTCTTGTTTGACCTGCTTTCATCTAAGTTACCTAAATTCCTTGGTTCATAATTACATTTTCACATCCAAATAAAAAACTATGCATGACTATCTAACAATGTCTGCATATTAGTTAGTACAAGATAAACTACTTCGATGCCATAGAGTGCCTCTTACTATAAATAATAACTGGTAAAATAAAGTTACCACATTCTCAAGCTACAAAAGGTACACTAAGTCACTAATACTTCATTTGTTATTTGATCCTTCAAAAGGAGGATGATAAATAACCTGGAATATTATCAGCTTTGTCGCCCACAAGAGAGATTACATCAACAAACTGAGAAGGATTCAAAGCTCCATATTTTTTAGCGAAATCCTCCATTCCAAACGAAACCATCCTGGCCAAACGAAACCATAACATCAAACCCCATGTTTAAATAGCATAAAAGAATACCAGACTATATTTCTTTTGAACAATTATGGAAGCTCATAATTGGAAGAAAACATGATTAACAATACTGACACATTTCCTAATTACATTCAATGAACATTAGAAATTAATTTAACAAACAAGCAGTAATAAAAAAAATTAAAAATAAAGAAGAAAAACACAAACACACACAGTAGAGGTGAATGAAGATTTATCAATATATGCTATAACATTCCGAGTTATGGGCAAACAGGTAACACTGGTTCAAGTTACTGAATTTAGGCGTTTACAAGTACATTTCTACCATGAAAGCAAGTTCATAACCAGTATTTCTCATAATTTAGGGTAGCATAAGTCAGCAAGCATATTGAAGAGCATACTCCATCAATTTTGGAAAAAAAAAATAAAGGTCAGATTTGTACTTTTCATGACAAATATTAAGGGTTTCTATATAGCTCTAGTTAACAGATATCATCACCAAAAGGCCAACAAAACTTAGTACTTAAAAACTATAAATTGAGAATATGTGACATTTTTCCTTCAATTTAAGGAGGGTGGCTCAGAACAGCATGTCGGAAAAGTGAATCCTAAATATCTGTCATATTGTAGGCCCAATCATCAGAATATCTGTTCCAAAACAATTACGAAAAATTTGTAATATTCATATAGAAGCCTCTCTCTCATTCCTTTTTTCATCCCCCTCCTCCCTCTAATAGATTCATTCTGAACTGAGCTTCTCATAACCAAGCCAACCCTTTCTAAGAACAATGCCTCACCTGATACAGGTTTAGGCTTCATAACCCAGACATAATACTAGGAAGAAAAAAATTTCAACAAAGATGAAATATTTTTTTATAAATAATAAAATGCATTGAAAAAGCACCTATGTAAAACATAGGATACAAGATCTTAGTTTTAAAGCGAGCGCGTGAAAGCATCAATTTTCAAAAACTATTAAGATCGAGAGTCTCTAGAGCATTTATATATTAATAATAAATATTAAAAATATATAAATTTAATACATATATATTATCATAATTTAAATTTATATAGTATCCTTTGTATAGAACTAAAAAAAGGAAAATTGTTAACCTGAAACTAATAAATATAATAATTGAGGAAGGTAAACACAAGAAAGCTGGCAGCCTTATGGTATTGGACTTAGCATAGCCCGAGCAATGTCTTTACGCTTTTAGCCAAAAAAAGGGGCATAAAAATCCAATCCGCCTCAAAATCCATGAGTTAAAAATCCGAGCACGCGAATTTCTGACAAATCCGTACTAAAAATAGGATTCGCAAGTTGGACTCCAATTCATAGGCTCCCTCAACAAATGCTGTATCTGGTCATTGCAATTTTTTTTTGCTTGGTCATGTAGGGGTTCTTACTACTTTCCCCGAGGAGGTGGAAGGCACGAGGCTAGTGTTGGGAGTTATAATTAGATTTATGTTGAGAGTCCTAATTAGGTTTCCTATCATGTGTCCTAATAGGTTTCCCAAGTCTTATCTAGTTTATTTCTATCTTATCCAGTTGATGTCTAATAGTCCTATTAGGTTTGACATTTATAAGTCTATATATACAACTGTTGCATTGTATTCGGATCAATCAATTAATAATACATAGAATTCTTTTCAATTCTTCATTTCAACATGGTACCAGAGCTCAAGGTTTAGAATCCTGGAAGTGATCTGAGATAAACACAATTTAGTTTCTTTTTTTTTCAAGCAATTTTTCTGGCTCGACCCCAAAGCTGGTTTCCAAAGAAAAACTATGGATCTGTTTACGGGTACTGTTCACAGCACTGTTTTATGACTATTGTTCACGGCGCTATTTTCGAGTACTGTTCACTGGAAGCTGAGAAAATTTGATAAATAGATTCATACGAGAAAAAAAAGAGTGGAAAAAAGGCATTGAAAAAAGATGACTGTCAAAAAAAAGAACAGAAGAAAAAGCAATAAAAAAATCTCAGTATTTAAAAAAAAGAAAAAACAAGAGTTCCTCGCCCCGATGTTGATGTTGATGATGTTGACTCATACATGTTGATGTTGTTGACCGATCTAACTTCTATTGATGTTGTTTCCTCCCTACTCAATGATTGCAACCCATTCAAGTCAAAGTCAAAGTTAGTAAAAAAAAAGAACAAAAAGTCATGTTGATTTAGTGTTCTCGGAATTTGTCTCGTTAGGTAGTACCGACGTGGTAACCTAACTGTTTGTCGTGCGTGTGGAGCCCCGACGTGTTGTCATGGGTTATTGTAATTTATGGGTTTGTGTTTATTTGTTTCAGATTGGATGAGATTTGTTGTTGGTAGGGTTTCTTTGTACCAAGTTGGTGCATATGTATGCTCTAACTTAAGGGAGAGTGTTGAAAGTAATAATTCGATTTATGTTGAGAGTCCTAATTAGGTTAATGTATCCTAGTAGGTTTTCCAAGTCTTATCTAGTTTATGTCTATCTTATCTAGTTGATGTCTCCTAGTCCTATTAGGTTTGATATTCATAAGTTTATATATAGGACTGTTGAATTGTATTCAAATAATTAATCAATAATACAAATTTCTTTTCAATTCTTAATTTCAACAACTAGAACCCCATACCAGAAACTTCCCCATCCCCAACGAAGTGGGAGCACATGATCATTGTAGCCAACAGGCTGTGTTCCTTATCATGGCATGGTTGAGAATATTTAATAATCTCTCCACATAAATTAGCACCATATCTACAAATGAATGACATATGACTAACTGTGTTCAACATATATAGCTAATACAGTGTTTACTGATTTTCAAAGTATATGCAGTATCCAGGAATCAAATAAAACCAAATACAGCTACAAAAGGAAATAGTAATTTTAAACCAAGCTAGGTTTATATGACTCCTATAATATGAATTATCAGCCATATGAAAAAAGGAAAACACAAATATATACGTTTAGAAACTAAAATTTATTATTTTATATTATATATTTTTCACCCCGATATAAATATTTTTATGCTACTCAAATCTAAAATTCAACATAATTTAACAAATAATGCCGTGAGATATAGCATATTGAATGTATACTAACTCAAAGCCACGTGGTGCAATTCTTAGAAGACGTAATGATGGAGAAAGAATTTGAAAAAAGTCTTTGTCCGGGGAGACAACTCGCACCTGTCACAAAATATGTAAAATGAAGAGTAACTAATTAGGAGTGAGAGGAAGAAGGAAGAAGGCAAACCATACTATTATGGACCTTTTAATTTTTTTTTAATCAATTGAAACAATGAAGTAGTCATCATAGTCCAAACATTACACCTTGCCGGCATGAAAAAGAGTAAAGGAAAAGTTATATACATTTATCTAATAGAATTCTCAAAGACTTCCCTAGTCTCTTAATTTCAATAGAAGTAAAAAAAAGCATGAAATAAATCGTCTATAACCATGGCTCACAACCCTTGAGATTAACTTGAATAAAATACCAATCAATCTCAAAAAGGGTCAGCCAAATAGTATTACCAAAAATGGTTTCATACGAGATTTAGAAGCGCCTTTGCTCTGGTCAAGCTGATAAATTTTACTCTACCTGAAGAATGTCCCAACAATAAGGATTTTTCCCTTTTCCCAGATCCCAATAGATAAATGGGAAGCCGGGTAATAAATGGTCAACACAGTGTCTAGAGTCACAAGGACACACAAAACAGTGTTCTGTGACATATTACCAAAAAAGCATACCAGTGAGGCCAACAAAGCATCTTCACACAAGATATTTTACCCATGGAATAATTTATAAAACAAAGCATCTTCTTAACAAGTAGAACATAGAAGTGACCCTTGACAAGCAAAACCATCCATAGGACTAGTTCCAAGGAAAACTAAATTACGGTAAATAATATGTGTTGAAAGGTATCAATATGAGCAGCGCACACAAAATTTTCTATCAAAATGCAACATTACAGTCGGGGACAGTATATGCTTTCGTCCCCACCTAAGATATTTTACCCATGGAATTGAAATACTAATTCTGCAAGATAGGGGGAACCAAAAGTAACCGTTGTGCACCCAAAAAATATCCATAGGACTAGTTCCAAGAAAAAACAAATAAAGATAAATTATGTGTTGAAAGGTATTAGTAGGAGCAGTAAACTCCTGAATGTTAAATTACACATACAACAGGCAGCAGTGAAACAAGTACATAACGACAACAATTGTCTACTGTTGCATCTTGAAAGAAAATGTTGAAAGGGAGCAGAAAATATATCATAGTAACTGTAATGTCTATGAGCTTGATATACATTGGCCCATTCCCTATCTGTTTAAAACTTTTGGAATTAATGGTAACTAACATGATAACTGATTCTAATGTTTGAATCTTGATAACTCATGTTTGTTAATGTTTATGATAAATATTTGGTTTGGTCTCTGTCTGGCGTGGGTTTGTTTGTTTCTGTTTAGGGCGCATATCATCTCAAGGCTATGCACGTGAGAGGAAGTGTTCAAATATGTTAACTTGAGATTAAAATAATGTGAGACTAAAAAGATTACCAAACATTGTCGGGTCCTCTGATATTTATATAAACAAATATACATAATTACAAAATATCCTTAACCCTTGACACTCCCATCAAGTTGAAGCATAGATACCATATGCACCCAACTTGCTTACATATAGATCTAAAACGTGGATCATACAATGGTTTAGTAAATAAATCTGCTAACTAGTCTGTTGACTTCACATGATCTTGTACCGATCACATTTTGTAAAAGTTTTTCTTCAACGGCACGACAATCAATTTTTAATATTCTTAGTCCTATTATGAAACACCGGATTATTTTCATTATGAATGGCTGCTTGATTATCACACAAGAAGCTCATAGGGCGTGAGTACTCAAACCCAAGTTTTACTAATAATGGTATCACCCAAACTAACTCACAGGTAGTGTGTGCCATCACTCTGTATTGAAACTCTGCACTCGATCTAACAACCACTGTTTGTTTCTTCCTCTTCCATGACATTGGATTACTCTCAACAAACACACAATATCCCGTACAGACCTCCTATCTAATGGAGAATCAGCCCAACTTGCATCAATATAACCTCAACCTAACTATAACCATGGTTTTGATAAAATAAACCACGACCAGGGGCACTCTTAAAATATCTCGAAATATAGATAATAACATCCTAATGACTAGTTTGGGCATCTAAAAACTGAGGAGATGTCTAGTTTAGTAAGTCAAATAATTCAATTTTCCAACCAACTGTCTATACTGTCTTAGATCAAACAACCTCATCAGCCACAAATTTCGTGTCGAGATCCATAAGATTGTCAACTTACACCCCAACATCCCTATGTCATTCAACAAATCAAGAACATATTTATGCTGAGACAAGGAAATACCATACGAGATCTAGCAACTTCAATAGCAAAAAAGCATCTCAATTGCCCTAAATAATTAGTCTGAAACTTACTGCCTAGGACTGCTCAGTGCTAGAGTTCCCTCTTTGTCATCTCCTGTGATCACAATATCATCCAAATACACAATCAACAAAATCTTATGCACCTCACTATGTCTGTAAAATACAAAATGATCTATATATCTACAAAGGATCCAATTGCACAGAACTGGATTGAGATAAGGCTGAGAAACAACAAATTTTGTACACGTAGGGAAGAAACCAACTCGACAAAGAAGAGAAAGGCTGGACAGGGTCGTGTTGGACTGGACAGGAGGAGATCACTAGATGCGGTCGTGCCGGACTGGACAGGAGGAGATCGCTGGACAACGCTAGACTAGTGCCGAAGCTCATCAAAGACAAGGACTTAGGGTTTCTGTTGGTTACTAAAACTTAGGGTTTCTGTTAGGAGGAACGACGGAGGAAGAAGAAGATGGTTTCAAAATTCCTCTTCGTCTTTTTTTAGGTGTTTATTCAGGATCCCAAGAGAACATTGGCTCTGATACCATGTTAACTTGATATTCGAATAATGTGAGTGAAAAGGTTACGAGACAATGTTGGGTCCTCTGATATTTGTATTAACACATATATATACATAATTACAATGATATTTTAACCTTTAACAAAATGTACGTGAGCTTGATATACATTGCTGGGCCATTTCCTATCCGCTAAAGCTTTTAAAATCAATGGTAACTAACAGTAACTACATAACTATGGCATAGCTGGCTTAGAGATACTTTGGCATACACACCATGTGCATTTTCACTGCCCAGCCATGATTGCATGTACTCTTACTAGTTAAAAAGCCAAAATATCCTAAAGAACATTCACAGATGAGAATTAGAAAGCAAGCGATATTTCCTTTTTTTTTTTATATATGGGTAATGAAACACCACCTTCAACACATCTCTAATACAAACAGATATCAAGATACACTAAACTTCCATCCAGCAAAAAGTTAGCAGAAAGTTTCCGAACTTAAAAAAGCAGTAAACTTTGGATGCAATTCCAGATTATTCCCACTGCTTTCAATGCTCTAGAATTGACATTAACCTAATACATTCATACATTGTATGCAATTATTCTTTTTTTCCCTTCTTTGATCTTTTGAAGAGGGTAAATAGATACCCAAAATAAATCAAGTGCTAATTTTCACTTAGGACAAAGGAAATTGTTTTCAACTAGTTAATCTTAATGTATCCATATTAAAATGATGTTTCTTGTACTTTGCAAAAACAGCTTAAGGTGAATACCTTGAACCCAGCATCAACACTCCTTGCAGCCAACGTTCCGATCACATCATCAGCTTCTACACCTGAGACCTGCCTTTGAGCAATTTCATGATTAGTCACCACACTTACCAGGATCAACTAATCAAATGCATATGTGGTACATGACTATTTACCTCTATCACCTTAATGGACATAGCCTTGACGGAAGCTTTCAAATATTGAAGTCCCTGAACTATGGTATCAGGTGTAGGGGGGCGGTTGCTTTTGTATAAAGGGTAGAGATTATGACGAAAATTATGGCCTTCAAAATATAAACAAAGATAATTAGGAGCAGTACCTACCAGAAAACCATGAATTAAGAATCTACGCTTTTTGTTAATGTCAAACCCTATAATAATTTACAACTTAACAATATGCCTAATGTGATTAAAATAAAATGCATTACAAAAACAAAATTGGAAAATAAAAACAGCAAAGAAAACAAATAAATAAAGGTGAAGGATGGAGCCCCACAGGATCAGCACATTTGGAAAGTGGGTATTCCCCCCACATTGCGAGCCTGGGTTCTAATCCTTGGATTCACCTGGTGCTTGAGTTAGGGGCAGCTCAAGCACACAGGGTTTACCCACAAGGGGTTCCTTGTCATCCAAAAAAAGTCAAGGATGCAGAAAAAACTTAATACCTAAAAAATAACAAAAGAAATCAGTTTTGGCTGTGGGAGTCAAACCTCCCCCCTTGTGGGCATGTCCCAGGTGGTGGGTTCGATCCCGGTTGGCATCATCACAATCAAAGAAAACAAAAGAAATAACCTCCAAAAGAGATGAATGGTTGAGAACAAATTGTCAAGTCAAACCAAATAATTGTAATGTGAGACCTCAATGAGTTGAGTTCAATTGAATTAGTGTTGACAGATATGTAATCAAAAAGCAGTAACAAGACCATTTGTTCAGAAAATATTTCAGTATAAGCAAATTAAAAAACTTCACAAATCAAAAGTGGCATACTCTGATTTCAAGCTGACCATCAAACTAAATACAAGCTACGTTACATAAGCACACATGTCAAATGCAGGAGCATGTCCAGCTGTCAGACAAGTGCAATCCCCGGAATATGTAAAAATACAAAGTATCAATTACAAAAATTTATTGATATGGGCTTTCAAACAGTATTAGCCACTTTCCATCATTTCAGAATAGTTTAAGGGTATAGGTATAGAAGTTCTTAATTAGATACAACTGAGGTTTCGTTTGATTTTACCATTGTTGACCTCCTTTTCTTACAGACCATGAAAGAAACAAGTACAAGATCCAGCACCTCATACAGACTCTTGTTACTGGTTCCAGATCCAGCTATCCTCTAATAATTTCAAAACTGAGCAAGGGTGGGTGGGTGGGTGGGTGGGTGTGTGTGGGGGGGGGGGGGGGGGGGGGAGGGGGGGAGGGAGGGGATTCGTGATGGTATATCATACTTTCTTCCTCTGTTTTTTGAAGTGACAAGTCCAGATATAGAGCTAGCAGGACAGGGAATAATGGCTTGCACATTATCTTTTGCAAGTACAAAATTCACAAACAAAACGGCAATCTGATGATTTGATTAAAGCATCTTGATTATGTTTAAGTGGGAAACTAGTACGGAGGTTGTAGCCCAAAGCCATATATATATAATGCCAGGGATTGTTCCATTCCAGTAGAGCTGATTTTGGGTATTCTAGAACCAGAAAATTAATTTAACAACTGAAGATAGCAGCCTAAGCTTTCATCAGGTAATACCAAAGCATCATATGCATCTGTTGCGCATTAATATTTCATTGAATATGTATGTTTTAATGCTAAAGACAAACATTGATGTAATTTTCTATATTTGTTATAAATAAATAAACCTACTTCCATCAGTGGAGACTTTTATTACTGACTACAACAGCTTCTTTCCCTGATGTATAAGAATTTAGTGAATGAAACTATTTCAATATATCCTCGATATCCATGGGAATTCTGTATTCTATTTATCATTCACCAAATCTCGACAATATTCATTTAGAAAATCACATGTAGTTGTACCACAAAAAGGACTTGCATTGAATTGATTAGCAGCTCTATTACGAGAATAAAATATCTAACTATAGCATTTACATGGACTAGAGGCTATGCTATACGGACTCAGTTACGAGTGCTGAATATGGGTAAGTTGTAGTTTCAGTCGTCTACGTGTTGAAAACTTTCCACTGATTTAGAGGGTCAAAGACTCATATCCAAATCTGTTCGGGATGTTGGATGCGTGTCCGACACAGGTACGTTACTGTAAAGTGAATGGTTCATGTATAACATAGGCTAGAGGTGAAATCATATAGGAAGCAGCCTATATTATATTGTAGGATCAAATGAATGTCATCTTAAATTTGGTTAAATAGCAAGCATAACACCATTTTAGATATATACATGGGCACAGTATGTTAGAAGATTCTCTTATGCATCTTCGGTCAATTCCTATGCAGACCATCATAATTATGTTATGACTGAGTCAGCTGACACCCCGTATAACCCCAATATCCTCCTCTTGCAAACAGAGTTTAGAAAATTGAGCAATATCTTCTAATGTTTATAGAAAATATGTTACCGTACTGTGATTCTCAAGGAAAGAAGGACAAAACCCTCATTCCCAAAAATAAAAAATAAAAAAAAGCCTCATAAAAAATGCAAAAGAAAAAAAGATCTATAACAGGAAATAAGGAATTAAACATTTAAAAATAACATAGGGAACGGAAAAACTGCTTTTGGATTTTATAAAAAAGTCAAATACATTGGAAAGTGACCCAGAGTTCCATAACAGGACGTGTGCTATATTGTATTAATCATATCTTATCAGCTTTATGTATCACTAAGATTGAAGGATTTAAGTATGATGTATTTTATATAGAAAAGAACACCCCACCCTAAGGCTTACCCATAATTGTTCAATTATTTTTTGTTATATATCAGGCTACTTTATCAACTTCATCATCTAACAAAAACAAAACCAAAAATGTAAACTTTGATATAAACTTACCTTTTCCTGTGACATTTCCTTTTGAAGAAATAGAACTATGGCCAAATGGGTTTCCTGAAAAGAAAAGGTTGGTTTTATTATTTTTCTGAAACCAAGCTTCAAATCTCATGTAAACCCGTCACTGATTACTTTAAGTAACACCAGACAAGGTAACCAGAGTTCAGCATGTAAAAGCTGAGACACCAACTGGAAAACGACTACTTCAACAAGCATTAGTCAGTTATCCCCATCAAATGGTAGCAATAGTGTCACTCCACACATCTGCCACATGTAACACATGCTTGATATACCCAATTTCTCATCATACAGTGAATAGGATATTTGAGGTTATTCACTGGTCATTTATCTGAAATATGTTACGCATGTCTGCTAGCCCTAATTGCCCACTATACAATGACCATGATATTTAAAGCTAATCAATAGCCATTTTGTCACACATATATCATAACGAATGAACAACATAAAAGGTACATAAATACACAATTAACTTTTTCTGGCATACGTGCACAACTGTATGAAGACAAATGAATACTATTACGCACAATAACAAATTCCTAACCACGAGCAGAACAAAAACTCGAAAAAAAGAGAAACTTTACAATTGCATACTAGATTGGCCAAATATGTAGAACTGTAAAAGAGCCGAGATGAGTTTAGCAGCTTCCTTCACGCTCAAGCTCGGCTTGATAATTTAACAAGTTGACTCGAGCTAAGCTCGAGCTGTGGTCCAACTATCACAAGGTTGCTTGAGCTTGGCTCACGAGATACAGGTACTGTTTGAGATTGGTTCAACTTGCTTGTTATGATCAAGTATGTCAAGCTTTTTGAGTGCGTAAGCGAGCTGAAACTCGAACTCTAGTTCAAGCTTGAATTAAAAATTTTCTATAATATATTTAATTTCATAAAAATATATTACTGAACATTTATGCCAATAAAAACTTCATAAAATGTAAAGGATGAAAAATTATAATAAAACTATATTGTATCAAATCTAGAATATCAATTATAATTATTTGATTAAAAGACCAATAATACATTTTATGAGTAAAAAGAACAATAATTCCATAATATTTATGTCTCTAAGCATATAAGAATTTCTAAATAATATTGAAAAACTCAATAAAGATAAGATTGCATATGAATATAAATATGTCCACATATTTATTTGAGGAAAGCCAAATCGAGCCAAGCTCAGGTGCTTGGCATGAAAAAGTAACGAACCTAAAATGTTTGAAGTTTACGGAGTCCAGCCACACTATACTCAAGCTCAGCTAAAAAATTTTACGAATAAGAAGTAATGTTCAAGCTTGGCTCATGTAACATACATGCGAGTTTGAGCTAGTCAAAAGACAAGCCAATCTCGAGTCAACCTGAGTTGCTCGAGCTGATTCACAACCCCTCAAATACGCACCATGATCAAGACTCACATTGGCCGAGCCACCACATTACCCCCTCTCTTTGGGGGTTCTGGCGCTAGACTATTTGCACCATAATCAAAGCCCCTAATAGCCAAACTCCCAGAAACCAGAGAATTTGTAAGCACCATTCTAACAATAACATCATGCGTTAGAAAGAAATAATCAGTTAAAAATGTACAAGTAATATATTTCTCCCTCTCATACTCTGACCATAAGTACATCACTTTTTTCTTTGATAAATGGCCAGTACAATCCTTAACAATAACTGTTCGAGCATCTTTTCAAGTAATTCTCTACACATAATCTATTCAAGTTCAACAAATTCTTGACTAAGATTAGGAAATATTGGGATGAATATCTGCACTACATAAGAATACCCGATTTAGAAAGAAGATTACATAGTGATGCTATATTAACTTATAGGAGAATGTCAAAAAAGTTAAAGAAGAAAGAAAAAGAAGTTATGAGTCCCAAACAGGTTACCTCTCCAAAGCAGAAATTCAACAAAACAGATACATACCTACAGTGTATGTATGTATCTCTCAGAATATGAGAACAAATGGTTAGACACGTATACACTAGAAGTTACTGCAATAACATTTCCAATATCTAAAATGGAAAGAACTTCAATATTTTTATTAAGTAAATATGTAGAACAAGGTAATCAAGAAAGAAGAAACAGAGGAGGAGAGTAGATAATCCAAATTCTATTATTAATGTCTAACTTAAAACCCCAATAGGGGTGCTCTTAGGCACCAATCCTAAAAGTAAACTAAATCACAGACATCTAAATGGCCAATAAAACAGCATAACCAGTGACTAAATGTAGAGAATGGATATTAAAATTCATGGAATAAAAAATAAAAAATGTGACCAAATTTTATATCTCACCATCATGGTCGAACACCACCTGCATGAGAAAGCAACAAAAGATTATAAGAAACATTATCTAATAGGGAGCAACTGAAACGATAAAAAGAAAAGAGAGAATTGCAAGAACCCATCATATGAAAAACAACAGTAATATATACGCAAGCACAACATATCAAGAACTGGGAATATGAAATCTCCTCTGCCATACTCTAACATGTAATGCAAACAAAAAAAAAACACATTAAGAAGGGAAATTTTGTATAATCGATATTTTCATTCAAAGATGATTTGTATAACTCTAATTTGATTTTTGCACCTTTCCTTGAATACGTAGACACACTGATTCAATTTTATTCAGATATCGTATGCTGATTGATACATGTTTGATACCACACTCCAATGGTAGCCCACCATACATTGTGTAACTAAACAATCATTGACATACAGCATCTGATACTCGCACATGAGACAATGTATCAACATTTTGAAAAATAAAATTATAAGTAATATTGTATACGGCACCAAGAGAGTGCAACCCATGTACAAAAACTATCTATAGGATACGAACTCCACAAAATCTATAAGATCTTCATTCATAAAAACAATAATCCTAAAACCAAAAACTATAGTTGTTCAACCATAGATCACTAATCACTTCTATAGGCATCTCTTCACCATTGAAACCCGTTCAATGTCTCTCATTCCAAACAAGCCAAAACATTGAGTGGAATCAAAGTGTAATCCTTCTCATGTAATCCAGTCCAAGCCCACACTTCGTCTTTCACGAAACCGAAAACCATCCAAGAAACACCCTAAACACGATCAGCCATCTCCCACAAGCAGCTTAAATGCACTACTATCTGCTCATATATAAAATTGGATCTGATGACAAATGTTTTCATAGCAGCTTAAATTGTTGACTACCAGCACTGGATTGCACCATCCACTTGAACAGATGAATCAGCCACTTATCTGTGCTTGTGAACTGATTTCAAACAGCATCACATAATCTGCCCAGCTAGTACTACGATCATGCAGTGGGACCCAGAATGGTCGACTACTTCTCCAATACATTGAAGCACATTAGATTTCCAATACAAGGGAAACCTAAATACAGCAGTTAAAGGTCCAAATCATATTTGACTACTACCAAAAATCTCCTGAGTTAATTGTCCAGGCTTTCTGCTTTACGTATTTTGTACCCTTTCAGGCACCATTAAACAGATTTAGTAAAATTAAAACCTATGACCAGTGCAAAAAATACCCTTCAGTTGGGCAAGTAAAACTGGTCCACGGTCTTATTCTAAGGACAAAAGCCTAAACATTAGGTGCAAGATTATTAAGTTCTAATGTGGCCTACATGGTAATGGAATGTTTTAAAGCACGGTACTCATATTTTATTCATCTTATAAAAATGAATTTCATAAACCTCTGATCCTATGGAAGTCATATCATGCGAGTGTAAACTATAAAGGTCATCTCTTCATGCTTCTTCACTGATATCTCCATCATACATATTACATAATACTAGAAAAAGGTCAGGACGAGGATGGTGTGCCAATTATTTGAAAGTCACTAGAAGCCCGTGTGGGTAAATCAAAATACAAAATTGAGAATGCATACATAAAATTGAACTTTCATGGACAAATATTAAAGTAGAAAAAGAAAGAAAAATTTCATACCGCCACATGAGAAGGGATGAATTCCAGAACATCAATTATCTGCAAAAGAAATTACTTTTTAAAATAAAAAGGAAAGACTTTAGATCTAAAGAAACTCAAAGACAAACAAGAGCTACAAACTATTGGCCCAACCAACTAACCCACCCATAAAGGCTTACAAAAGTAAATTAAAATACAAGAGTAACAAATAATTAGATTGAGCATGACTATTTCAGCCAAGATAAAAGTATTCACTAGAAAAAAGCCACAAAAATTTAATTCATTATAGACAATAACACACCATCAATCAAAAAAAATTATCCAACATAGAAACAAAAGAATAATTTAAAGAAAAAAGGTTATTATCATAGCGAAAAAATACTAGCATTGTTAGGATAGATAAGGATAGAATTTCATTATATTATTTAACAAACACAAGTGAGCTCACATATTCATATATATTTAAAAATATAAAATTCATACCTAACGCTAACCCATATCCACATAGCACTAGATCCATGCAATATGCCACAACTTTTTTTTGGTAAGTAAAAATTGCATTAACAAAGCACCAAGAGGGTGCAACTCTAAGTCAAAAGCTAATTACAAGATGGGAGATCTATAAAATCTAGGAGGTCAAAATCATTTACAAAACAATTCCTTCTAAACCAAAAATTGAGGGTGTTGAACCATCTATCTCAAATGACTTCAAAAGGCCTTTTAAATCCATCAAAAGTTCTTCAATTCCTCTTTTTCCACACCATCCAAAAAATAGAGAGATGAATCAACAAGAATGCTTTCTTAATCTCCTTTGGAGTCCTTAACCCACTCCAAACCCAAACTTCATCTTTCACGGATCCCGCAACCACCCAAGAGATCCCCAAAATCCTATAAGTCATCTCACACAAGCTTTTAGCAAACGGACAGCCCACCAAAAGATGAAACCCGGACTCGGTGCAACCTTTGCATAAGTAACACCTACTAACAATCACTTTCCCCCTTGTCAATAGAAAGAATTTTCTCCCAAGAAGCCTCCACGCAAAAATAAAATATAAAATAAAATAAATCTTAAGAGCACGAGAACACCAAATAGCCTTCCAAGGAAAATTAGTGGAGCCATCCGAGGGAGCCTCTTCAAGGAGAAGCTTATAATAAGACTTCACCTTAAAACATTTCTCTGGAAATGGCCCCAAATATTTCACAACTTGAACAAAATACCAAATAAATTTAGGCACATAATTGATCTAGTAAATGTTCCTTATGGCTTGAATATCCATCTGTCAATTAGAGGCAACACTTAGTAGTGCAACACTCATTCAAGAAGATAGGGGATATATTTGTAGGCATCTCTTTAAGAAGCCTTTATTATGCATAATCACTAATGAATGGTTGGTTCTTAAAAAAGTATATATACTCCAATGTTAGGCATCAGCTTTGTTTGGGTGGGATTATTTCAAAATAAGCAGCACCTTAAGCACTCGGTCCAAACGATGAATCAACTAACACTAAACTAAATCAGCTTAAAGCAAGCACCTGATTATAATTTTAAGTTGAACAAAAACAAGCCATCATGTAAACTCTAAATTAAAAATCTAGACCCCAATTCAATTCCTAAAACCCAAAACCTAAAATTTCAAAAAACTTAAATATAAATGTTTCTACTTAATATTTATGGTGTAGAAGGAAAAAGCTCTCTCCCTCACCATGATATCAATGTCGACTAAGGATACCACTGTTATAGTTACTGAAACTTCCAAGGGGCCAAATCTCGATCTACTTCAACAAGAAATAATTTCTATGGTTGCACGAGGGTCAGAGAAAGCTGATTGGAGAGATAGGGGATAACCCATGCGTGCACGGGTTGAGATCAATAGAGAAATCCCCCTTTTTGGTTCTTCGTTTGAATCAGTTCAAGAGCTATATGGAATTGATGGAGTTGAATGAAGGGGTATCAAGATCTAGCAGGTTTTTTAAGTTGGGGATTGTGGAAGGTGTGGGTTTTATTCCTGAGCTGGGAAGGGTTGGGTTTTTAGTGGAGGTTCTGGTTAAGTGAAAGCCCAAGCCATATGACCGCGAACTACCACAGAAACTTGGCTGTCAACCTTTTGGGATGAGCTCACGATGTGGATTTGAGTTGGGGAGACTTATGGCATCAAGAGGTTGCTCAGTGCCTGTTCCGCCGACGTTAGCAGGCTTTCCGAGGGGCGGGCAGCAAATCAGAGGAGAGACAAGGGGATCTCTGATCTCGCGTTGGATCAAGTCACAGGTCCAGTGGAACAAACAGTGAAATCGGTAGACCATTCACGAGTTGGACGGATCGTGTCTGGGATTGGGCCGATCTGGTCATGAGTCAGGCCCAAAGTTATCGAGAACGCAGTATGCTATGGTATGCAATACAACGGTACGGGTAGGAATACGCGGTACGAGACTTTACTCAGTATGCAGTATGCGGCACAAGGGAGTAGGCTTCGTTAGATCACTATTTGGGATCGCAGTACGTTAGGTACGCTAATTCAAGTAGATATAATATATATATACACATATATATACACACACATATATATATATATATATGATAATACTAAATTAAATTACAAAATCATGATATTTACAAAAGCCCAACAGATAAATTACTCCTTACCCAGTTTTTTTCACTCCTATTAATATAGCCCAAAACCTTCCTCCTTTTAATTAAAAACGGGTCAAAGGCCGTACAGTTCATTAAAATAAAAGAACTTGGTCCATTTCTAGAGCCCATACTGTGACCCACTGTGAAAAAACGTTACCCACTAACCCACCCCACCCAGACTCCCACTCACCAACTCACAGAGACTTTCTCTCTCTACTCTCACTCTTCTCTCTCCCCGAGATTGAATTACTTAAGTTCTGAACTTCCGAAAAAGCTTTCTCTCTCCACTTGGACGGCGCCTCACCTCCATGGCTCCACCCACATCGACGACGCCTCTCGTTCCTCCACCCACTCTAATGGCACTTCCTCACTCCACCGGGCTTCACTGTTTCATCTCTCCCCAACTCAGATTGTGATTCCTCCCTTCTCCTTTGGAGCAGCGGCAGCGGCAAATATTTTTTCTTTGCCAAGGCAACACGGCAACAACGACTTGCTTTTAGGCGACAACTTTCTCATTCCTTGAGGACATTGACTAAGTCGATGGAGCACCTCCGACGGCCGTTTCTCTCTCCTCGATCTCTGACTACGAGGTTTCTTTTCTCTCCTTTATCTGATTATATGTTTGATTTCTAAACTTTCTCTATAATGATTCAAATTTGTGTGTATACGGTTAATTGGGATTTGGGGTCAATGATATTCACAATCCGGATCACGAAAGCATTGCGATCTGCGCTATCCAGATCTTAATTCGTAGGGAGGCAGCGTTTCCGGTAACTCTGGTCAGGCCATGTGTTCTGTCCGAGGTGGGCTAGCGATTCGAGGCCTACACCCAAAGCCTAAAACATTTTACAACTTTTTTAACTAGGTCCAGCCATGTGGGATAGACCCAATGGAAGAGATTTTCACTCAGCCCTTCTTTAAGGTCATCGGACCAGAGTATTTGAGCGTAAATACTGTCCACTTCGAGTTTAAGAAGAGTGGAGGCCAGAAGACAGACCCGTACCCGTTCAGAACCGCGATCGCAACAAGCCTGAAAACACGCCGTCGCCATGGCATGCCTAGACATCACGGGCCATCTCCCTCCTGCAGCAGTGGCAGCAATTATAGTTCAGGTTGAGGAGTGTTACTGCTGAAACTGGGTGCCTTTGTGGTCCCTGACCACGGCCGTCCACCTTCCGAGATGACCATACAGCGGCATTGGTGCTGGAGGGAGGTTGAGGAAATAGCTATGAACTAGCCAGATTCCATAGGGTCGGTTTCTGATGAAGAAAAACAGTATGATAAGGGGGTTAAGTTCCAGTACAGCAACCAGATGAAACAATGTTGATAATTACTGAATCTGAGTGTGCAAGTCCTCTAGCAGTGGTTCTCGCGACGGGTACAGGGCATAACGATGATGAACTGGGGGAGAATGGGTCTGGTGAAGATTCACAATTTTCTGCATTAGTGGCTGTGAGGAAATTAAAGCTGGGTTAAAGGCAGTTACAATTAAACTTCAACTAATCTTGGAGCTTCAAAGGTGGAATTCACGGTTAACTATGAGAAAGGGGAAATAGTAATAGTGGTGTGAGGGGTTCAATGTGAAGGGGCAGATAAACGGTTGTTATGATACTGAAAATAATATCAGGGAAATATTAGGGGCATAAATGGCATAAGGAAGAGGACTATCATAAAAGGCTTTTTGAGAAAGTAGAACAGCTATCTTGTGTGCCTTTAAGAAACAAGTTTGACTGAAATTAATGAATCGATAGTGAGGAGTGTTTGGGGTTCGAGATTTTGTGGTTGGCACTCTCTTAAAACATCGGTGACCTTGGACGGTATTTTGTTGATGTGCGATGAAAGAGTGATCAGCCTCGTCAATTCTTTTGTTGAAGTTTTCTCCATGTCGAGTGTTTTTAGGATGGAGGAGTCTAGGGTGGAGTGGCTTTTTACTAGTGGGTACAGACCAGGTGGTGGCAGTGAACTAAGATGCTTGTGAGAGGAATTGGAAAATGTGGGAAAAATGGGATGTCCCTTGGGTTTCTGGAGGTGATTAGAATATGATCCTCTATCCTCAAAAGAAACAAGGAAACAGTGGAAAATACATAAGTGCGAGAATACTTGGATTTCATTAGTGATCATGGTCTCCTGGACCTTCCCCTTGTCGGTGGTTGCTTTACGTGATCAAAATTTAGAGATCAACCCACTCTTTCAAGACTTGATCGTTTCTTGGTTTCTGGAAGATGGAGGGAACTTCCTCCTAGTACGTCCAAAAATGCATTCCAAGACCGATGTCAGATCATCATCCAATTCTCTTGAAGTCAGTAGTATGCTTTGGGGTCCAACTCCTTCCGTTGAAGACCATTTGGCTTAAAGTAGAAAGGTTTAGGGAATTGCTAAAAGGGTGGCGACTAAAGCTGTCTCGAGGACTTTGCTAGTATTGTGATGACATCTAAGTTCAAACTCTCAACTCTCAAGCATGAGGTGAAAAGATCGAACAAGGAGACCTTTGGGAATATCAATGTAAGGAAATATTCTTTGTAAGATGAAAACTCCACCCTTGATGATAAGAAGGGAAGGAATACTCCTCTTAGTGAGGAAAGGGCAAAAATAATGATGTTAAAGGAGTTGGCCAAAGTAATTTCTATGGAAGAGACCTCTTGACACCAAAATTCTAGGGATTCATGACTTATAAATACATAATTCTTTCATTGATTGGCCAAAACTTATAGAAGATTTAGTTATTTGGTGGTCATTAAAGATATGGTCAGCATGAAAGAAGCTATTTTCCGGATATATAAGAATCATTATGACACCTCACACCAGCTATTAACTATTTTATTATTAGTGAAGATGTTATTGCAAGTTGCTTTCCACTTTGAGTTTAAATTGTTAGTGACAACCAATTAAAGGGTTAGAGAACTGCCCACATGCCCATCTTTACATGAGATGTTTTACTGGGTCATTAAAGAATTGAAAGGCAGAGAAGTGCCCACATACGCTAAAGGTATAAAAGGTGCGTCCCCTTTAGTTCCTGCCACTCACTGTTTTCAACTCTCTCTCTCTCTCTCTCTCTTTGTTTTTATCTTCTCCAAAAATTTCCCACAGTATCCGACTTGTATTTCCTACCCATGCCCGTCATGTCCTGTCAACATGGTTTTGCTCGCAGAAATAGCCAAATCCGCTTTAATATCTAAACACTAAAGCCCTTGACCCTAAATTTGAATCCTTCATGAAAATCGAAAGTATTAATAAATATTTTTTTGATAAGTTAATATATATAGAGAAAGCACCAAGGGAGTGCAACCAATTTATAAAATAACTATCTACAAGATAGTATATCTATGAAATCAAGGAACTCATCCTTATGTACAAAATAATTCTCCTTAAACCAAAGGTCCAAGACAATGGGTATTTAAACATTTACTTTATTAGAGAAGGTGCTAATGGGAATCTCCTCGCTAGTTTATTGGGGTGTAAATTGGGAATGCTCCCTATCTCTTATCTTGGTCTCTCCCTCGGGGCTCGGTTTAAAGACAACAGTATTTGGAATCCGATTATGGAAAAGTTTGAAAAGCGTTTGGCTGGATGGAAGAATCACTACCTTTCAAAAGAGAGTAGACTCACTCTCATTAAAAGCACTCTTTCTAACCTTCCAATCTATTTTATGTCTCTTTTTCCTAGTCCTAGTTCGCTGGCCAATAGGTTGGAAGGCATCCAAAGGAGATTCCTCTAGGATAACTAGGCGTAGGATTTTAAGTACCATTTAGTTAATTAGGGGGCTGTGAAGCTTCCTTTAAAAAGAGGGGGCCTTGGTATTAAATCTCTCCTTGCTCAATAAGGTCCTTCTTGGTAAATGGATATGGAGATTCATTGTTGAGAAAGACCAATTGTAAAGGAAAGTGGTGGTGGCCAAGTTTGAGATGGATCTTGATAGTTGGATGTCCAAAGAACCACGAGGAGCTTATAGAGTGGGAGTGTGGGAGTGGATTAGAAAAGGATGGGAGGAGTTTCGGCATTATATTGAGATCTCGGTGGGTAATGGAGCGAAGACTCGGCTTTGGTATGATACTTGGTATGGAAACACCCCTTTAAAGGATAAATTTCCAAGTGTCTTTAATTTGGTTAGAGACAAAGAAGTGCAGGTTAACTCTTGCTTTTCCTTGACTAACGAAGGGGTCCCTTAGGTTATACCTTTTATTCGTAATGTTCAAGATTAAGGGTTTAGGGTTTCGGGTAAGGATAAATTTCCAAGTGTCTTTAATTTGGTTAGAGACAAAGTAGTGCGGGTTAACTCTTGCTTTTTCTTGACTAACGAAAGGGTCCCTTGGGTTATACCTTTTATTCGTAATGTTCAAGATTAAGAAGTCGAGGAGGTTGCATTGTTTTTGGATTCCTTATTTTCTTCTAAAATTGAGGTGGGGAGGGAAGAAGAATTGAGGTGGAGACCTAGACCGGATAAAGGCTTTATGGTGAAAGATCTTTACAATATTCTTGTTGATAAAGACCTTGCTAGTAATCATCCTAATTACCCTTGGAAAGCTATTTGGTGTGCTAAGGCTCCTAAGAAAGTTAGATTTTATGTGTGGGAGGCCTCGTGGAATAGAATTCTTACTATTGAAAATTAGTAATCTAAGGGTGTTGAACCAAAAACTAATGGTGTTGAACCAACTATCTGTAATCACTTCAAAAGACTTCTTTTCACAGAGCCTTCTATTTCTCTCATTCCAAAAAAGTCCAAAAAAATAAGTGAATCAAAGAATAAGCCTTCTTTAACTCCTTAGAAGCTTGTATATCACTACAAGTCCAAACTTCATCTCTCATTAACTCGGCAACCATCCAAGAGATACTCATAACGCAATAAGCCATAACCCATAAACTCCTACCCAACGCGCACTCCACCAAAGATGAAACACGAACTCAACGCATTCTTTACAAATGTACTATTAACCATCACTTTCCCCTTCTTTGAAGCTAAAAATACTAGCAATAGTGTTGTTTCTGAGTATGGTATGGTTTAATCCAAACTTTCAACATATCAAACTTGGATTCAACTGAGCAAGCCAAGAACTAGGATTGAACAATTACTTTAATGGAAATTTAAAAATTCCAAAACCAAAATACGGAAGGCAAGCATGTAAAGTGAGTAATCCAGTGCAAACATGCAAAAAAGACATCTTACAATACATTTGGAAAGAAAATGGAGGAAAAAGAATATTTACCACATGCTTTTGATTGATTAAAGTCCACAATTTTTCGGTATTCTAAATAATGGACTAACCTCATGGACAACCAAATGATAATTGAGGTGATCTAAGAAAATAGTCCTATGTTCATGTAGAATTGGAGAAACTGAATGTTTCATTCATTCATTGTAAAGTGTACAAGGTACCCCTATTTAAAGGGATAAACCTAACCTGATAACAATCAGATTTGAAATCAGAATATTAGTTACACAACTAATTCCTAGGATAACTCCTATATACAAGGTTCTATTTAAATTCAAATTTAAAAATATCTACACAGCACTCCTAGAATTACACGTGTTTTCCCACACTCCACCTCAAGCTGGTTCGTACACATCGTAAAGACCCAGCTTGCTCACTAAGTCTTCGAATGTCTGTTTCTGCAACCCTTTTGTAAACAAATCAGCTAGCTGTTCCTTTGTAGGGATGTAAGGCATACAGACAACTCCTTCTTCTAACTTCTCCTTAATGAAATGTCTATCAATTTCAACATGTTTCGTCCTGTCATGTTGAACAGGATTGTGACAAATGTTAATTGCTGCCTTGTTGTCGCAGTAAAGCTTCATAGGTCCTTCAACCTTGATACCCATTTCTTCGACTAGTTTTTTAAGCCACAACAGTTCACATATACCTTGAGCTGCAGCCCTGAATTCTGCCTCAGCACTGCTTCGCGCCACAACAGTTTACTTTTTACTTCAAGTGACCAGATTACCTGCCACGTATGTACAGAAACCCGTCGTTGACCTCCTGTCATTGATACATCCAGCCTAATCTGAATCTGTATAAGCTTCAATCTTCAATGGGTGCTTATTAGTAAAGAGCAATCCTCTACCAGGTGTTCTCTTCAAATACCTTAAAATCTTATACACAGCTTCCAGATGTTCATCTGTTGGAGAATGCATGTGTTGACTGACCACACTAACCGAGAAGGCGATATCGGGTCTAGTGTGGGATAGATAAATGAGTTTCCCGACTAGTCGTTGATATCTCTCTTTATTGGTCTGTTTCTTGTCTCCACTAACCTGCAGTTTGAAGTTTGGTTCAATGGGAACCTCACTAGGCCTACATCCTAGCATTCCGACCTCCTTGAGTAGATCCAGTGTATACTTCCTTTGCGTGACTGCAATACCCGATTTTGATCTTGCTACTTCCATCCCTAAGAAATACTTCAAATGTCCAAGATCTTTGATTTCGAATTCCTTCCCAAGATACTCCTTAACCTCCTGAACACCTTTACTATCATTACCTGTCACTATTATGTCGTCAACATATACGATTAACACAGTGATTCTCCCTGCCGAATACTTCAGAAACAGTGTGTGATCAGCTTGACTTTGTGCAAACCCGAAACCTTTGATTGCTCTTGAAAATCTGTCAAACCAGGCCCTTGGTGATTGCTTCAGACCGTATAGTGATCTTTTTAGTCGGCATACGCTGTCCTTTCCGTAGTGTTTCTCAAATCCTGGGGGGAGTGACATACAGACCTCTTCTACTAGCTCTCCATTGAGAAAAGCATTTTTTACGACAAGCTGGTGGAGTGGCCAATCTTGATTTGCAGCTATGGACATGATCACTCTGATTGTGTTCATCTTTGCTACGAGTGCAAAGGTCTCTTGGTAGTCGATGTCGTAAGTCTGTGTGTACCCTTTGGCAACCAGCCGTGCTTTGTAACGGTCAATCGATCCATCAACCTTGTATTTGAGAGTGAAAACCCACTTACAGCCAACAGGAACCTTGCCTTCTATCGATTTAACAATCTCCCAGGTTCCAGTTTTTTCCAATGCCTTCATCTCCTCCATTACAGCCGCACGCCACTCTTGTTTCCCCAAAGCTTCTTCAATATTCCTGGGTATTTCTACAGAAGCCAGATTGAGAGCAAAGGACAAATAAGCAGGAGATAATCTGTGATATGATGTGTATTTAGCAGTGGGATGTTGTGTGCAGGTTCTTACTCCTTTTCTGGTTGCTATGGGTAGATTTAGGTCATTACCTTTTGCATTTGAATCCTCAATCTCGGCTGAAGGATAGGGCAGTATTGGTATGGGCTGAACGGTCTGCATTATCCTGTTAGGATTTTTCCGCCTTGTATAGACACGAAGTTCAGGGCAGTTAGACTCCTCCCCCTCTTTGCGATTTTCTAGCACCGGGATTGGGACAGGATGTTTTGGAGTTTTTGGAGAAATATCTGCCGAGTTCCTAGGATTTTGTGAATTTTCAGTTTGCTAATTTTTTTGAGGAACTGAAAGATCTGAATTTGAGTTTGGGTTTAGAGAGATAGATGGAGAAGTTTGGGTGTCATTCGAATTTTGAACTAGAGAGATATTTGGAGAGATTTGGGACTCATTTGAATTTTGAAGCGGAGAGATATTTGGAACTGATTCTGCTGATTCTGATTCCCAAAATTCAATTTCTGATTCGAATTGTGAGCTTATCTCCCCCTGAAGATGAGTTTTGGAGAAATAAGGAAAATTTTCAAAAAGAGTGACATCGGCTGACACAAAGAATTTTTTAGAGTTTGGATCAAAACACTTGTATCCTTTTTTAGTAGGAGAGTAGCCCAAAAATACACACTTAATGGCCTTAGGGTCAAGTTTGCTTCGAAATTTACTGTGAATATGGACAAAGGCTTGACAACCAAATGTTTTTAGGGGTAAAGAATGTAATAACTTTGTATTTGGATAGAATTTTTGAAATATTTGAATGGGTGTTTGAAAATTAAGAACTTTAGATGGCATACGATTAATTAAGTATGCAGCAGTCAAAACAGCTTCCCCCCAAAGATATTTTGGAACTTGATAAGTGAACATTAATGCCTTAGCCACTTCTAAGAGATGCCGATTTTTTCTTTCGGCGAGACTATTTTGTTGAGGACAATCGACACATGAGGATTGATGAATGACTCCTTTTTCAGATAAGAAATTGCCAAGTAGATTAGAGAAATATTCACGACCATTATCCGTTCGAAAGAGTTGAATAGAAACACCAAATTGGGTTTTAATCATGTTATAAAAATTTTGAAAGCATTGAAACGTTTCAGATTTGTCTTTTAAGAGATATATCCATGTTAAACGAGTATGATCATCAATAAAAGATATAAACCATCTTGTACCCGAAATATTTGAAACACGGGATGGACCCCAAAGATCGTTATGAATAAGATTGAAAGGCAAAGATTTTTCATAAATTTTTGAGCGAAAAAGCGCTCTGTGATGTTTTGCAAGTTCACAAATCTCACATTGAAATAGAGAAGGATCTTTATTAGAAAATAAAACAGGAAACAATTTTGCTAAATAACGAAAACTGGGATGTCCTAATCTACGGTGCCATAACATGATGTTATCTTCTTCAAGAGAAGTGGAGGCTTTATTTGCGACTTGAACTTGTCTACCTAAGCTTGATTCTTCTTCAAAATAATACAGACCATTCTCCAGCCTAGCATTGCCAATCCTCTTCCCTGAGATCAAGTCCTAAAACTCACAATAGGTAGGATAAAAGTTAGCAACACAGTTTTGGTCTTTAGTAAATTTGCTCACAGAAAACAAATTACGGGTAAGATTGGGAACATGTAACACAGAATTAAAAACAAGATTTTGAGAGAGAGGAATTTTTCCTTTTCCTGCTATGGCTGATAGAGATCCATCAGCTATTCTCACTTTGATATTACCCGGACAAGGAGAATAGGAGATAAACAGATTAGATAAACCAATCATGTGGTCAGACGCTCCTGAATCTATTATCCAAGGTACGCGAGAGTTGTTTGTCATACCTGCTAAGGAGCAAGATGGATTAGAAGTGGATGCAGCTGGCGATTTGGTCTTCTGAATCAGGTCCTGAAGAAGATCCCATTGCTCCTTGGAGATGACTGAGTCTTGAGAACCAGTTTGCAAGCCTGAATGAACGGACTGGGTATCTTCAGTGACATGAAGAGCACGATTATTGCTCTCGGCTGGCTTATTGTTCTTCAGGTACGCTGGTTTTCCATGCAGCTTCCAACAGGTTTCTTTGGTATGACCGACTTTGTGACAATGGTCACACCAAGGGCGTCTATTGTCACTTCTTCGATTGTAACGCTGCTGAGTTGTTAGAGCAGAGTCAGTAGCCAGCACGGATTTATCGATAGGTAGAGTGGGCTAATTTCCCCCCATCATTACGAACCGGCAGCTTTCTTCCCGGCGAACAGCAGCAAAGACTTCGGAATGGAAGGCAGGGGTTCTCTTCCAATTATTCGTCCTCGCACATTGTCTAAGTCTCGGTTGAGGCCAATCAGAAACTCAAAGATGCGCTCTTGTTCAAGCATCTTTGCTGTACAGCGTACTGTCAGCAGCACACTCCCATTTCACCTGTCAATATTGATCAGCCTCTTGCCACAGACCTTTGAGAATGCTGTAGTATTGAGTGACTGGGAGCTCTCCTTGTCTGATTCGGCGACCCCTTTGAATAACCTCAAACAGCTGTGCAACATTACCAGCATCAGAGTAAGTTTCGGCAGCGGCTTCCCGTATGGCTTTGGCAGTAGGAAGAAACAGATATAATCGACCTATATCTGGTTCCATAGAGTTGATCAACCAGGCCATCAACATGGAGTTTTCGGCCTCCCAAGTAGGGTATGAAGGATCTGATTCTGGCGGGGCTGTAGTGGTGCCCGAGAGATAGCCGTATCTCCCTCGACCTCGGACAAACATGGTGACAGATCGGGACCATGGCAAATAGTTCTGGCCATTCAGCTTGTGTGAGGTGATTTGTAGTGAGGGGTTTGTTTCAGGGCTTTTGGAAGTGTTTTCACCTGAAAGATCAGACATGGTGTTTGGTTGGTGTTTCGGCTGTGATAGGGACTCTCTGGTTTTCTCTCAATTTTTTTTTTTTTGATAGGGATCAGTTCAGCTCTGATACCATGTAGAATTGGAGAAACTGAATGTTTCATTCATTCATCGTAAAGTGTACAAGGTACCACTATTTAAAGGGATAAACCTAACCTGATAACAATCAGATTTGAAATCAGAATATTAGTTACACAACTAATTCCTAGGATAACTCCTATATACAAGGTTCTATTTAAATTCAAATTTAAAAATATCTACACAGCATTCCTAGAATTACACGTGTTTTCCCACAGTTCATATATTAGTCTCTAAAGCCAACATCAAACATACAATATCTTAAAAATATCATATTTTCCATAAATGGAAAGTTTTTTCTTTCAATAAAACATAAAAATGGGATATTCCATTGTGCTTAGAGAGCCCCATTATCCTTTATAGAACAATAATGGAATAACAATGAACAAAAGAATGCAACCTCTTACACCACTGCATATATGAAAATTCAAGTGTCTCATGGGGAAAATCAAATGTTTTATTGATATGCAATAATTTTATTAAACTCGGGAGCACAGGAAGTGAAACCTAGGTCAATAAGAACTCATAAAGAATGTCTTAGACACCAATCATACAAATTTGCTGCTAAATCTATTAACTAAAATTAATGCAATCTTAATTCAATCAACCTTCCAAAAATGGTGATTGTATCAGATCAATGCTTTAATAAAATCATCAACTATGCATGTGTGTGTGTGTGTGTGTGTGTATATATATATATATATAGAGAGAGAGACAGAGCATAATTAAAAGAAATTCCATGAACCCAAATGTAACCATCACTTACAAGAGAGAGAGCTGAAAATATAGTTAAAACCCAATCTCCATTTCCATCAGCATGTGACAAATGACCATGGTGCAATTTTGCTGCTCACAATCCAAAGAAAAAACAAATAATGAGTAGCCTGAGTACATTAGTCAGGACATAAAAGGTAAGCAAACAACACCAGCGCAATATGAAGTGGTAGGGTTTACTTTGCACTCTAAGACAAAAGAGACCGGTCATTATACGAAAAGCTAAGCATCATCAGCAGATACAATTCATATGGTAAAGGAAAAGCAAGTTTTAAAACCAAAGAATCTTGGAAAATTTTATATTTGATTTAAGCCCCACTTAGAACTCCTCTTTAATTGGTTTAGTTGATACACTTCTACTGTTAAGTTATCAAGCTCATAAGTTATTGATTCTATTTCTTTTGAGTTCACCTAAATTTTAGCATTGGGGACATCTGGATAATTCCAGGTTTGCCGGACATGGCTGACCCTAGACATGTAAAAGGCACTGAACCATGGATCGTTGGATCGTTTTATTTGATCTATATATTTTTCACTTTTTAGTACTGGTAAGTCCATGTCAAGAATAGTGATAGTGTTAGCTAGCTGTGGAGAAGTTAAAGGCAAAGGTTTCAACCATATAGCTCAGAGGCAGACCTCAATATGTTTGTTATGGAGTTTGTGGACTGAGAAATCAAAAACTTCTTCAAGGGACCGCGCACCCAAGTTGCGGTCACTATATCTGGGATATGGAGATGCTTCTTTTATTGGCTATTCAATACAGCTTAATTCAAATTTTTTTTCTTTTTGCTTTTTTGATAAATCACCTGTTCTACCTATTTTACAGCCATTGTTACAATTCATTGGTACTCGAGATCTTCGCACCTGATTTCTTCCCCATTCTTGGGGCTCTCTTGTATAGTTTCCTATAAGAGAGCTCCAATTCCCTGTTAGGCTTATTTTTATAGATTTTTTTTATTTAAGTACTTATGTTTATAGATTTATATTCATCTAAAGAAAAGATTATGGTGTCTTTAGGTGCAGCATAACCTCATAAAACCACTGATGGTATTTATCATTTCCAACAAAATTGATTTGCGAAAGTGGCCACTAAAGACATTCTCGGATATACAATCTATTAGAAAATGAAGTAATTCAACATACTCAATGATATTATATTTGGGTTAATTACAATTTTCCCATGTGGTTTGGGGATTTTTAAAGTGTACCAATTTAGTACCTTGCGGTTAAATCGTTATCCCAACTAGGTTAACATCATCATCAGTTTAATGAACATTCTCTTGGCAATGAGACTTAACACATGGGAAGTTTGGTGCCTAAATGAAGAATATATGAACTGAGTTAAAAAAAAATAAAAATAAAAATCGACAAAAACCTACAACGGAAATTAGGATTGTGTGTGATTTTTGTTGACTTTTGTTAACTTCTCTTGAAATCAGTTCATATATTCTTCAGGCATCCAACTTCTTGTGTGTCAGCCTCATTAATGTGAGAATGTTCATTAAACCGACAGTGTTAACCTAGCTAGGACAACGACCTTCAAACCATAGTGGTTGAATTTGATTTGGCCCAAACAACAAGGGGCAAATTGTAATTATCCCATTATATGTTATCTTGCTCAGGAACCTACAAATACCAACCCAAATAGTCAAGGAATAGCACTCTTTATACTCAAATTTTCAAATAAAGTATTTGAAGCTAAAGCAATCGAATAAACAGCAAAGTAAAAGTTGAGACAATTGCATTGACAATAGTTCAATAATTTAACCATGTAGAACAAGACAAACTTCAAGTTTGAACTAAAACTATTACTCCGTAATAATTTTATATAAGCCAAAAATAAAATAGTAGTATAACATACCTAAAAGCTTATAGTAAGCCCTGTAAATGATTGATGTGCCATCAATAAGCATCACCCTACCATTTGAAGAATCAGCATTTACTGCTCTTTCTTCACGCTTAAATGAATCAAGGATTGTCTCCTGCTGCAGCGTCCGTTCACTTTTAGAAGAAATTACTACATTACTATGAGAGGTGGCATAAAGATTTCCATGTAAAGACGAACCCAAATTATCAGATAAACTACAGTAACCCTGAAAAACAAAAGACCAGGTAGGGAGATAATATCAATGAATAGGCCTAAGCCCCGACACCAATATGTAGCCAAAATCATTAAAAAAAATTGCAAAAAAATAGATTTCAAACAAGATCTAAGAAGGAAAAATAAAATGAACAGAAACATGTGAATAAAGAAATCAAAAGCATGGGTCACTAAAAGTATATAATTAATAAAACCTCAATGAACAAACAATCAAGCTGAGTACAATAAAGGCAAGTGTGTATCCAGGAACACAAATCAGCAGGCAAATAATCCAGTGCCATCAAAATAATGTCAATTGAATGATTGAGTTCGATTTACTTGTAACAAATTTGGTGCATATGATATCTATGCTCCAACTTGAGGGGAGTGTTAAGAATCCTATTAGGATTCTTCCTAGTAGACTTGGATCATATGTATCTTATCTAAATTGTTATGTCCTAATCCTATTAGACTTAGTATTTATAAGTCTATATATTGGGTCAGTTGTATTCTTTTCATTCAATTGATACGAATAAGAGTTTCTTTCAGTTATTATTTTCAACAGTGCCTATAAATATGTGCACCCTATTGAGTTAGAACTTGATGCTTTGATTGAGGAAGTAACATAGAATTGTGATTCTTCAATCACCAATCCTTTTTTAATTTACTATCTCTTTATCTATTATTCTTCTTGTGTGTGTGTTTTATTTCGTTCCTACATCAATTTTGTATAAGAGAAACAGGGTAATTGGGATTCAATCTTATATACTTTTAGTTTGCCTACACTAAATTGGCTACTAGCAAGAGTACTTGAGATTGTTCATTGATACTCACCTCGTACAACCATTAATCTTGTTCCCTTCCCCTTGATTATCGTATCTCTTGCCAAATCTTTTGTCCAACACATTGGTGATTTGCATGTCGAGATTTCACAAATAATATGGATTATAAACTTCTTGTTGATGTGAATCGTAGGGCTATAAGATATAACGGAGGTGTATATGTCATGGTTCACATTCTCCCTAAAATAAAACATAAACATGAATATTAGCCATGTTCTCAACGAGGATTTATCACCTTAACGAGGCATTTTTCAGCCTCCCTTTTTGGATGATGAGACAATTGCTTCTTCTCATGGTCCTTCTCATAGGTGCCTTGTTTGAGGGAGAGGTCGTCACAATTCCGATGCTGCTTGGATGTCAAAGGATGAGTTTCATGACATGGATCCTGATCTTTTGGATTGGTTAGAATGTCCAACTCTTTCAAAGTCGAGTTCTTTCCAACCAAGGGAGAATGATGGAGAACCAATAAAGAATTTTAGGTATACTTATTATAGGCGTGGCCGCATGGGAATAGGAATTAGTGAACTCTTTTTATGATTGGGATTTCATTATTAAAAGAAATTTGTGTTTCCTTTTATGTGTAGGTTGGTGCCTATAAATACGTACATCCAATTGTGTTAAAAGTTAGAACTTGGTGCTTTAACTGACGAATTAACAAACAATTGTGATTTTTTAATTTACTATCTCTTTCGTATTACTCTTCTTGTGTTCTTTTTGTTCTGCACCAAATGGCCTTTGATATATTATGATGATGAAGAGTTTGCATTGTCCATTCCAATGATTTAGCCAATGTCTCAAGAATGTTTTTGATAGCAGGCCAATGTTTTTGTGGTTTTTCTTCTTTGTATTTAGTCGTTGGCTTTAAGGTGCACTGTCTTGGTGCTTTCTTAATAAATTTTTATTTATCAAAAAAAGTTGGGTTGTGCTATTTGCATACAGCACATGCACATACTCGACCATAATTGCGACCATGATCTTTCCACTGTTTCAATATTTTCCTCAACCTTTTAAATTTTTAAAATGTAAGATCTCATAGCTCCATTATACTAAAATTAACGAAAATAAGTTAGTCTAAATATAAAGAAAATAAGGCACATACGGTACAAACATTGCATGTAACATATAATTACAGAGGGCAACCACAAGTGTGAGCCACACGTGTGGCGTTTAGGTAATCTAAGGCTCCAGTTAAACACAATGAACCCCTAATTCTCTGACTAATATCCTCCCAATTTAGCCCTAAGCCACTTAGCCAAAATTTATCTCATTAAACACCTTCCCTCATTGATCTTGTGTATGAAATCAAAGCTTGAGACAAAATCTCTGAAAATCGAAGAATAAACTTTTAATTAAGAGAGATTATGTGATGGCTCGCATCCACATGGGTAGTGCAATGAGGAAATCCTACTACATATGTAAGGCTCCATGATCCCAAAAGCAACTTGAGCTAACACTTTTGGGTATGGGCTGCGATGTTACAAATGGTATCAGAAATAGGTCCATTTGTAACACAACAAGCCCATCACCCAAAAGTGCTAGCTCAAGTTGTTTATAGGATCATGGAGCCTTACATATATAGTAGGATCTTCCCGATTGCACTATCGATGTGGGATATGCCTCATCACAAACCCCCCTTGTTTAAACTCACGTCCTCAATGAGCTCAAATCACACATATCACAAATCAGACCAAAGGTTCTAGCCCGTTCGGAGCCTCGAATACCACACATCCACATGGTAGTGGGCTTGGGTCGGCTCTAATACCATTTCTAACACCACAAGCCCATCCTCTATAGTGCTAGCTAAAGTTGATTTTGGGATCATGAGGATGGGCTTGTTTAAACTCCCCTTGTTTAAACTCATGTTCTCAATGAGGATTTATCACCTTAACGAGGCATTTTTCAGCCTCCCTTTTTGGATGATGAGACAATTGCTTCTTCTCATGGTCCTTCTCGTAGGTGCCTTGTTTGATGGAGAGGTCGTCACAATTTCGATGCTGCTTGGATGTCAAAGGGTGAGTTTCATGAAATGGATCCTGATCTTTTGGATTGGTTAGAATGTCCAACTCTTTCAAAGTCGAGTTCTTTTCAGCCAAGGGAGAATGATGGAAAACCAATAAAGAATTTTAGGCATACTTATTATAGGCGTGGCCGCATGGGAATAGGAATTAGAGGACTCTTTTTATGATTGGGATTTCATTATTCAAAGAAATTTGTGTTTCCTTTTATGTGTAGGTTGGTGCCTATAGATACGTACATCCAATTGTGTTAAAAGTTAGAACTTGGTGCTTTAAATGACGAATTAACAAACAATTGTGATTTTTTAATTTATTATCTCTTTTGTATTACTCTTCTTGTGTTCTTTTTGTTCTGCACCAAATGGCCTTTGATATATTATGAGGATGAAGAGTTTGCATTGCCATTCCAATGATTTAGCCAATGTCTCAAGAATGTTTTTGATAGCAGGCCAATGTTTTTGTGGTTTTCCTTCTTTGTATTTAGCCGTTGGCTTTATGGTGCACCGTCTTGGTGCTTTCTTAATAAATTTTTATTTATCAAAAAAAGTAGGGTTGTGCTATTTGCATACAGCTCATGCACATACCCGACCATAATTGCAACCATGATCTTTCTATTGTTTCAATATTTTCCTCAACCTTTTAAATTTTTAAAATGTAAGATCTCATAGCTCCATTATACTAAAATTAATGAAAATAAGTTGGTCTAAATATAAAGAAAATAAGGCACATACGGTATAGGCATTGCATGTAACATATAATTAATGAGGGCAACCACAAGTGTGAGCCACACGTGTGGCGTTTAGGTAATCTAAGGCTCAACACAATGAACCCCTAATTCTCTGACTAATATCCTCCCAATTTAGCCCTAAGCCACTTAGCCAAAATTTAACTCATTAAACACCTTCCCTCATTGATCTTGTGTATGAAATCAAAGCTTGAGACAGAATCTCTGAAAATCGAAGAATAAACTTTTAATTAAGAGAGATTATGTGATGGCTCGCATCCACATGGGTAGTGCAATGAGGAAATCCTACTATATATGTAAGGCTCTATGATCCCAAAAGCAACTTGAGTCAACACTTTTGGGTATGGGCTGCGGTGTTACAAATGGTATCAGAAATAGGTCCATTTGTAACACAACAAGCCCATCACCCAAAAGTTCTAGCTCAAGTTGTTCACGGGATCATGGAGCCTTACATATATAGCAGGATCTTCCCGATTGCACTATCGATGTGGGATGTGCGTCATCACAAACCCCCCTTGTTTAAACTCACGTCCTCAAGGAGCTCAAATCACACATCACAAATCAGACCAAAGATTCTAGCCCGTTTGGAGCCTCAAATACCACACATTCACATGGTAGTGGGCTTGGATCGGCTCTAATACCATTTCTAACACCACAAGCCCATCCTCTATAGCGCTAGCTAAAGTTGATTTTGGGATCATGCGGCCTTACATATATTAAGATCTTTCCATTGAACTACCGATGTGGGATATGGACCATCACAATTTTTTTATTAAAATTAAAATCTTTTGATTGGTATTAGAGAACTCTTTTATGAGTTTTATGGGTTGCATACCTATTTTACTGAATCATTACATCGATAATTCATGGAATTGGTGTAAATCTATTCGGTAACCTGTTGCATGTTCTGTTTGATGTGAAGTTTCTTAAAATTTTGTGGTTTATTGAACCCATGAGATGCTTGTTGCGATTGATGAGGAAGATATTTTTTATTCTTGATATGTATGATTATAATTGTCGATTGAACCTATACTTTAGTTTTACTTATAAAAAATGTTATACTTTAATTTTTTTTGGTTTTTAAAGCTGCACGTACATAGGTTTATATTTGTTGCTACTATGGGTGTTGAACTTCATGGGTATGGATGGAGAGAATAGATTTGTTATGACAACTGAATTATCTTTTCTAATTCTAGTAAAGCAATATCAAATTGGAGAGACAGAAAAAGAGAGACAGAATATTATGATATGGATTTGAGTTTATAAAACCATAGGCCTTGTAAGAAAACAGGATGTGTGTCAAAAGAAAAAAAGATGGAGGCGTGAAATTGCAGAGCGGATATACAGTCTACCTAAGGTTGACGAAGATGCTACAGTTAGTAGCAAGGATGAGGCACACATAATCAGCCCATGACTTCGAGTGTGATAACTTGTTCACACGTGATACATCAACTTGTCATGTGCAACGCATGTGCCTCAATTATGTTATTCTTAGACTAATGAGTTACTTAAAAGTCCCACATTGTAATTATTTTAAAAGGTTAAGGACAACATTGAAATAATTCAAGGAAAAGGCTCAATTGTTAGAAGTACCAAAGTTCGGTGATCAACAGCGATTTTAGCCTTTTTTTAAATTAAAAGAGCCCCTAGAAAGGGAGTACACCCAAGTAAAGAGGAAGATACAAAAGATATACCCAATAAAAGGATGAACAGAACAAAGAATAAGGGAGAAAATTAAGATTTTAATAAGAGCTAAGAAACAAGAAATCAAAGAAGAAAGAGCCTAATTGTGTCTGTCGCCCAACCCTAACCCGAAACACGTAGACCCGCCCTTGCGTTGCACTGTCCGGCCAGTGGCGCAACCTGTTTGTGTCGCTCCTGACAGTTCAGTCGTAGCCACACCTCTGCCCTTAAACCCTAAACACCTGGCCGCATCTAAACCTATCCTTAATCTCCTCTATCCCTCTACCACCTTCAATCAGTGTCGCACCTCTGCCCGCCGCCTCCTGTTAGTGTCCCACCTCTCACAATGCACACCAGTCAGTGTCGCACCTGACTGCTCCTGCTGCACCACCTGACTGGTCCCAAAGTTTTTCATGCTTGCTGTTCCGTGCAAATAACCCTGCATGGTTGATACGCGTACTCTCCCCTTGCAGGGGGGTTGTAACTCAACAACCACACCAGCATAGTTGTCGCGAATCGTACAATTCGAATCACAATTTACCTAAAACGATACGAATCGGATGCATGAATCTTAAACTGACCCGAATCACATGTGAATCATCGATTCAGTGAAACAAATCGCGGAATCGCATGTGAATCATCGATTCAGTGAAACGTATCGTGGAATCGCACTGAATCGACGATTCAGGCACGATTCAAAGAAAGGGAATACCCAAGCTGGGTCTATGAACCCGGTATAGGAAAAACTTAAAATAAAAGATAAATTAGGCAAAAATTTTGGGCAAATCCTTACCTGTGGAGCTCGACTAGGTTATTTGAGCAAAAGCCCCTATGCTTCATCTTTCTCTTTCAATTTAACAAGTTCTTGCAGGAGTTGCAACGTATCTGTCTTGCGCCATCAGTTTCTTCTCTGCTTTGAAGGTAAGCGATCTCTTCTCTCTCTCTTTCTCTCGATCTCTTCTCTCTGTGTCGATCTCTTCTCCCTCTCTGTGTCGATCTCTTCTTAGTGGGTTTTTTGGGGTTTTTAATGGTTCTCTTTGAGCCATAAGTTGGTGTGGCTTAATGGCTCTCTTTTGCACCATCAGTGGGTTTCTTTTTCAGAGTAAACATGAGTTGTTAATTTTTTGTCTTTTCTCTTTGTGCCAGCAGTGGGTTTTTTTAGAGTAAACATGGGTTTTTTTTTTGCCTTTTGTAATGGTTCCCTATCCCCACTCTTACAAGACTGATTGTCCTTTAGTTAGTCCCCACTCAGATTATGTAGTTATGCAATTTAACATCTGTTGCCTTTTTGTTAAGATTTGTTATTCTGTTTTACATGCTTATGCTTATGTAGTTATGTTATGGTCCCTATTCACAAATTAAAGTTACTTTAAGTTCTTTTTTTTATGGTCCCCATTGTTTGTTTAAAAGACTAAAAAATGTATTTTTTTTCATGCTTTCAGTTTCGGTCCCCACGCCCCTGTCCAATGTTTGCTGTTTCTTTTTCAAATGCTTATGGACCTATGGTCCATTGGTCCCCACTTCCCCACTATATTTTATTTGTTGTATTTTGTTTGTTTTATTATTTCATATATATGTGTTGATGTTTAAAAATAAATATGCTTTATTCTATTGTGGTTTATGCATTGTAGAAATTTATTGAAAAAAATGGTGAAAACAAAAGAGACAAAGAAAGGTGTTAATCCTACTTGGGAGCATTGTACTCGGATCGGAGATGGTAGGATGAGAGTTAAAGTGTAATTATTGCATGCTTGAAAGGTGGGGTGGTGTTATTAGAATGAAACATCATTTAGTCGGTTCACGTGAAAATATAGCACCTTGTACTAAATGTCTCGAAAATGTTAGAGATCAATTTAAGAAAATTTTGAGTGAAGGTGAAGGGAATAATGCAAATGAATCAATTAGAATTGATGATGAATGCTTTGAAGAGAAGGAAGAATTTGATAGAAATGTTAAAAGAGGAACTATGGATGCTTATATCGGTAGAAGAAAAGGGAAGCAAAAAACAATGAATGAGATGTTGAAAAAAGGGAACTGGTGATTAGAGATATATATAGGTTTTTATATGGACATGCATTGGCTTTTAATTTAATTAAAAGTCCATTATTTATTAAAATGATGGAGTCGGTTGGTGAATGTGGTAAGGGATTATAACTCCCTTCTTACCATGAAGCTAGAGTCACTTTTTTGAAAAAAGAAGTTTCTAGTGTGCATGCTAGCTTAGATGAATATAGAAGAGTGGAAGAAGACAAGAAGATGCACAATTATGTCGGATGGTTGGACCGATGGAAAACAAAGATCAATCACAAATTTTCTTGCCAATAGCCCAAGAGAAATGGTGTTTTTAAAATCAATTGACACTTCCTCGATCATAAAAGATTGTGAAAATTTATGTGAATTACTTGATGGACTAGTGGAGGAGGTGGGAGAGGAGAATGTGGTCCAAGTAGTGACCGATAGTGCTTCGCCATATGTATTGGCTGGTTCTCTTTTGCAAGAGAAGAGGAAGAACTTATTTTGGTCTCCTTGTGCCGCTCATTGTGTAGATTTGATGTTGAAAGATATGGGAGATTTGCCAATTTTCAAAGATACCATAACCAAAGCTAGAGATGTTGCGGTTTACATCTATCGGCATATTTGGGTGCTTGACATGTTTAGAAAGTTTTCCAACAAAAGGAAACTAACAAGGGCGACGGTTACAAGATTTGCTACATCCTTTCTTACTTTGAAGAGCTTTGATGAGAACAAAATTCCAATTCGGCATATGTTTGCAGAGGAGGAATGGATGAAGAGTTCTTATGCTTCTAAGAATGATGCCAAGAGAGTGGAGGAAATATTGCTAAGTGATTCAAAGTTTTGGAAAGCAATCAAATATTGTTTGAAATGTGTCGCGCCAATTGTTAAAGTTTTAAGACTTGTGGATGGTGATGTGAAACCGGCAATGGGGTATGTATATGAAGCTATGGATCGTGCTAAAGAACAAATTGCCCAAGGTTTCAACAATGAAAAAAAAAAAATAGATACGAGTGCATTTGAAATATTATTGACACTAGATGGTATTTACAACTTCATAGGCCATTACATGCGGTGTGATACTTTCTTAACCCAAAATAAGTTTTCTGATCAATTTTAAATTTTATTTCTTAATTTTTAAAGGTTATATTTCTAGACTTCTAGCTACTTTCTAGTTTATTTTCTTAACTTTGAATGTCATTTTAATTTTTAATAGGTTTCAATATTATCCAAACTTCAATCCCGACACAGAAGTTAAAACGGGATTGTACAAAACAATTGAGAAAATGTGCCCGAACATAGAAACAAGAATCAAAATTGATGAGCAAAGAGAGAAGTTTAAGAGAGCCAAGGGCATGTTTGGAATTTCCATGGCTAAAGCAACAAGTGACAAGAAACAACCGGGTAACTAGTCTTCTATTTCTCTTATCTTTTTAGTTTTCTATATGTTATTGGTGCTTACTCTTATTATACTTCTTATCTTATAGCTTTGTGGTGCGAGAGTTATGGAGAAGAATGTAAAGAGCTTCAAACTCAAGCTATTCAGGTCTTAAGCCTAACTTGTGGTGCCACGAGATGTGAAAGAAATTAGAGCACATTTGATAATGTCCGTTCTAAGAAGAGAAACCGTTTGGAGACACAAAGGTTGAATGCTCTTGTCAAATACAGCATTCAACTTGAGTTGAGGCAAAAGAAGAGACAACAAAGGGGTGAGAAATATGATCCTATTTGTCTATCCGATATGGAATCCGATGATGAATGGATTACCGAGAAGGAAGCTCCATGTCTCCCCTTAGATGATTCGTGGATGGATGTCCATGAATGCTTCCAAGAAGGAGTTGGTATTAGCCAATTTTCTTTTTTGAAAATTTTACAAGTAGGATGATTCACTTATATTTATTTGTTTAAATGTTTATAGGACCAAGGAATTTGAATGCTATTAGTCTTGCCAAGAAGAAAGGCAAGAAGAAAGTTGGTGATGTGCTTGAGATGATTGATGATGAGGAAGAAGAAGTGGAAGAAGGAGAAGGAGAGGGAGAGGAAGATGAAGATGAAGAGGTCCAAGTCCAAGGGGAGATGGTCAACTCAGTAGACGATGACGATGACGATTACGATTACGATGACATTCGAGAGTTTTTAGTATATGTAAGAATAGAACGGTTTTTTGTTGACAAAATTGTAAGAAAGCTTAAATATAACTTATTATATGCATGAATAGAAAGGTTTCTTTGTTGGTAAAGTTGTAAGAAAACAAAGTATATTAATTAATGAAATTATATTTTGGTATTTGCAACACTTTAATGCTTCATTTTTTCTAACATGTTTTATGTTTACATATTTAAACATTATTTACTAATTAAAAAAAATGAATCTTACAATTCGTTTCGATTCACGATTCACCAAAATAGGATTTCGATTCATGATTTGACAACTATGCGCACCACCCTCAACCTCCCAAACACCTAAACAACCCAACCTGCAAACACTGCCTCCTCCCCAAAATCAATCAAACCAGCCTGTTTTACCTCAATTTTCATATGCAAATGTCCTTCAAGGGGCTGCAAATCCTGTTCCAGTTGCTAAGCAGATCCCCACAAAAGCCCTACCTGCTTTGGCGCTAACCAACAAACAGGTAGCAAATGTAAATGGTGACCCGGCTTTCATAGTTTATCCTATAGAATTTTCAAAGGCGACTTCTGTGTTTGCTACCACAGTTGTTTTAAAATTTTATTCGGGGATGCCTGTACTCCCTCAGATTAAGAAGCATATTAGCTCTTGGCATTTACAACATGACCCCATCGTGGGGTTTCTTGATCAAGGTCATGTTATGGTTCGGCTTGCTTCTCATGCAGATTTAGTTGCAGCTTGGACGCATGGAAACCATCAAATCAATAATTCACTTTATCGAATGTTTAAGTGGACATTGGATTTTAATCCAAGAAAGGAGTCCACTCATGCTGCAGTTTGGATTCGTCTACCGAGACTTCCGCTCCCATGCTTTCATGAATCTTTTCTGAAAGGGATTGCCAACACCTTTGCTAGATTCCTTAAAGCAGATGATAAAACTCTCCCTTTGGAACGTTGTTGTGTACGGATTTGTGTGGAGTTGGATCTCACACAAGATAGACAAGATAGCGTATGGATTGGCACAAGTAATGAGAAAATCACATATGAAGGTAATATGGCATTTTGTACAACTACCAAATCCAAAATATCCTACCACAAATCCATCAACTGAACAAGTTATCTTGGCATCACTCCAGTCCCCCTAGAAGGAGAAACACCATACTTCACACACTCCAAGCAAATAGACAATGTAATGATAGATCATCTACTGTCTCTCCATTGCATTTGCACATGAAACACCCAACTCAAAACAATTGTTTTCCTCTTGATCAAATTCTCAAAATTTAAACCTTTTCCCAAAGCCACTAAAAATACAAAAAGGAGACGTTAACAAGTATAGCAACTCTCGAAGTGGCTTTATAAGGAAAGAAACTCTCAATAGGATCAGACAGTTCAATGTAGAAAAAGACTTCACTTGAAAACAATGATTAGAAGCCTACAGTTGCATAGTAAAAGAAAATTTTGCTTGTTCAGTTTTCCAAGATTTGTATGCTATTGCTGAAAATAAATGGATTGGCACTTTATGGATCTTTTAGAAGGCATGATGCACCGGAGCCCTAAGTTAGGCAGCAGAATGATTGGGAGATTGGCTCAGCGGAAAGGCTTTTTTAATATGCTTTATAAGGTTCAAGGTTGTGGTGTGGGGATAGCCAAAATTTTATATTGGCGAAATGACATAACTCACCCACCATGAGGCAGTTGGAATTCAAAAGGTTGCAAGTCAACATCATTTGGTTCCACCGAAAAGTTTTGAGTTTTGATCACTTTAATATGACCAAAAAAATATAACAAATTGTTAGTGTTAGAGTTAGGACTTAAGTGTTAAGAGTTGTTTTTGTAATCTCACAATATTATGTTATATATATATATATATATATATATATATATAACCGTAGGGTTCGTAAAGTATTGTCTCAACACTCAGTCTCTCTCTCCCTCTCTCTTTCTAAACCCTAAACACAAACTACAACATGGTATCAGGGAGTCTAAGTAAACTTTATGGCATGCTCTTCTCTTTCCCGATGAGTGTTGTCTTCTCCGGCCAGCTTTCCAGTTTTCCCGATAAGTGAAGTTTTTGTCTTTTCTGTTTTTCTTCTCTAGTTTCACTTCTTCTCCGACGGTTCTGATTCTTTCGGCAAGGTCTAACGTTTTGAGCTCTGTTTTGTCTTCTCTGGCACTTTTAAGCAAGGTCTTGAGCTTTGTTTTGTCTTCTTTTGCATCTCCAGCAAGTTTTGTCGCAATCCTCAGGCATGGTCTTTTCCAGTGTTGTTCTCCAGCATGAAGCTAGCTCGGTCATCGTTCTCTTCTCGCGAAACCTGTGCGACTCAACTCTCGTTGTTTCTGGCCGTGTAGCTGCCACGAAACCTTGATGTACAGCAGAGAACTCGCAAAACAGATGAAGACCCGAATCTGCACAAGACTCAGATTTGATGATGAAGAAGATGAGTTTTTTGTGACCAGTTTTCCTAACCCTTCCCAACCCAATCCAACTCATGTGAAGCAGCCCGTTCTAGTTTTGTTGTGTTATGGGTCTTGTTGACCCTGTGTTGTGGATCTTGTTGATCCAGTGTTGTAAGATCTTGTTGACCTAAACGTCATGGCTCTTGTTGACCTAAGTGTCGTGAGTCTTGTTGACCCGGTGTTGTTGTTATGGGTTTTGTTTTATTTCTGATTGGATCCTATTTGTATAAAGTTGGATGAGTTTATTTGTAACAAGTTGGTGCATTTATATATTCCAACTTGAGGGAGAGTGGGAGTGTGGGAGTGTTAGGGTGTTAGGGTTAGGACTTAAGTGTTATGGGGTATTTCTTTAATCTCACTATATCATATTCTATATATACACACACACATATATATATCGTTACTAACCTTAGGGTTAGCAACCTATTGTCTCAACACAGCCTCTCTCTCCGTCTCTCTTGTCTAAACCTAAAACACAAACTACAACATGGATAATTAACAAACTAATATTGATTAGAAAACATATAGCATCCCTTAAAATCATTTAATAAATAAAAACACAGAATATTGGATTTTGTTGTAATCTCCTACTCATATTGGAAACAATAAACATGAGAAACAACGCCAGCAACACTGAAAAGACGTCTTCTAAGGCTTATGAAGAATATTACCTTTATAGATTGAGAGAATGAAGGATTCAGATGACATTTCCTAGGATTGAACAAGTTTCCAATTTTGTGAGTACTTGAGACCTTTCTCCCTGAACACCGAAGACTCCTGCATATGGAATGGACGTGCATAAGAAAAGGCTGGAAGCATGCCATGAATTCGTAGCATGTTCCTCAGTGACTACAGCATGGAAAAAGAGCCCCTACAGGATGCACTGCCCTGAAATTTCATAGATTGTGCTTATATGATAAAAATGAAATGCAAATCGAATTAAATGTAATTGACAAGATCAGATGGAATGAATCAAGGGGATAAAAAAATATTGATATACATTATCTTAAAAGCTTCATATCAAGAACCCAAAAAGCCCAAAAAGATACAAGAAAACAAAAGGAACAAGACAAGTCTTAGACGCTTGCAAAAAAATTTAAGCGAAATCAATAAGACTTGGTTTTACATGATAGTCTCTATAGCTCCTAAGCGAGCAAGAAACTCGGACATAAAATATCAATTAATAACATGAAAACTTTAAGAGTAAGGATGTCCGATGGAAACTAAACGCCTCTAATGTTTCTCTTATAGCATATAACGCCACAAATCCATCATCTAGAATGAGACCACCAAAGATAAATGATGAAAAAACTAGAACTAATGCTTTAACACCAATAAAGATCACTTGAAATGTCTCCATTTCAAATGTTTAACATCATATGTTAGACGAGCTGCCATACTCCATAATGACCCCATTCATAGTGATGAATTTCCATTATTAGATTATATGAGAAACATAATGATACAACTCAACATTTAAGGGACATCCACAGAACCTACCTGAGTTCTTATGTTAGTTTATAGAGAACTGAAACAGTAAAAATTTAAGGTGTTCAATTTTGAGAAAACGTTTTCTAATTTTATCTCCCAGTTTTTTATCTTTATTTTCTACCTTTTGTTTCTCATGGATAATTTGTAGCAAACCCGCTCAGTTGTTGAAATTAGAAAACCCGGTTTTCTACCAATCTCTGGAAATAAACCAGGTTTCCTAAACTCCCAAAAGTATACAGAAACTAACACATAGGTTGGAAAATCTTATTTTCTGAAAATTTGAATTACGTAATTATCTATCCAAAACACATATTTTCCTTGTTTTCCATTTTCTGGAAAATAGCTCTGAAAAGCATACCAGTTTTAAACAACTGAACATGCCTCATAGTTGTCTTTTCTTTAACTTAACATTTAAGCGCATCCATAAACAACCTAATCGAACTGTCATTTTCTTACAAATATTTCGCCATACATCCAACTGCATGAATTGTACAAAACACTTTTCTTCTAATTTAGCAATAATCCACTGTTTAATTTTCCCGAGAAACAGAGAGCGACAAGTAAAGAGAGAAAGGACGAGTAAAGAAAATCATTTCTTGTGTTGCATGATTGATTCCCAAACAAATGCATACCCAACTCAAAATAACAAACTTAATTGGACAAGACACTCAATTAGTGAAATTTCTGGTCCCATTTTCTCGTGTCCCAGGCAATAAAAACCCTAAAACTCATACATACCCGTTTACTTATCTTCTTTTAATCAGAAACCAAATGGAGATCAAAATTAAAGTAGTGCATAAGTTTAAATGAGTACTCCAGATAAATTCATAAGCGAAGATAATAAAAAATAGAGGGAAAAGAAAAAAAAAACGAATAAAGAAAGGAGAGTGAAAAGGAGAAAGGGCCCCCTACCTGGGTTTTCCAGACCTGCGAGGAATTGCCGCCGAAATGAAAGGATAGCTTGTTTAGGTGTTTTCTCCCCTCTCTTTGTTTTTATCCTTTCATTTGCTTAGGTGGTTTTTCATTTTTGAGATCAGAAAATATAAATATAAATTATATTTAATTGCATAAAAACCCTTGCGTTTGGAGGTACGTTCATTTAATACCCGAAATTTTTAGTTGCATCCATTAATACCCTAAATTTACCAATTCAATGGTTTCGTCTGGTGTTCGGTAGTAAGCTTAATGGACTAGTTACGTCCTGTGGTGTGATTGGTTTAAATCAAATTAAAAAAAATAAAATGAAAAATAAAATAATAAAAACAATCAAGTAAAGAAATAAATAAAAACAAATGATAAAAAATAAATTTGTGAGTTATTTGTTTAATTAATAAATTGGTTATTTTTTTATTTTAGGTAGGTAATGTAATTGTATTGTGAATCACGTTGTATAGGTTATGTCATAGTAATGTGATTTTGTATATATAATTAAATAAATCATTATACTTATATATATCATTATTTTAAATATAAAAAAGTTAGTTAAAATATTTTGATAAAAATCTATATATCAATTGTCAACTGACAAACGGTTAATATATCGATTGTTAATTGACAATATCGGGTTGACAAATGCATAATAGTTTAAAAAAAATAAACAATGAATTAAATCAAGCAAGCATAAGATCAACGTGCATAAAAACATTCTAAAAGAGTTTGCGCCTGAATGATAAAGTAAAACAATAAATAAATAATAAAAAAAAGATTACATTAATAAATTGACTTCTCTTGAAATTTTGCATCTCACATTTGTAGATTTTGATTTAGATATATTTTTATAATTGATTTAAAGATAATTAACAAATGAAATTTCGTCAATAATTGAGATTTACGACGAAAATGAATTATTAGTGATATAGGGAAAAATTTCATCCATAATAACATAATGACACATGATAACTTTCAAGGGCAAAAGAGTAATTTCACAAATCAGACGAATCAACAAATCTAATCGTCACACTTGGCAACAGACATAATAGTAATTTCACACCAATGTCCCGGTACTATTATGATACTCCAACTTACTGTCCAACTTATGGATAGACTAGTATTTAAATAAATCCAGCCTAAGGATAAAATATTTCAGCTTGTGAATAACTTTGACTTTATCTACGGGAATTTAATTCTTATCGCATTACTTAGTGATCAATCACTCTCCTAATTGGACTCTGCTCCAAAGCACTATATAAGGGGGCTCTCATCAGCAAAAGATACATTCAATTCTCATTCATAGCTCTTAGTCTTATTTAGCTCTCCTTATTCACCAAAGCCCTGTTCTAACTTAGACATCGGAGAATCCCTGCGAAAGCACACCCACTTTGGTCCTCTAGCGGCTTTTAGGTTTACTCATCATTTTGTGTGTGTAGGTTCCGCTTCTCAACCATTCGAATTCTTGGCAGATTTTCGGCATCAACAGATTAGCGCTAGAAGGATGGCCTTCTTATTTTTGAAGGAAAAAGAACTCACCTATTGTTACAAATGCCACCCAAGAACATTGCCAAGAATACCAATACCGGCTCTATAGCCACACGAGCATCCACTCGCAACCAACAGTCTGATTCACTGCTCTTTGTCATCTCTGAACATACGACCTCTGATCAAAACCATAGTGAGCCCTCTGATGGGCGAACTTGGAATGAGCATCCTCCTTAGCTTAACCCAGTAGATATTGGTCTCCAAAAGAACTTGGAAGCACCCCATGCACCAAACCCTGTTGCTCCAATAACTCAAAAAAAAATTTAGGAACTCACCCAACTCGTCACAAATCTGTCTGTAAGACTCAGGGGGCAAACTGACCCTCAAACACCTCCACCTCAACAAAGCTCTTAGCTAAAGAGGCGATGGGGTCCTAATAAATCGGCTAGCAACCACTCTACCATCGAGTCTTCCCCATATGCTGGGACTAAGTCCCAAGATGTGAATATCTCCACCTCCAAGCCTTTTCCTGGGACTAGGTCCCGAGGTTTCTCCATCTCTAATAACTACACTGACCTGGATAGAAAGTTGTAAGAAATGGATAAAAGAATAAGGTAAGCATTCAAGGGAAGGAACACCAATGTTATAGACGAACTTAACTCTCAGGCTTCGCCTTTCACCCAAGAAATATTTAGAGCTCCCTTCCCCTGACATTTTTTAATGCCAATTATAAAGGCTTACGATGGCTCAATGGATCCCATGGACCATCTCCAAATTTATAAAACTATCATTATGTTGCACTGCCATCCTGATGATATCATGTGCCAAGCTTTTCCTCTAATGCTCGAGAAGGCCACGAGCACCTGATACTCACACCTGAAGCCCAGAAGCATCAGCTCTTTTAAGGAGCTCAACTATGCCTTTATGGCACATTTCCTTAATAGCAAGAAACCTCAAAAGACTTCGCAAAGTCTCTTCAATACTATTCAGTGCAAGGGAGAGAACCTCTGAGAGTATATTTTGCAGCTTAACATTGTTGCCTATGAGATTCTGGATCTTGATCCAACAGTGCAAACCCTAGCCTTCAAAAAATGACTCAGGTCCGAGTCCTTCAACTCAAAGCTCACTAGGCGGTCGCCTAAGGATATAAACAACATCTTCACTCAAATTGAAGAATATATGATCGTCAAGGATGATCAGGATTTTTGAAGGAATAGAGAAAAGAAAGAGGGACGCCAACAAACCTAAAAATAACTCAACAAAAAAGTCCAATCTATAGGGTAAGGCAAAAACCACCCCTCTTTTTGAAAATTTCACTCCACTCAACGCCTCTAGGACAAACATACTCATGAATGTACAGGATGAGACATTCTTCGTTGGCCTTCGAAACCACTTTACCCTAATGAAAGCGGGAATCGAAACAAGTGGTGCCATTTTCACAGAGATTATGGCCACGACATCGAAGAGTGTCATGCCTTCAAAAGCCATAATGAATCCCTCATCCGACAAGGGTATTTAAAGAAATATATTGGGCCTCACCAATCTCAAGATAATGAAGATCGACCTCGATGCCCTATAAGCAGACTGTCGAGTAGCCAAAGTATGATCGGAGCAATCACTGAAGCCTTAGGCGCAGTCCCAAGCAGAGCCCACATTACCATAATTACAAGGACCATCAAAACTATCTTTGAAGGACCAGCGACTAGAGGACAGTCCTCCCACGCAAGAAAAGCCTATGCCCGATCAGTGGACCTCATAAGTAGGTCAAGACAGACCAAGTAATCTCTTTTATGGATGATGATCTAGAGGGGTTGTAGACCCCCTATGATGATGCAGTTGTTGTCACACTCCTTATCGCCAATTACAATGTCGAGCAAATCATGGTGGGCAACGAGAGCTCAAAAGACATTCTCTATTACGACGCCTTTAATAAGATGAAGTTGAAAGATGACCAACTCAAACCAATGTTTTCTCAATTATATGGTTTTTTTTGCGAAAACCAGTGTTTAAAGAGGTAGTATAACCCTTCCAGTCACCATAGGAATAGCTCCGCGTCTCACCCCTATAATGACCATGTTCTTGGTGGTCAGCATCATTCCTCATACAATGTGATCCTCGGAAGACCAACACTCAATGAGATGAGGGCAGTAGTCTCCACCTATCATCTGAAGATGAAATTCTCCATGGAGCAAGGTGCGGGGGAAGTCTAAAGGACAGTAAGCCTCTTGGTCTTATTACTTGAACTCCATTAAAGGGTTAATAAGTCCGAAGGAGTCAGTAAGCTTCATGTTCACACAACGAGGGATGGAGGCTAACCTCGAAAAGATAAAAGAAATCCTAGATATGACTCATCTCCAAAACATTAAAGAAGTATATAGGTTAACTAGGTGCATAGCTACACTCAGCCAATTCATGTCTAAATCAGCTTAAAGAAGTTTACCTTTTCTCAAAGCTATCATGAAAGCCAAGGATTTCATATGGATCAAAGACTGTCAAAAAGCCTTCAAAGAATTGAAGGAGTACTTGGGCTCACCACCGCTCCTAACTAAGCCCACCATTAGGGAAGAGCTATTTCTTTACATATTAGCAAGTCAGGACATAGTGGCCTCAATTTTAATACAAGAGGAAGGTAGGGTCCAGAAGCTCATCTCTTATGTCAGTCAGGTTCTCCACGACACCGAGACAACATATATCTCCATTGAAAAGATGGTTTATGCCCTTCTAATTACAGCTTAGAAGCTTTGGCCATACTTCTAGGCTCACACCATCACCCTACTCATTAATCAACCTCTGAAACAAGTACTCTATAAGTCAGAGATCTCCGAAAGGTTGGTGAAATAGTCTATAGAACTTAGAGAGTTCAATATCCATTACAAGCCCCAGATGCCCATGTAGGCTTAAGCCTTAGCTGATTTTATAGTAGAGACCATCTTCCCTAAAGTACTTGTTGATAGGCAAAACTCCGAGGAAATAGAACAGGCTCTAAGTTAGACAGTGTATATTGATGGATCTTCAAATAGCACCGACAGTAGAGGCAAACCTATCCTCAATAGCCCTAAAGGATTTATGGTTGAATATGCCCTAAGGTTCGGGTTCAAGGCCTCGAATAACGAGGCTGAGTATGAGGCACTACTTATAAGAATGAAATTAATGAAGACATTAGTTGCTGAAGCCTTAGAATCATATAGCAATTCAAAGCTAATGGTCAATTAGAGGACTAACGAATATAGGGTTAGAAGTACGAAAATCATCAAGTACCTTGAAAAATCCCGCGCGAGCTCACCATATCTTTCAAGAGGTTCCAAATAATACAAGTACCCCAAGCACAAAATTCCAAGGCAGATGCCTTGGTGCCACTCGCATCCTCTAAACCATCTAACTTCACCCGAACGGTCTACTTTAAAACTCTTAAAGCACCCAATATCGATGAGGTAGCGATCATGCCAGTGACCGAGGGACAAACTTGAATAGACCCGATCCTCCAATACTTAAGAGATGGAACACTCCTCGATCAGGGGAACAAATGCAAAAAGATCATCTTTCGTGCCTCGCGGTACATTGTCATTAAGGGACAACTGTACAAGAAGGGTCTTACTACTCCCTATCTAAAGTGCTTCGAGCTTAGTGACATAGACTACGCCCATTGTGAGGTCCACGAAGGTTATGTGGTAATCACATTGGAGGCTATACTCTAGCCTATAAGATACTCCACCATGGCTATTATTGGCTAAAAATGCTCCATGACACCACAAAAAATGGTTAAAAAGTGCAAGACGTGTCAACAGCATGCCTCCGTGTCCCGACGACCAGCGTACGTGGGGATAAACATCCTTGATCCTTTTAGGGCAAAAGAAACGTCTGATAGTAGCTATTGACAACTTCACCAAGTGAACAAAGACAGAGCCCCTTACTAGCATCTTTGATTACCAAACCCGAGGGTTTGTCTGAATATCAATAGTATGCTGATTCAGCATACCAAGGATAATTTTCATTGACAATGGCAAACATTCTGATAGCTCTCAATTCAAGTATTTTTTCCAAGAACTCCAAACTAAGCAACGTTTCTCCTCGGTAAGTTATCATCAAGCTAACGGTAGTAACTAACAGGACTCTCCGAGAAGGAATCAAGAAGAGACTCAACGACACCAATAGACAATGGGTTAAACGCTTACCTAATGTCCTTTGGGCCTATCGGATGACTATTTAGACTCCCACTGGAGAAACTCCATTTTTCTTGGCCTTTGGATCAAAGGTTGTTATCCCACTCGAAATAGGGATGCCATTATTATAGGTACAAATTTTCAACGAAACTAATAATGAAAAGGTCCTCAAAATGAATGCTGACCTAATTGAAGAGGCAAGGGATAAGGCCCAGGTCAAACTTGTCACCTACCATCAAAGGGTATTGAGGTACTATAACTCCCGAGTCCATGGAAGAACTTTTAGGCTGCACGACCTGGTGCTTCGAAAAAATGAAGTGTCTCACCCTCGAGAGACAGGAAAGCTTCTCCCAAACTGGAAAGGACAATACCACATATAAAAGGTTTATCAAGCTGGCATTTTTAAACTTAAAGATCTGGATAGCAAGCCTATACCTCGGACTTAGAACTCCGAGAATCTCCAAAAATTTTACCAGTAATCTCTAAATTGTTTATCAACAGAGTTTTTTCTATTTCTTTAATTTATATAATCTCTAGATATTTTCCATAAAATATTAGCATTCATTATTTTATCAATATTTGTCTTAACAAGGGTCCCAAGCTCCTCCTACTCGAATAAAGAATACTTAGATTTTTCTCCTATCAAATTTTTCATTATTTTTAATAAGGGTACAAAGTCCTTCCTACTTGAATAAAAACCAAGAAAGAATTTCTGAGCTCTTTCTCCTTGGACCTTTTACTTTCATTTTAAGCCAACAAGAAAGACATGAATAATAGAAGATAGACATTGTGTAAAAAAGGAAACCTTCATTAACTTAGATTTTTTTTTATAAAAAAGGCACTAATGGCATTAAAATAAAAAAAGGGGAAAAAAACATATAAAGGCCCAAATCTTTGGCCTGCTCTTCCTCTTCTTCATTCCCTTCAGCCCCTGAGTCTAGACCACCTCACCATCTTCTTTAGTCCAGTCGGGGGTTCTAAACAACAGTGGCCTCGTCGTTAGAACAATGGATTGCAACCATAGAGAAGTGTTGCTCTAGGTATGCCTCCGAGGCCTATTTCTTGGCCTTCTCAAATCTGTTGAGGTAAAGTCTCCAAAAAGGTCATCCACGACCTTCTTAAACTCTTGAAGCTTCTTGAAGTCTATTAAAGTTTTGTCCACGACAGCCTTCGCAACAGCCTTCTTCTCGGCTGCAATCTTCTTTGTCTTAGCCCTCTCGGCCTTAGCCTCCTCTAGCTCCACTATAAATAGGACTTCCCCCCTCTCTAGGCTCCCGTTCTTAACCACACTCTTCGTTAGGGACTCCTGCATACTTTGGATAAAGTTGTGGTTCTCCTCTAGCTTCCTATCAAGGTAAATGCAATGACTGGACATTACGTCCGAAGTAGTGCTTGACTAAAGAAAAAAACACATAAGTTAGAACTCCTCAACCTTAAGGAAAGAACTAAAGATAAAAGAGAGAATTTAAAAGATTACCTTGGAGGCTAGGTCTTTGACTAATGCACCAAGAGCCTCTATGGACTCTTGACTCAACCGATATAGATCATTAGGGGGAATACCCCATATCAGGTGCTCCTGAGCAATGTTAGCACTCCTGAAGACTGAGTCAGTGGTCTTCACATACCAATCGGGCCTCAGAACCTCCAAAGGCACAAACTGAGCAGCTGAAGACCCAATTGCAAGCCCCGACACTAAAATCCTCGAAAAAAGAGAAAGGGGAATGGGACCGTAGTCATCTACCTGGATGACAGTTGGAAAAAGAATAGCATCGCGAGGCTTCTCCTCGGTGTTAGCCCTTTTTTTCCTTAGGTTGGCCCACAACCTTTTCCGCATGGCTCATCTTTTTCATCCTCTTCGCCACCTTCTAAGTTGCTTTCATTGCATTCATTTCTACAAAAGAGACGAGGCATGGGTACAACTTGTTAGCAAAAATAAAGAAAACATTAAGTAAGAAGGCTCAGACCTATCTCCTCATCTAGACCCCCCACACAGTTCGAGCTTGGCTAACTGCAAATTTTTATACAAAATATTAACATCTCTGACCCCGTCTGCCATATTAGTCACCATATCCAACTCTCACCTCAAAAGATTTGGCTTCTTATTGGGCCCCATGAGGTCCAAGTTGATAAGTGCTTAAATATTTGTATTTAAGCCCCTTAATTTACATTTGGTAAGTTTCTAGTCGTGTTATTTCGTGCTATTTTATTTCTTTTCTATATTTTTTGTGTTTTCCTAGGATATTGAAGAAAATGGAGCATTATCAAGATTGGAAACCAAACACTTCCAAGAACTGGCAGATGCATAGTGCCAACGAGCACAGAAGAGTGCGATCGAGCGCACCAGCACTCATGCGCACAAGAATAAGGTTGTACTCGAGCGCACCAACATGAGATCGAGCGCACACGTGCAGTAAAACGACAGAACCTATTTTGGAAAGTAGAGTTAGGGTTCTTTTTTTGAGTTAGGGTTTCCAGATGTCTTTGAACCTTATAAATAGGTTTGTAAACACAGAAACTAGATCTTCTTTGGAGTTTTAGCTTTTGGAGGATTCGAAAGAGATTTGGAGAGGAGAATTGACCACTCTTCTAGCCAAAATTTTTCAGGTTTCTTCTTTCCTTTATTTTATTTATGAAGATGTTTAATATCATAACCACGTGTAACTAACTTACTAATAGGGCTCGATTAAAGATCTAATTGTGCTTTTTCATATATGAATATTGTTGCCTTTATGATAGCTGTGTTATGATTCTTAACTTGATTAATGCCGGTTTTATTGAATTCCTCATATATGTTTGCCCGATCAACATATGCATGTGGTATGGATTAGTTAGTTAGATCAATTTGGATGACTGAGTCCTGGGTCTGATAATAGTAACAAAAGAAATCCACGCCGGATTCTTGGGTTAATCAACATGGGAAATCGGGAGTATATAACATGCCCTGGGTGTTGTGTGTTTGTCGATTTTCACAGAACTTATGCTCTGTTAAAGAACAACTTAGTATACACCATGCTAAATCCTTTAAGAAAGAAAAGAGTTACAGTATACACCATACCTGACTCATAGCTTAAAGAAATCAATAGCTTACAGAGTATACACCATGCCCTTAGGTTGACAATATTAGGTATTCGTAGTATGGCTAAAGCATTGGCACATTATTTATTAGGAAAGTATGATTAGTGCTGGATATCAATGCCCTATGTTTTTATCATTATCAATTCAAACTCAATACATATTTCTATCATTTTTTATAACGAATTTAATTTTAAATCGAACTTTACCAATCCCTGTGGAGATAATCTCGCCTTTTGCACACTATACTACTAAGTTGACCTTGTGCACTTGCAAGTAAAACTGTTCAAATATTTGCTTATTAATTTAGGTAGATTTTTGCACAACATAAGTCCCACTTCATAGGAACTCTGAAACTCTTATCACTTTACACATAGAAGAATGCTCATTCCACTCCATGATAGAAATGAACTTCTTTTTCAACATCCCCTTCTTTGCCCTCGAGCTGATCCCTACCTAGCCATACTCTGAGTGCTTGCAGATTTGAAACAAGGCCTTGAAAACATTGAGATTAATTACCCCTTCCACTTCTGTACAGATATATATGAATGCCATTATCAGACGCACAAAGTTGGGCACCAACTGAAGCTATGGAATAGTGGTTGAGGATGGTGTAGAAAAAAGAATAGAGGGGGAATCTAAGCTCAGCTTTGAGGTAGTAGGTGTAGACATATAATTCAAAAAGCCTCCTGATTATGCTCAAACTAATATGCGGTTATTGTGTATAGTTGAGGTGTTGATCCCACGAGGAAAAGCGAACTACAAAGAAAAGTGTAAACCTTAACACGAACGATAAAGATCAAGTGAGAAAATTTGTGTTTTGATAGTGAAGTAATATGAGAAAATTGTGTAAATAGATTGAAGAATATGATAGAGAAACAACAAGGATCCAAGAATCCTCCCTAGGTTCGTTGCTTTATTATGATCTTGATTCAATTGTTTTTATCTCGATTGTTAGTTTCACATCCCAAATAGGCAATCGACAAATATTCAATCTAAGCATATGTAAACCCTAATGCAATTGCTATAAAATACTCTTTACTTTCGATTTAAGCACACATGAGCTATCTTATAGATTTATCAAGAAACAACAATATATCTTAATGATACTATCGCAGTAATGGACAAACCTAAAAGATAAATCTACCAGACTCAATCACATCCAACAATCTTGACATAAGAAGAGCATTACTAGACTTATATCGAAGATAAAGATACAATCACTAGATTAAGAGACAATCTTCTAATTAAATCCAAAAGTAAATCATAACAATGTTTTGACAATAAATCTAAACTACAACTGAATCAATAATAGAAAATAAGAAGAACTACACCTAGGGATTCATCCCTTCGCCTTGCTTGGAGATTAGTTGGCCATGAGGTTCATGCTTGAACACTTTGATGGAGGAGAATATGGCCACCTTCTTGAGTTTTCTAGCCTTAATGATGTTTTTCTTATCAAACCCTAAGTGATCTATTTACAATACAAATGTCCAAGGGTGGTTTGGGGCTAATCAATCAACCAAAACCCTAATTAGGAAAACAAGGGTTCGTGTGCGCGCCGCGGCTCTCACTTATGTGGGCCGCGGCTCTGTCTGGTCTTTGATCAGTAAACTTTTGGGTGCTGCGGCCCTGCTTGGTCCAGGCCGCGGCTCTGTCTGGTGCTGAGCTTGTGCATGCTTTAGGTGCCGCGACCTTCACTGATCCAGGCCGCGGCTCTGTTTGATGGTTTCCTTGCTCTTTTGGGCTTGGTTCTGGAGGTTGAGGCTTCGACTTCTTCAGGCCGTAGCACCCATACTTAAGACTTGGTTTCTCTTCATTTTGTTCTTCTGCAACCATGCCCTCACTCGAATGTGCATTGAAGCATCGTGCTTTAAGCTATGATAGCTTTCCATCTCTTTTGAACTCAAAATACCTGAAAATGCATCGAAATAAGTCAATGATCCAAGAATATTACTTTAGAGTTATTAAGGTATAAAAGTGTAATTCAAACCTCAATTGAGCCTAAAATGCTAACAAATAAGTACTATTACGATGCATTTTATGACTCTCATCATAACCCCCAACTAGCTTATTGCTAGTCTCTAGCAATTCAAGCGAAAACAAGACAATATGAAATGAATTCTTTGGTAGGAATCAAACAAAGTAAAGCAATGAGCGTTAATCCAAGAGTAATTCACCTTTTGTCTCAAAAATCGTACATAACACACAGTACATAGAATCATTAAATATCACCCAAGTCCAAAAGTAATCCAAACATCAATCTTAAAATTGTTATCGACTCTTAACATCATCTTACCATAATCCATTAATCCGAACACCTGGATGATTTTATGCATAACATTCATGAATACAAGTCTTGGTTTCTAAAATATTAAATTTGCATGACATTAATTACAAAAACAAGCTTCATAGGCTCACTTTTCAAATCACTCTCCACTATTGTAGAAAAATCACACTACCTTGGATCAATAGGTCTTTAATAAGCTTGTAACGTTAGGCTAAGGTAAGTGTTAAGAAAGAACGGGAAGGTTTCAACAAATAAAAGAACTTAATCTCTTAGTTTTAAACACAACCTACTTTAAGCACTAGATAACCTTACTTCAACACCCAACTCTTTCAACCATTTTTTTTTCTAGCATTTTTCTCAATAAATCACAACTCTTTTTTTTTCTTTCTTTGCCATAATTCACTTCTTTTTTACTTTGGCATAAGACCATTCACCTTCTTTTTCATTCTTTGGTTTTTCTTTTCTTTTCTTTTCCACAACCCCCAACTTATCTCCTTTAATACACTTGGGTTGTGGTAGTAATATATCTTCATATTTCCATCCTTACTCCTCTCAAGTGCTTTGTAACAAATGTGTATGACTAAGTTCTTTCAAAAAAAGGGTAAGGATAAAATATTTTTAGGCTCATGAAGGTAAGTAAATGGGTTATCAAAATAAACGAGGCTCAAATTCTTTTTCGAGAAAAGGCTCAAACAGGTGACTAGTGATAAATATAGTAAGGGTAAGTTTGAAGGGCTCCAAAGGTCCAAAAATGGCCTATATCATATCCTAAATAATGTGCATTCTAGGAATTCGCCTCAAGTGATTATCAAATAAGTTCTAGAGCTTGTCGAGATCGCAAAACTATTCACAAAACAATCACACATAAAACTTCTCTAAATATTTTAGACTAATCATGCAATCTTACCGCAAACCAGGGTCTCAGCAACAGAAAATGGACTTGGCTATTTGAGAAGATGATTCTTTTTCAACAAGTGTCACGGAGGACCAGCGGACTGAGATGAAGAAGATGGCTTATAGCACCATTTTCTTGCACACGTCGGATAGTGTCACAAGGGAGTGCGGAGACTCGGAGGATCCGGCTGTCATATGGAAGAAGCTAGATGAGTCGTTTCTTACCAAAACTCTTCCTAACAAGATTTATCTTCTTAAAAGAATCTTTGCTTTTAAAATGGACCCTAGTAAAGTTGATGTCTTTAATAAGCTAGTTCAAGATTTGAATAGCTGTAGCATTATTTTTCCTGATGAACAATTGGCTGTCATTTTGTTAAATTCTCTTCCTGATTGCTTTGATAACTTGATGAATGCCATTGAGTATGGAAGGGATACTTTGACAAAGGAGATTGTGATCAATGCCATAAGGGCACATGATTTCAAGGCCAAGATGAAGGAGACATCAAGTGGTGATGGGCTATTCGTAAAAGGAATGCCAGCAACTCGGAATGGCAATAGCAACCATGGCAGCTACTGGGAGAAATCAAGAGGTAAAGGGCAGAACCATGGGAGATCTCATTCCAAGACAAGACTTAGAGGAGGAAGGAGATGCTTCTACTGCAATAAGGAGGGCCATTTTAAGAAAGATTGCAAGAAGAGGATGTGGGATGAGAGAAGAAGCCATACCAATAATAGAGAGGCTTCGGTTGCCAAAGGAGAACATCAAGATGATGTTCTTGTTGTGTGCTCAAATGTGAGCAGGAGGCAAGGCAGTGGAAAGTGGATTCTTGATTCCGGGTGCACCTACCACATGTGCCCTCACAAAGAATGGTTCAAGAATTTCAAGGAGATCAATGATGGAAGGGTCTTCTTGGGGAATGACAATTCTTGCGAAGTGAGAGGGATTGGAGACATCCAATTGAGGATGTTTGATGGAGTCACAAGGCTGCTGCGAAATGTAAGATATCTTTTAGATTTGAAGAGGAATTTGATCTCATTGGGGCAGCTGGATTCCATGGGTATACATGCAAAGTAAAGGTAAGCAAGATCAAGGTGGCCAAGAGATCTTTGGTTGTGATCAAGGCAGCAAAAAATGATGGACTCTATGAGATAATCAGAGAGACAGAAATCAATGATCAAGCAGCAAGCTTGATGGCTGAGATTGACAAGGCAGCCCTTTGGCACACTCATTTGGGACACATGAGCAAAAAAGGCCTACAAGTGCTTAGCAAGGAAGGTCTACTTGGTGGTGACAAAGTAGAAAAACTGGATTTCTGTGAGAGTTGCATTCTTGGGAAGCAACACCGGGTCAGCTTCAACATCGGAGTGCACAAGTCCAAAGGGATTCTTGATTACATTCATTCGGACCTTTGGGGATCAGGAAGAACACCAACATAGGGAGGTAACTTTTACTTTCTATCTTTAATTGATGATTATTCAAGAAGAGTGTGGGTTTATTTGCTTAGGAATAAATCTGATGCCTTGAATAAATTTGTTGTGTGGACGAAGTTGCTAGAAACTCAAACGGGTAGGGTAGATAAGGCTTTGCGAACCGATAATAGCTTAGAATTTTGCAATAATGATTTTGATAAATTCTATGAATTAAATGTATTCTAAGGCATAGGACGGTTGTAAAAACACCCCAGCAAAATGGAGTTGCTGAAAGAATGAATAGAACCCTTATGGAGAAGGTTAGGTACATGTTAATAGGATCCGGGTTACCAAAATATTTTTGGGGAGAAGCTGTGGCTACAGTTGCATACTTGATAAATAGATCACCCTCTAGAGCTTTAGAGCTCAGGACTCCCATGGAGATGTGGAGTGGAAAACCCCCTGAATTAAACAACCTTAGGATTTTTGGGTGTGCAGCATATTTACATCAAAAGAAGGATAAACTTGACCCTAGATCTAGAAAATGTGTATTTCTAGGAAATGGTGATGGGGTTAAGGGATATAGGTTGTGGTCCTTAGAAAAGAAGGGCATGAAACTGATCATAAGTAGGGATGTTATCTTTAATGAATTATTATTTCCCTACTTGGAGAAAACTAACCCTGCAGGGGCTAGTGAGCAAACCAGTCTGGAAGTTGTGGAACATTGCATCAAGGAGAACCCAATTCAGGTAGAGCAGAAGAGGCAAGAGGGTTCGGACCAGGTAGAGCCCTTAGATGAAGGCCATGCTCAAGAAACTCAAGAAGAGGTTGAACAAGAAAAGGTTGATACAGTGAATAACTACCAGCTCACAAGAGACCGGAGAAAGAGGGTGGTTAGACCACCTTTGAGATATAGGTTTGCGGATGCTAATGCAGCAGCTCATTGGTTAGAAGGAGAGGTTAAACTAAAAACTTACACGGATGCAATGGAGTGTAAGGATTCGTCAAAGCGGCAGCTGGCTATGGAGGAAGAATTGAACTCTTTGATGAAGAACAACTCTTAGGAGTTGGTACCCAAACCAGAAAAAACAGAGAGTTGTGGATTGTAGATGGCTCTACAAGATCAAAGAAGGGAATACTCCAGGGAATGAAGTCTGGTATAAAGCTAGGCTGGTAGCGAAGGGGTTCACACAAAAAGAGGGCATAGATTTCACCGAAATATTCTCACCAGTTGTGAAGTACAAGACGATCCAGATAGTGTTAGCATTGGTGGTCCAATTTGATTGGGAAATTGAGCAAATAGATGTGAAGACAACATTCTTACATTGAGAGCTCGATGAGACTATTTTCATGAGGCAACCTGAAGGCTATGAGGAAGGAAGGCAGGGAGAGTTAGTGTGCAAATTGAAGAAGTCTCTCTATGGCCTGAAGCAATTACCTCGGCAATGGAACAAGAGGTTTGATTCCTTTGTAATCAGCTTGGGTTTCATGAGGAGCTACTATGATTCGTGCTTATACTATAAAGGGCAGAAGGTTGAGGAAATGGTGATCATCCTCATTAATGTTGATAACATGTTGCTAGTTGGGAGCAGCATGGAGAGGATAAATAAATTGAAGGCTCAACTGAGTGAGGAGTCTGAGATGAAGGATCTTGGTCATGTACAAAAGATCCTTCGGATGTGTATCATCCGGGAAAGGGAGAGAAACAGATTGAAGATCTCTCAAATCTCATACATAGAGAAGATGATATCTAAATTCTTTATGGAAGATAGCAAACCAGTGAAGGTTTCTCTTGCTGGTCATTTCAAGTTCTCCAGTGATCAATGTCCAAGATCGGAGCTGAAGAAGAAAGAAATAGAGAAAGTCCCTTACTCTAGTGCTGTTGGTTCTGTTATGTACACCTTGGTAAGCACTAGACCCGACATTGCTCATGTAATGAGTGTTCTCAGTAGGTTTATGAGTAATCCTAGAAAGGAGCATTGGCTTAGGATGAAGTGGTTGCTGAGGTATTTGAAGGGAAGCCCAGGAGTAGGGCTGGTGTATGAGAAGAGGGGTAATGCAATTTGCCTTGAGAGGTTTGTAGATTTGGACTATGGAGCATACCAAGATAAAAGAAGATCTATTACCTCCTACTTCTTCAACTTAAATGGATGTTGTGTAAGTTAGAAGGCTCAATTACAGCCATTGGTGGCACTCTCAACAACCGAGGCTGAGTACATAGCAGCTACGGAGGCCATTAAGGAAGCTATGTGGTGCAAAGGGTTGCTCGAAGAGTTGAAGGTACTGGATGAGCAGGTTGTGGTATTTTTAGATAGTCAAAGTGCCTTGCACTTATGTAAAAATCCAGTTTTCCATGAGAGGACAAAGCATATGGATGTTCGGTATCATTTCATTCGGGAAAATGTTACGAAATGATGCATCCATTTGGACAAGGTTGCCACGGAAGAAAATCCTGTGGACTTGGGTACTAAAGTTCTACCTCTAAGTAAGTTCAATTATTGCCTTGAATTACTTAGGATTAGAGTTAGTTAATTGATGACTCAAGATGAGTTTGGATCCCGAAGGTCTCTGCACAATGGTTCAGGTTTTTGAAACACTTAGACAAAGGTAGAGATTGTTGGTACTTTATCTAAGGTTTTCACAGGTCCAACAATGGTTCAAAGATGGTTAAAGTCTAAACCAAAGGTGGAAGATTAAATTTCAGCAAGTTAGAAGACTGCACACATGTGTGTGCATCAATTTGGAGCAAGGGAAGGCCATGCACACTAGTGTGCGCATTTCTGCACACAGACAGAAGAGTGTGTGCACAGTAGCAGAAGGGAGCAGCATCAGGTCTGGGTGCAGCGCGCACGCCTAACGCCACACTGCCCAGTATGCACACCATTAGGTACGCACCAGCACCGCAGCGCGCACGCCCAATGCCACACCGCCCAGGAACATTGTTGCACACATATGCAGCTTGCTTTAGGACCCTCTTAAGTGTGTGTGCGCAACACCAAAATGCACAGCACCACTTGGAGAATGATAAAGGGCTAAGATTTAAAGGAGATCATGATCAAAGGGCAGAGATTGATTCACAAGAATGTCCAAGAAGTGAAAGGCTATAAAAGGGGTTTCTTAGCCTCATTTTTCAACATTATTAGAAACACACAAGTTTGGGACATTGTGAGATTAATTGTAAACACATAGAGAGAATTGTGTAAGAGTGACAAATACAAGAGGGACTCTTTGTAGTGAGGCTGGTGGTAAAAGATAGTCTAGATTAGATAGAGAGCATTGTTAGTTCTTATCTTCTTCCTTTCTTCTCTTCTTGTTTCTTCAAGAACTTGATTTCTTGAAGGGGATTGCTGTAACTTATAAGAACCATTTGATTTAGTCCAGAGAGTTCGGAGGAACTCACAGGAATGTAGGCACATTACCGATCATCGATAACAAATTGCTTGTCTTATTTCTTTCTTTGATTTTCTGTTCTTATGTTCGATTGCTGTATTTCTTTCTACAAGTCATTCTAGACTTGGGTGTTTGGAAGATCACCACCTGGGCATCTTGTCAAGGTGATTTCCAACACGAGCCAATATAGAGGAGGACCGAGAGGCTAATATGGCTAGGTTATTGTCTGGTTTGAACCGAAAAATTGCTAATTCGGTGGAGTTGCATCATTATGTGGAGTTGGAAGATATGATGCACATGACTATCAAAATTGAGAACTAACTCAAGAGGAGAGGCAACAATACATGGCAAAACCCTAACTTGGGTTCATCTTGGAGGCTGAATTTTTTGAATAGAGAGGAGAGGCAAGCCACGGCCAACCTAAAATCAAGCAAAAGCAAAAAAGTACCAGCCATGGAAATCAAGGTAAAATTGATTCTTTCACCACTAGAAATCGTGATATTAAGTGTTTTAAATGCCAAGGCAGGGGTCATGATTACGCCCAAAGTATAACACGGTTATTGTAGTACAGCTTTGGGGTATTGATTCCACAGAGAAACAAGTTAAGTACAAAGGAAAATGTGTGAACCTTAAAACGAACGATAAAAGTTACACGAAAGATTTTTGGGTTTTGATGGTGAAATAATGTAAGAAAAAATTGTGTAAATATAAAGGAAATATAAATAAGAAATAACAAGGTTCTGGGAATCCTCCTTAGGCTCGTTCACTATTTCCACTCTTGATTCAATTAATTTTATCTCAATTGCAAGTTTTACATCCCAAACAAGAAATCGGAATATATTCAATCAAGCACATTTATAACTCTAATATAATTGCTACAAATTACTCATTGATTTTGGTTCAAGCACACATGACCGATCTTAAAGATTATCAAGAAACGACAATATATTTTAAAAGACAATATCGCAGTAATGGACAATCAATAAAATAAATCTACCGGAATCAATCACATCCAAACAACCTTAAAGGAGGAGAAGGATGCAATCACCGGATTAAGAGAATCTAAAAGAAGAAGAATAAAAAGTACATTTATCACATGAACTCAAATCCTTCTTACTTAATCAATGAATAATTTACAAACAATATTCAACAATAAATCCATACAACCAAATCAAGAATAGGAAATAAGGAACAATAAATCCCTAAGGATTCATCCTTTTCCCTTGTATGAAGACTAGTTGGCCATGGAAATCAAGGTGGAAGAACAATAAGGATGCTCTCCCATTGATTTGGCCATGAAGTTCAAGGTGGATGAACAATATGGATGTTCTCCCCTTGATTTACAGCCAAAGAAAACTTGGAAAGAAAATGGAAGAATGCTGGATTTGGATCCCTTAGATCCTCTCTTTTTTCTCTCTTCCTTGCTTTCTCTCTTTAATTCTTTGAATGCCCGGCTGCACACTCCTTAAGGAGGTATTTATAGATTACAAGTAGTAGCTAGGGGTATTTTGGTCTTGTAAAAATGGCACTTGCTCGCCCTAATCAGGTCAAGAGGCGAGTGGGTCGTGCTGTGCGTCTGGGCCTGCTGTGCGTTTGGGCCTGCTGTGCTGGCCTGAACTGTTTCCACTAAAACTGCCATAACTTTCTCTAGAAAAAACCTTTTTACGAACCATAAAATTATCCAAAAAATATACTTCCGGATCTTTCTAAGCATATATGGCTCATCTCCTGATTCTTCCTACATCAATACAGTTTAATCTGAAAAGTTGATTGATCTGTACGAGAAATTCTGGCAATTTAGTGTCAGCTTGTATGTAGAAGTGCACACACTAATGTGCGTACCCTTAACTTGCTCCAAAGTGATGCACACACTTGTGTGCAGTCTTTTGACTCACTGTAATTTATTATTCCAATCTTGGTTTAGACGAAAATCATTTTTAAATCATGTTTGGATATGTCTAAACCTTGAACAAATACCAACATCAACATGCAAGAACTTTTGGCGCTTTAAACATAGATTGCTTTATCATCTCTTTTGGACTCAAAGCACCTGAAAATGCATCGAAATAGATCAATGATCCAAAAAGGATACTTTAGAATTGTTAAGGCAGAAACGAGTAATAAAACCCTAGATCAACCTTAGCATGCTAACAAATAAGCATTGTTTAGATGCATTTTATGGTTCTTATCAGGTCACATAGCAAGCCAATGTCCGAACAAAAGAGTTATGGTATTGAGAGTTAATGGTGAAATTGAAACCGAGGGCGAAGAAGATACCAAATCTATGCCACCGTTGGAGGATGCGAGTGATGAGGAATACACTGCCCAAGGAGAATTGTTGGTTGTAAGGAGAGCTTTGAGTGTGCTAATCAAAAAAGATGATGAAGTGCAGCGAGAAAACATCTTTCATACTAGATGCCACATGCAAAACAAGGTATGAAGTGTGATTATTGATGGAGGTAGTTGTACTAACATTTCTAGCATTACAATGGTTTAGAAATTAGAGATGCCAACAATTAAACATTATCGGCTTTACAAGTTGCAATGGCTCAATGATAATGGTGAAGTGATAGTGAACAAACAGGTATTAGTTTCCTTCCGGATTGGAAAATATGAAGATGAAGTTTTGTGTAATGTAGTTTCGATGCAAGTTGGACACTTGTTACTAGGCCGACCATGGCAATTCGATCGGTGTGTTAAGCATGATGGCTTCACCAACAAATATTCGTTTGTAAGTAATCAAAGAACAATCACTCTAGTTCCTTTGACACCAAAGCAGGTTTATGAAGATCTAGTGAGGTTACAAAAAGAGAGTGGGCAAACGAAAGAGAGTGAGAAAAAAAGAACGAGTGAAAATCATAAAGGGAAAATGAGAGAGGCCGAAAAAATTGAGAGAGAAAATAAGAGAGCTGATTCGGCCGTTGAAAGAAAAACAAATTTCTATGAAAGAGCGAGTGAAATAAAAAGAGTGATGTTTTTAAATCAGCAAATGATTGTACTTTTGCATAAAGAGGCGTTAAACACTAACCAATTTGATCTCATCTTTGCCTAGTTCTATTGTTTCTCTTTTGGAGGAGTTTGACAATATCTTTCTTGATGAGATTCCATATGGCTTACCTCCTATTCAAGGAATTGAACTTCAAATTGATTTCGTGCCCAGTGCTACAATTCCAAACCGACCAGCCTATCGAAGCAATCTCGAGGAGACAAAGGAACTACAAAGGCAGGTTAGTGAATTGATAGAAACGGGGGTACATAAGAGAAGGCATAAGTTTGTGCGCTGTTCTGGTGATTTTGGTTCCTAAAAAGGATGGGACGTGGAGAATGTGCATTGATTGCCGAGCAGTCAACAATATAACGGTAAAGTATCGACATCTTATTCCTCACTTAGATGATATGCTAGATGAACTGCATGGTGCTTGTATATTTTCTAAGATTGATTTAAAAAGTGGATATCATCAAATAAGAATGAAAGAGGGTGATAAATGAAAAACTGCTTTTAAAACGAAATATGGTTTATATGAGTGGTTAGTTATGCCATTTGGATTAACAAATGCACCAAGTACCTTCATGAGATTAATGAACCATGTTTTGCGAGCTTTTATAGGTAGATTCATTGTTGTTTATTTTGATGATATTCTCATTATAGTACAAACTTAGATGATCATGTTATGCATTTAAAATCAGTTTTGGATGTACTTAGAAAAGAGAAATTGTTTGCTAACTTGAAGAAGTGCACCTATTGCACCAATAAGCTTGTGTTTCTTAGTTTTGTTGTGAGTGCACAAGGAATACAGGTTGATGAAGAGAAGATCTATGCGATTAAAGAATGACCGAGTCCTACGAGTGTATGTCAAGTTCGTAGTTTTCATGGACTTGCTAGTTTTTACAAGAGGTTCGTGAAAGACTTTAGTAGTATTGCCACACCGCTTACCGAAGTCATCAAGAAGAACGTTGCATTCAAATGGGGAGACTAGCAAGATAAGGCGTTCCAATTGATCAAAAAATATTAACTCATGCTCATTTACTTGCTTTGCCTGATTTTACTAAAACGTTTGAAATTGAATGTGATACTTCAGGTTTGGGTATCAGCGCAGTACTTATGTAAGGAAGAAGACCAATTGCATATTTCAATTAGAAATTAAGTGGGGCAGTTTTAAACTACCCTACTTATGATAAAGAATTTTATGCGTTAGTTCGAGCATTGGAAACATGGCAACACTATCTTTGGCCTAAAGAGTTCGTGATTCACACCGATCATGAGTCTTTGAAGCATTTAAAAGGTCAACACAAGTTGAGTAGGAGACATGCATGATGGGTAAAATTCATCGAGACATTTCCATATGTCATTTGATACAAGCAAAGTAAAGAAAACATCGTTATAGATGCACTTTCTCGAAGGCACGTATTAATTTTTACTTTAGATGCACAATTTCTTGGTTTTGAGTACATTAAAGATTTGTATCCTTCAGACAACAATTTTTGTGAGGAGTTTCGGGCTTGTGAGGAAAATGCAGTGGGTAAGTTCTTTAGGCACGAAGGTTTCTTATTTTGGGAGAATAAGTTGTGAGTACCGAATTACTCTTTGCATGATTTGTTAGTAATGGAATCCTATGGAAGAGGTTTAATGGGTCACTTTGGAGTTGCTAAGACCTTAGCTATTTTACAAGAACACTTCTATTGGCCAGACATGAAAAAGGATACTGAGAGAATTTATGGTAGATGTGTCACATGTAGGCAGACAAAATCTCGAGTGCAACCCCATGGTTTACACGCCATTGTCTATTCCTAGTGAGCCTTGGATAGATATTTCGATGGACTTTGTGTTAGGTTTACCTAGGTCTAAATGTGGTAGAGATTCAATTTTTGCAGTTGTGGATAGATTTTCTAAGATGGCACATTTTATTCCATGTCATAAAACTGATGATGCTTCCAATGTTACTAATTTGTTCTTTAGAGAAATTGTAAGATTACATGGTATGCCTAGAACAATATTTTCGGATAGAGATGCTAAGTTCTTGAGTTATTTTTGGAAGACTTTGTGGTGTAAGTTAGGAACTAAGCTATTATTTTCTACTACTTGTCACCCACAAACTAATGGTCAAACTGAAGTAGTGAATAGAACTTTGTCTACTTTGGTGAGGGCTATTATTAAACAGAACATCAAAACTTGGGAAAAGTGTTTACCATATGTTGAGTTTGCTTATAATCGTATTGTTCATTCTGCTACTAAGTTTTCACCATTTGAAATTGTTTATGGTTTTTATCCTTTAACTCCATTGGATTTAACGCCATTACCTATGTCTGAACGTGCTAACTTGGATGGAAAGAAAAATACTGAATTTGTTAAGAAGATACATGAGAAGGCAAGACTAAACGTTGAGAGGAAAACGGAACAATATGCAAAATAAGCTAACAAAGGTCGCCGACAATTGATTTTTCAAACCGGAGATTGGGTGTCGTTACACATGAGGAAAGAAAGATTTCCGGTGCAAAGGCATTCAAAGTTACTTCCTAGAGGAGATGGGCCTTTTCAAGTCCTTGAGTGCATTAACGAAAATACATACAAATTGGATTTGCCAGGTGAGTACAATGTTAGTGCCACTGCAATGTTTCTCATTTAAGCCCTTTTTGATGTAGGTGATGATTTAAGGACAAATCCTTTTCAAGAGGAGAGGAATGATGAGGACACGACTAACAAATGGGATGCGGATCCTATTCAAATTTCAATTGGTCCAGTTATAAGGGCTCGAGCTAAAAGGTTCAAGAAAACTCTTAATGGGCTGATTCAACACATTTGGGCTAAGAACCATCTTTGGGGGCCCAAGGATGATGCTATACGTGATCCACATGGATGGGTTTCCATGATTCAAGCTCTGGAATAATCTAGCAACTCATGATTGTGAATTAAAACTTAGTTTCCCAAAATTGGAGACTTACTCATTTTGGGAAGTCTAGGAAAGGAAAATGGCTGGCTGCAATTTTTGTTATTAACTTTTCCCTTTATTAATTTAATTGCTGAATTGTAAGGCTTGCATGCCAAGTTAGGTACTTTCCTTATTTGGATTTTAGGTTACCAAAATTGAATTTAGGTTTGTTTCCTATTCCTTAGTTTATTTCTAATTGAGGACAATTTTGGGCTATTTAAATAGCTATTGGTTATTTGGAATAAAACAATTCAGATTTCATTCATACTTTGTGAGAGAAAATTCTCTTTGGTTCTTTTAGAACTTCTGAACTTATTGGAGTTTCCGTGGTGTTCATCTTCGACTTATCAATCAATCCTTCCAGAATTGATTGTGGCGTCTTCATTATACTAAGGTTCTTGCTTCAATATAAGCAACGGGTCGCGGTCTCACATAAATCTACTTCTAGACGATCTTGTAAGCCTTTTTGATCCATCAATTTCTTAGTTCTTGGCGTGGATCATGTTATTACCAAATCTTGTTTGGTTTTTCTTCAATTACTCTATTCCTCTAAATACTTGGGGACCAAAAGAAATGTTGAAAGAGCAAAATTTTGAAAGAGTTTACGAGAGAATTTTATAGAGAGTCACGAGAAGCGCTAATAAAAATAGAAGGTAATAACGTGAATTTATTTTTTGAAATTTTAGCATACATTAAATTTTTCGGAATTCAAAGTGAGAATTTTCAAAGGGTGTAAATTATGAAAGAATTGAAGATATAATTAGAAATTTTAATATAAATATTATGTCAGGTGTTGACGATCAGCAACCAGGAGAAATTGCTGAGAGGAACGGGAAAGTCAAGGAGGTGATCCATGGGTAGCTCTAAATGCTATGTGGTGAGTTAGATTTACTCCAAGTAATCTATATAAAAATGAAATATCTATTGATAATTTTAAAATGAATTATCAGCTTAGGATTTGGTGGTAGATGGAAAATTGATTAATAGGTATGATAGGAATTTTGGACATGTAGAAAATTATTATGTGAGAAATAATGTTTTTGGAATAATAAGTTGATTTAATAATAAAAGCGATAAGTGAAATTCTTGATGAGCTATGGCTGATGTTTTGATACGAATTATGAGGAGAAGAAATTTAGTGGATCTTGACAAGCTATGATGGATGATTTGATGTGATTTATGAGTTGAGGAATTTAGTGGAATTTCTTTCAATAATAATTTGAGAATAATCAGGATAGCTAATTTAAATATTTGAATTCATGTTTGTTTTTATGTTATTGTTCATATATATATTTCATATCATTGTTCACATCCATATGCATGAAATAAAAGAACCGAGAGGGGGCCATTCTAATTGAAAAACTATGACAACCGATATATACTGGAAATAAAGGAAAACTGTGATAGCTGGTTTATGCTCGAAATAAATGAAAACCGTGACAACTGGTATATGCTGGAATAAATACTATGACAACCGGCGTATGTTGGAAATAAAGAATCGGGAAGGAGCCGGTCTAAGATAAAAACATGTCGACATGTGCGAAGACATTCCCTAATAATATTTCATGCATTGAGTCTATTTTAAATATTGATTGCATTAATGAAATGTTGAAGTGTTGTTTGTTATTGTGAATTTATTTATAGATGAATGAGTCTCACAGAAAGACAGTTATGGTGAGAAAGAAACATAGAAGTATGATATGATTAGAACCACCTAAATGGTAGACTTTATGCTGTGAACCTCATTACGAAGTAATTATGAGATAATTGATGGTCTTAAAGTGAACCAATAAATAAGAAGAAGAGATTGAAAGAGAATGGGACCTATTATATGTGTAGTGATAGTGGAATGCTAGTATCAAGTTGTGTGAGCTATAAATGATTAAATATTGAAAGACCATTTATATAAATTGAGTACTTCTAGTGAATTTAATTCACTGAGCTTGTGAAGCTCACCCCTCATTATACAATGATTTCAGGTAGCAAGCAGGACAAATAGTTTGGTGAGTTGAGGTTCAGATGAAATCATTATCTGTAAGCTACGTATGTATCCACATCCTCAGACTAATGAGAAAATGAAATAAAAATTTATTTATAAATATTAATGCATTTTACGTTGTATATAATGTTTAAGTCAAAGATCAGAATGATGTATCTTCCCTGTTGAGGGTTGAGGATTGATGTAAAAATTTATGTTGGTGTTATTTTCTTATTACATATATGAGTCATGCTGAGATTTTAAAAATGCAAGCGGTTGGATCTGAGGTTGCTCTTTGGAGTGTTGGTGCACCGTTGGCACCAATGTATGTGAGCACAGCTGATCCTTTGCCTCACCTCAGCATCAAGGATACCCCAATTGTTAGTCCTCTTTCTCTCACAATGGTACATTTTGTTGGTAATTCAATTTGTTATCCTTTTTTTCTTTGCATCTATCTTTTTATCTGTTTTATATTTTTCAATTTGTTATCTTTTTTATTTTTAAAAGCACAAATAATAAAAAAGAAATCAAGGTTTTCTTTTTAGGTGTACTTGTGGAAGTGTTGATCAACAATCTTTTTAAGTCTTATGATCAATATGCATGAAAAAATTACTCCATTTGATTGTTTAATAAAATTAGGATTATGGCTCAATCCAGTAAAGAAAATAAAAATAAAAAAACAATTGAGAATATCTTTGTGATAAAACATGCAAAATTTGTTCAGATCAACAATTGACTTTTATTTGCAACAAATAGTCATGTTCTTTAACAAATAATAGGGTTAAAAAGGAAAAATACACATATTCAGATATTTCAATAAGTTCAGTTATCAAACAGTCTAAATACTTAAGCATTCAGCATTCAGAAACTGCCTCTTATTGGTTCAGCATTATTCAGATGCTCATTCAATATTAAATACTTAACACTTAAAAAACAAACATCACCTATGTCTCCTTAATTCTATTTCTTTTAAAAATATCTTAAATAAGGGTATGATACACAATCATCTCATTTCTCCTCCCATCTCCCCCCCACCACCAAAACATTTCATTCCAAACACACTGTTAAGTTTTTTTGAAAAAAGGCGTTTATGATAAAGAGGCATAGAAATCTTTTGACCTGAACGTGAACAATTATATTAGGAGTATTAGGTTAAACCCTATGAAGCTAAGTTTGACTTTGTAAATTTGTAACTTCATAATATCAACAATGCATATCTACTAGTACTATTTGTTTTCCTCACCAATCAAAATCCTTAGCCTGCAAATGAAATATATTGTAGTTTTATGTCATGCCCAAGTCACCCATCGAATGATCAAAACCGCTATTCTTCAACTTTACTTAGCAAAACTTTAAATGAAGGTTGGTTCAAATATGATACAGGAATCACAAATCTCTTTTTCTTGGTCTCCCCAACCAAGGACAGATCCAAAAATTTTCATTAATAGAGACAAAATTTTTGAAGTATATTTACTTATAATTTGAGAGAAAATATTAACACAATTTAATAAAACACACTCGAAAAGGAGAAGTACGCCCTGCTAATATGCCTTGGATGATCCGTATCTCAAGGTCAGGCGTTGATGAGCACATTAAACTATCCATGTGGCTGAGAGCCCTCACAGCCCAGGCACAATTATCAGGGACGCGCTCTTCCACTGAGCAAATAGCCCATCGTGCGGGCATCTTATTGGGGCCCGCTATGCATCCCTCTCTTTCCTTTTTATATGCCCCCATGTTCCTCTAGTGTGGCGACATGGGGGCATAGAAGGGGATCCTATCAACTTATTTTGGCCTAGGATAATAAGCTCATGGGCTTGGTCTTACTTCACCGTCTAGAAACAAAAAAAAGGCCTTCCATTTACAAGTTTAACTCAGGCATAGCTCGCTTTTTTTGGGTGTGACACAGTGTCAAACCAAGTTAAAAGATGAGAAGGTCAGGGGCTGTCACCGAGGAGGTCAAGAGCAAAAAGCCCAATGAGGAGTGGGTCACCCATGTCAAGCTTACTCCGGAGGAGGATGGGCAGTCATGAGGCGCATCCTGAGTTGATGATTGCGAGATCAGGTAGCTTGAGGCCTCTGAGGTATTATAACTGTTGAAGGAAGCTCTTGATCATGATAGAATGAACGACGGGGATTCAAGGTTGAATGGGAGGTGGGCCCACCGAATGAAGGGCTAGCGAGAGAAGGCATCGTCCGTCTCGTCGTTCGCATACATGTGGTCGAATATAAGGTTACTCTTTGGAGTGTTGGGCACACCGTTGACACCAATGTATATAAGCACAGTTTATCCTTTGCCTCACCTCAACATCAAGGATACCCCAATTGTTAGTCATCTTTCTCTCACAATGGTACATTTTATTGGTAATTCAATTTGTTATCCTTTTTTTGCATATATTTTTTTGTGGTTTTTATCTGTTTTATATTTTTCAATTTGTTATCTTTTTTATTTTTAAAAGCACAAATAATAAAAAAAATCAAGATTTTCTTTGTAAGTGTACTTGTGGAAGTGTTGATCAACACTCTTTTCAAGTCTTATGATTAATATGCGTGAAAAAAAATTAGGGAGAGGTTGATTGAGTTTTATATTTTATTTTAGTTATTTGGATTGATAATTTATTGAACTTTTTCATGTATTTTTGTGTTGGTAAATTTGTTTTTATTTTTTATTTAATTTTATTAACTATTTAAGCATTAAATTAGTAATATGTATTCATTGTTAACCTAATCTATTTTTATGTTTAAATTGATTATTTTAAAATTTTAGGAATATGGCTCAATCCATTGAAGAAAATAAAAATAAAAAGAAATTGAGAATATTGTGATAAAACATGCAAACATTGTTCAAATCAACTACTGACTTTTATTTGTAACAAACAGTCATGTTCTTTAACTGTTAATAGGGTTAAAAAGGAAAAATACACATATTCAGATGTTTGAATAAGTTCAGTTATCAAACAGTCTAAACACTTAACCATTCAGCATTCAGACATTGACTCTTATTGGTTCAGCACTATTCAGATGCTTATTCAGTATTCAACACTTAACACTTAAAAAACAAACATCACCTATGTCCTCTCAATTCTCTTTCTATTAAAAAACTCTTAAATAAGGGTATGATACACAATCATCTCATTTATCCTCCCATCTCCTCTCCCCCCCCCCCCCCCAACATTCCGTTCCAAACACACTTTAACTTCTTCTTTTTTTTATAAAAAAAGGCGTTTCTGATGAGGAGGCATATAAATCTTTTAACCTGAACATGAACAATTATATTAGGAGTATTAGGTTAAACCATATGAAGCTAAGTTTGACTTTGTAAATTTGTAACTTCATAATATCAGCAATGCATATCTACAAGTAACATTTGTTTTCCTCACCAATCAAATTCCTTAGCCCGCAAATGAAATATATTGCAGTTTTATGTGGCGCCCAAGTCACCCATCCGATGATCAAAACCAAGCTCTTCTTCAGCTTTACTTAGCAAAACTTTAAATAAAGGGTGGTTCAAATATGATACAGGAATCACAAATCTTTTTTTCTTGGTCTCCCCAACCGAGGATGGATTCCAAATTTTTCATTAATGTAGACGAAATTATTGAAGTATATTTTACTTATAATTTGAGAGAAAATAGTAACATAATTTCATAAAAAACTTTTGAAAAATATTTCATGTAATATCATTAATATTAATATTTTCATATACAAAAGTTTAGATGCAAAAACAACAGTATAACAAAAACTATCTCTACATGTAAGTACACAACCATTTATAATTACTTCAGGTGTGTTTTCATATTTTGAAAGCATTGTAAAAAATTTCATTATCAATGCTACTTAATATTTTATTTTCAACCACAATTGTATTTCACTAGTATTAGTTTCTTCTAGTTCGGAAGTATTCATCAATATTGGCTTTCTCTTGAAATATTTTTTCATAACTAATTTAAAATTATTAGTTTAATTGGATCATGGAATGAACAAGGTAAGACAATATATTAAATAAATATAAAAAAAAAACATGTTTTTAGCAGGAGGCTTAAGTGGAGGCGAAAGCAAGCTAAAATAATTTTTTAAGTGGACGCATTTTAAAATTCTTTAAAATATTTCAAAGATTTCAGAATTTCAACGAGGGTAGGTGCCCCACTAAGCCAAACATGGATCCGTCCATGCCCCCAACATACACTACAAAAAATATAAATTCCCGGAAGAAAAGACAAACGTCACTTCTGAAAAGCTAATTTTGGATCTTGATTTCCCTTGTTCCTCCTCTCTTTAGTAGAGTGTCCTATTTACCCATCTTTTAAAGATGTTTTACCCATGAATAAGAAGAAGAGGATGCCTTCAATTTGATAGATAGAACTTAGATTAAATAGTACATAATATCTTAGATGTGCAAGAAAGATCCCCTCCCATAAATTGTTTTTGTCTTTCTTTCTACTTCAGTACAAAGAACTATCTAGCAAAAAAAGAAAAAGAAAAAAGAAAAACAAATTATCAAACAATCAATTGAATTATTCAACAATATTTTGATTAATAACATGAATGATCAATATAATATAAAATTAACTCAAACAAATTAATACTAATTCAAAATTAGGAAATGATTAAAGAGAAAATAGACAAATCTTGTAGGGGGAGATGATCAATGACTGGGATTAACATGAAAACCTACCGAGATTTAGGAAGGGAGAGAACCTTGCAATGAACAACCTTAAGGAAACTTGTAGGGTTCTCTCTTCCAAAATCTCCTAGGGTTCAATAGGAGATTAATATACTTCTACTTGAAATTGAAAAGATGAAAGACCCTAAAAGAATAAACTTACAATTAATATCTAATTATAATTTGTCCCTATAATAATTACATTACATATGTTTAAAACTAAGGTTATAATGGTCTATTAGAATTTAAGTTAAAAAAATAAAAAAAATACTAAATATATATTTGGATTATGGATAATTGGATGGATGGATGGTTGTATTTTATGTTGATTACTAAATAATGTTAATATATCAAGTTAGGTAGTGCTAAGTGAGTCGTGTCAAGTGGGTCATGTTGTGTTAAATGGGTCGTGTCATATTGTGTCTAATATGGTCCGTTTATATAATGGGTTATAGTGTCGTTGTGTCTAACGTTCAACTCATTTATTAAACGTGTTACGTGTAATGTGTCGTATTACCCATTTAATAAACATGTCGTGTTAGTGTTAGAATTTTTTGACACGGTTAATAATCATATCGTGTTTATATCAACCCATTTTGTGTTATACACAACTTCGACACGATACGAACACGACACACTAACCCAAATTTCCACCCTTAGTCTTAATCCTTCTTGAAGAGTACATATAATTTTCCCTAAGAGGTTTAAGGAGATAATCCTTCTTGAAGGACTTCAATGCAAATAGATCCCAAACAAGAAATTCAAATAGTAGCAAAACCCAAAGAGTCCTAAGTCAGGATGCGCAAGGGTTGGGTCGGGCTAGTGGTCAAGCCTATCTCAACACTTTCAACTCTAACCCTAACTGTTTCAAGTCTCCATGGAGAATACTCCAATGTCTACTTAAGGAGCTTCAGAACTCATCACATTTTGGCTGTTGTACATATGTGATCAAGGTAGCTGGCTCCATGTGAGTGCCTAACTTTTGTACAAAGGCTGTGAGAAGTTTTTGATAACTCAAGGGGCTCTTTTTTTAGTTTTTCTTTTATATTACTGGGAAGAGGACTTTGATATGATCCACTCTAAGAACTAAGAAATTGATGGATCAAGAAGACTTCCAAGATCATCTAGAAGTAGATTTATGTGAGACCGCGGCCCGTTGCTTATATTGAAGCAAGAACCTTGGTATAAAGAAGACTAAGACCGCAACTCATTGCTTATATTGAAGCAATAACCTTGGTATAATGAAGACACCATAATCAATTATGGAAGGATTGATTGATAAGTCGAAGATGAATGCCACAGAAACTCCGATAAGTTCAGAAGTTCTAAAAGAACCAAAGAGAATTTTCTCTCCAAAAGTATGAATCAAATCTTAATTATCTTATTCTAAAAAGCCAATAGCTATTTAAATACATGAGAATTCATAACCAATTAGAAAAATGAAACTAAGAAATAAGTTTCATACTAGAATTCTGGTAACTGAATTCTGGTAACCTAAAATCCAAATAAGGAAAGTACCTAACTTGGCATGCAATCCTTACAATTTAGCAATTAAATTAATAAGGAAACATTTTAAGAAAAGGTAATAAGAAAAATTACAGCCAGCCATTTTCCTTGATGAGCCAACCAAAATGAGTAAGTCTCCAATTTTGGGAAACTAAGATTTTAATTCACAATCTTGAGTTGCTAGATTATTCCAAAGCTTGAATTATGGAAACCCATCTTTGTGGATCACGTATAGCATCATCCTTATGCCCCCAAAGATGGTTCTTAGCCCAAATGTGTTGAATCCGCCCATTGAGAGTTTCCTTGAACCTTTTAGCTCGAGCCCTTGTAACTGGTCCAATTGGAACTTGAATAGGAAGATGCCATTTGTTAGCCGTGTCCTCATCATTCCCCTCCTCTTGAAAAGGATTTGTCCTTAAATCATCACCTACATCAAAAGGTCTTAAATCAGAAACATTGAAAGTGGCAGTAACGTTGTACTCACCTAGCAAACCTAATTTGTATGCATTGTCATTGATGCACTCAAGGACAGAAAAAAGGCCTATCTCCTTTAGGAAGTAACTTTGAACGCCTTTGTGCTGGAAATCTTTCTTTCCTCATGTGTAACTAAACCCAATATCCGGGTTGAAAAATCAGCTATCGATGACCTTTGATCAATCGAAACGCCTTCTCTTGCTCGTCTCCCCATTTGAATCCAACGGACTTCTTGATGACTTCGGTAAGTGGTGCAGCAATACTGCTAAAGTCTTTCATGAACCTCCTGTAAAAACTAGCAAGGCCATGACAACTACGAACTTGAGCTACACTCATGGGACTTGACCATTCTTTAATTGCACAAATCTTCTCTTCATCAACCTGTATTCCTTGTGCACTCACAACAAAACCAAAAAACACAAGGTTATCGGTGCAAAAAGTGCACTTCTTCAAGTTAGCAAACAACTTCTCTTTTCTAAGCACATCCAAAACTGATTTTAAATGGACAACATGATCATCTAAGTTTGTGCTATAAATGAGAATATCATCAAAATAAACAACAACGAATCTTCCTATAAAAGCTCGCAAAACGTGGTTCATTAATCTCATGAAAGTACTTGGTGCATTTGTTAGTCCAAATGACATAACTAACCACTCATATAAACCATATTTCGTTTTAAAAGAAGTTTTTCATTCATCACCCTCTTTCACTCTTATTTGATGATATCTACTTTTTAAATCAATTTTAGATAATACACGAGCACCATGTAGTTCATCTAGCATATCATCTAAATGAGGAATAGGATGTCGATACTTTACCGTTATATTGTTGACTGCTCGACAATCAACGCACATTCTCCATGTCCCAACCTTTTTAGGAACTAAAATCACTGGAATAGTGCACAGGCTCATGCTTTTTCTTACGTACCCTGTTTCCATCAATTCACTAACCTGCCTTTGTAGCTCCTTTGTCTCCTCGGGATTGCTTTGATAGGCTGGTCGGTTTGGAATTGTAGCACCAGGCACGAAATCAATTTGATGTTCAATTCCTCGAATAGGAGGTAAGCCATGTGGAATCTCCTCGAGAAAGATATCATCAAACTCCTGCAAAAGAGAAACAATAGAACTAGGCAAAGATGAGTTAAATTGGTTAGTGTTCAATGCCTCTTTGTACAAAAGTACAATCATTAGCTGATTTAAAACCATTGCTCTATTTATTTCACTCGCTCTTGTATAGAAATTTATTTTTCTCTCAGTGGCCGCTCTTATTTTCTCTCTCAATTTTTCCGGCCTCTCTCATTTTCTCTTTCTGATTTTCATTAGTTCTCTTTTTCTCACTCTCTTTCGTTTGCTCACTCTCTTTTTGTAACCTTACTTGATCTTCATAAACCTGCTTTGGTGTCAAAGGAACTAGAGTGATTGTTCTTTGATTGCTTACAAACGAATATTTGTTGGTGAAGCCATCATGCTTAGCACACCGATCGAATTGCCATGGTCGACCGAGTAACAAGTGTCCAGCTTGCATCGGAACTACATCGCACAAAACTTCATCTTCATATTTTCCAATCCGGAATGAAACTAACACTTGTTTGTTCACCTCACTTGACCACTATTATTGAGCCATTGCAACTTGTAAGGCCGATGATGTTTAATTGTTGACAGCCCTAATTTCTCAACCATTGTAGTGCTAGCAACGTTAGTACAACTACCTCCATCAATAAGCACACTACATACCTTGTTTTGCATATGGCATCTAGTAGAAAGATGTTTTCTTGTTGCACTTCATCATCTTCTTTGATTTACACACTGAGCTCTCCTTGCAACCAACAATTCTCCTTAGGCAGCGTATCCCTCATCTTCAACTCTCTTTCCCCTAGGTTTAACTCTCTCCCTCCTACGCATATTAGGAGCATTTTGTTGCTGCCATACACATGCATTCTCTACCTGATCTATTTGCTCATGAACCTTTTCTATCTCTGTTCTTAATACTCTCCTCATCTCACCCATTAAAGCCTCCGTGAGCAACTTTGGATCACCCTCTCCCGATATATCTCCGGAATTATTTTTGTTCTTGTTGTCTGATATGTTTGCTGCAAGAACAAAGTTAAAAAAAAAAAAAGAACAAGAAGACCTAACACACTCCCTTACATGTTTCACTCAAAGAATGAGTCACTCAATTTTAGTCATGTTTTTACACAAAATCAGATTGGCTTTTACCCTCTTATGTGCTCACCACTCTTGCCTTTTTCCACTCATAATAATCCTCTATAAGTTCTTATCAAACTAACCAAACAAGTATCAAAGTTTCCAGTAACAATTCACTAACAACTCACAAAGAAATTCAGATTTAAAGGCTAGAATACAAGGAAAACAAAGCTGAGAAATTGAAACTAGAATTGAAAGGATTGAATCTAAATATCACACACTTTTTTTTCACGTTTTTTTTTTCTAAACTAGAAATTTGTTCTTTTTTTTTTAATTTCCATTTTTTTCACTTTTTTTTTATGAATCAAAACAAAAGATAAGCAAACTTGCAACTAGAAGACTCTGATACCAACTGATATGATCCACTCCAAGAACTAAGAAATTGATGGATTAATAAAAATTCCAAGATCGTCTAGAAGCAGATTTATGTGAGACTGCGACTCATTGCTTATATTGAAGCAAGAACCTTGGTATAAAGAAGACTGAGACCGTGACCTGTTACTTATATTGAAGCAAGAACCTTGGTATAATGAAGATGTCATAATCAATTATGGAAGGATTGATTGATAAGTCGAAAATGAACGTCACGGAAACTCCAATAAGTTCAGAAGTTGTAAAAGAACCAAAGAAAATTTTCTCTTCAAAAGTATGAATCAAATCTAAATTGTCTTATTCCAAAAAGCCAACAGCTATTTAAATATATGAGAATTCGTAACCAATTAGAAAAAAGAAACTAAGGAATTCGTAACCAATTAGAAAAATGAAACTAAGGAATTCGTAACAAATTAGAAAAATGAAACTAAGGAATAGGTTTCATACTAGAATTCTAGTAACTGAATTCTGGTAACTTAAAATCCAAATAAGGAAAGTACCTAACTTGGCATGCAAGCCTTACAATTCAGCAATTAAATTAATAAGGAAACATTTTAAGAAAAGGTAATAAGAAAAATTATAGCCAACCATTTTCCTTGATGAGCCAACCAAAAAGTAAGTCTCCAATTTGGGAAACTAAGATTTTAATTCACAATTTTGAGTTGCTAGATTATTCCAAAGCTTGAATTATAGAAACCCATCCTTGTGGATCACGTATGGTATCATCCTCAGGCCCTCAAAGATGATTCTTAGCCCAAATGTGTTGAATCAGCCCATTGAGAGTTTCCTTGAACCTTTTAGCTCGAGCCCTTGTAACTGGACCAATTGGAACTTGAATAGGAAGATGCCATTTGTTTGTTATGTCCTCATCAGACTTGAACCTGAATTGTCTATATAGCAAAATTAATCATTTGACTAAAAGATTCGAATCCAATGCACTTTCATATATACGTCTCATACAGACAATCTGGTTTAGAAATCAAGAACCCATCAGTAGGTTTTTGTTGTACTTTATTGTGCATTTATAGTTTGCGAAGAATTTTTTGAAACCGTCTTGAAAATATCTAGATAGAAAAGATTGAAGTAATGCAAATGCATTTTTTATTTTATTTATTTGTTAATTTTTTTTATGGGGGAACATCGTCTCCTATTCCCCAAAGTCGTCAGCCAATGACACTTTCAAAGTTGTCATCACCGACGCATCTAAAGTCATTGTAACGACTATGGCCATTGTTTTCAACGCCTCAAAGTCATCCTCTCCGATGCACTAAAATCATCATATTCAATGCAACAAATCTTATCTCTGAGGCACAAGCCTTCGCTCTCGAGGCACCAAGGACTTAGGTATATCTAAGCTTAGAGAATGGCATAAAGACCAACTAATGGACTTTCCCCTCTGAAGATCACTCACTTTAGAGTTGATAACTCTTTCAGAAAAATCCCGAGGAGAGTGCCTCGACACTCTTTTAGCAAAAACCCAAGGAGAATGCCCCGAGCACCTTCAACCTCGGCACTCTTTCAGCAAAAACCCCAGGATAGTGCCTCGAACACCTCTCACTTTCGGCACTCTTTCAGCAAAAGCCTGAGGAGAGTTTCTTGAGCACCTCTCACCTTTAACAATTTTCCAAGAAAAACACCGAGAAGGGAGCCCCAAGCTATTCCTCACCTCAGTACCTTTACAAAAATTTTAAGGCGAGAGCTCTGAGCTCTCCTAAGCCTTGATATTATTTCACAAAAAGTTAAGCCAAGATCCCCAAACTCTGGTAAGCCTCTATACTCCTTCCACACCTAATGGACTCCTTCCATGCTTAGGGGACTTCTCCTATGCCTAGTGAACTTTTCCTATGCCAAATAGTCCTACCATACCTAATGGGCCCCCACGCCTAGTGGTTTAGCCTATGGCCCAAAAAGCTTATTGCTCCCATAATTGACTTGCCAATAGTCAAGAAAACTCATTACTCCATTGAACTTTGCAAAAACACACCAATTGTAAAGTATTAGTAAAAGTCCAAAGAAAAATGTCAAGTAAATTCCGAAAAGAGGGCCTCGATTCCTTACGACCCTCGACCATTTTTCCAAGAAATCGAAGGAGAGGGCCCTGAGTTCTTACGACCCTCAGCCATTTTTCCCAAGAAGTTTATGCCCAGGGCTTGAATCCTTAGATGCCTCTTCCTTACAAAACCCAGGCTCCCGAGTCCCTAGACACCTCTTCTTTACCAAGCCGAGGATCCCAAGTCCCTAGATGCCTCATCTTTGCCAAGCCTAGGGCCCCGAGTCCTTGGACTTCTCATACTTACTGAGGGAAAGGCTCTGAGCTCCTTCCTTTCTCAGAGCATTTACTTACACAAAGGCCGAAAAGGGAGCCCCGAGCTTCCTCCTCTCCCGGATCTCCTCAAACATTATCAAGAAAAAAATTATAAACTCTTCACAACACAAAAGTAAGCAAGCTAAAAACATTATAAACGTGAGTGGCCTACACCGATTTCGTTACTTAGAACTTTTTACAAAATAAGTCATTATTGGCCCAACATACATAAAATAAAAAGAAAAGAAAGAAGGACGAGTATCTGCTCCTCATCCCCCACTATGTCAACATTCTTCTCAGCCTCCTTAGCTTCCCTAGCCCTATACTCGGCCTCGTCCTTCGCTTCACCTCCAACCATGGCAATAGTCTCATCCTCGAAAAGTCCTGATTAGGGTAGGCTTGGATTGCCTTGCACTTGGCGTCCTTAAAGTCATTGAAGTAGTATTTTCTTTCTTCAGTGGCGATTGCGGCCGAAAACTCCTTAGAGCGCTCGAACTCCTCCACAACTCTTCTCCCAGTAGATTCTCGTTCAGGCAGTATAGCTTTGGATGATAGATATTCCGAGTCTCAGCCCAACCAATAGGCTTAAGCTCATAAGTTTCAGCCTTTCCAATGGGCCTCAAGCTTAAAAGTCTCAGCCCAATGACCTTAGGCCCATTAAATGGCCTTCATAAATCTCTTGGGTTAAATGCCCATAGTCGCATTTAAACCAGCAAGCTTACCTACACACAATCTGAATAAGCCTCGGCCTAAAAGGACCAGAACACTTGGGCCTCGGCTAATAAAAGACAGAAATCGCAGAACAGAAGCATTCCATAAGACGAGATACAAACTCCAAAATATTCAGACACCTCAATTCATTTCAGTTCCGAGGAGACAATCCAGAGCTTCCATCATCTTCGAATTTTTTAGTTCATTTTAGCTCTGAGGAGACAACCTCAAGCTTTCATCCTTATCGGGCTCCTTAGTTCATTTCAGCTTTATGGACATAGCCTTGAGCTTCTATCCTCCTTGGATACCTTAGTTCATTTTAGCTCCGAGAAGACAGCCCAGATCTTTTATCCTTGTCGGACTCCTCAGTTCGTTTTAGCTCCGATGAGGTAGCCCCAAACTACTTCAACCTCTGTCCAGTTTCTCCATCGACACCGATGAGATAGCCCCAAGCTACTCCAGTTTCAGTCTAATTTCTCCATTGACTCCGATGAGGTACCCCCGAGCTAGTTCGACTTCGGCCCAGTTTCTCCATCAACTTCGATGGGGTACCCCCGAGCTACTTCAACCTCGATCCAGTTTCTCCATCAACTCCGAGGAGGTAGCACCGAGCTACTTCAGTCTCGATCTAATTTCTCTATCAACTCTGAGAAAGAAGCCCCGAGCTACTTCTACCTCAGTTCAATTTCTCCATCGACTCCGAGGAGGTAACCCCAAGCTATTTCGACCTCAGTCTAGTTTCTCCATCGACTCTGAGGAGGTAACCTCGAGCTATTTCGACCTTCGTCCAATTTCTCCTTCGATTCTTATGAGGTAACCTCGAGCTACTTCAACCTTGGTCTAGTTTCTTCATTGGCTCATGTTGACCCTTATTTGATTTTAATGATGACAAAGATATAATAAATTGTACTAACCAGTTTACCTAAGTGTTTAAAAATGCAAGACAGTTCCTCAAAAGTCAATCAAATAACCATCCAACCTTTGGAGAAGTTGAAGATCAAGATTAGGTACTAAGATAGTAATTTAAATAGTGTAACTCTCTTAGTTAAATATCTAACTTTTTTTATGGCTCAAATTTTCTTAACAAAAGTTTTTGACAAGAATCATTTTGACTAGAAAACAATACTGAAATAAAAAAAAACTGTATTTTAGGTCATCCAATCGACTGAATGAATCGATTCAGTCAACTGGATTCATTCAGTTGACTTAATGATTCTTTCATAAAATCATTCAGTTGACTAGATTTATTCAGTCGACTGAATGATTCCTTAGAAAATCTTTTAGTCGATTGAATGAAGGTAAAAAACAATTTTCCCTCTAATCTAATCAATTGAACAATCATTTCAGTCGACTGAATGAATTTCCTAAAACAAAATTGAATTTCAACTTCGCATCCAATGGATTGAACAAAATCATTCAATCGACTGAATGTTTGAAAATAATGGTAATAATTCAAATCTAAAGCATCATTCAGTGCAATAAATGCGCTAACCCACTCTCAAATGGGATTTTGCTGTGAGTAACAGCTAGTAGGTTTTTAAACTATAAAATCCCATCATAAATGAGACAAGAGAACAACTCTTGAGTAATTAATCTTTATCTTCTCATTTATTTCATTCAAAACTTTCTCAAAAATATTTATAAGTGATTCTTAAAAACTTTGAACTTCTAAGAGAGATCCTTTCTTCTTTGTAAGAGTATTAAATACAAAATATCTCTTGTTCTTGATCATTAAATTTCCAATCATTGTAAAAAAGAAAAGTTGGTGTAACTCTTAGAGTGGTTAGGAGTTAAACACTTCTTGTAAAAGACTTCCTTAACTAGAAGAGATCGTGTACGGTTTGGACAACACCCGTGAAATTCCTCGAGTTATTAGTGGATTGCTTTAAGGAGGTTCCTTAAAAAGAGTAGACCTAGGGTTGAAGAAATCCAATATTGCCGAACCACTATCAATAAAATTTGCACATTCTCTTCCTTACCTCTTTACTTTCAGCTCTACTATACTTTTAATTCTTGATTGTACTTGTTAAATTTTTAAAAACTTGTTTGTTGCGAGAAAAAGTTTTAAAAACCCAATTCACCTCCCTCTTGGGCTTGGACCTTAGTTTACAATTTGTATCAGAGCTCCGTTATAAATTTTAAGGCTTAAAATCCTTGAGTTGATCCGATGGAAACCAATAGTTATACCGAAGGACATTCCTACACTAGGCCTCCTTTGTTCAATGACACAAATTATAACTATTAAAAAATAAAATGAAAATCTTTGTAAAAGGACAAGATTATAATTTGTGGAGAATCACTAAAGAATGACCTAGAATTCCCTCAAAGAATGTAACCGTTGGAGAAGTCACTCATACAATGCCTAACTCAAAACTAAGTTTGATGTAGAGGATTGTAGAATAATTTCTCTAAATAGTAGAGCAACAATTATTTTACATTGTGCATTAGATACAAATGAATATAATAAAGTTTTAGCATGTGGTTCGGCAAAATAAATTTAGGACAAACTTCAAGTGACATATGAAGGCACTAGTGAAGTCAAAAAATCAAAAATTTATGTGCTAGTGTCCGAGTATGAATCTTTTAAGATGTCCCCTACCGAAACCATATATGAAATGTATTATCTTTTCACTAGTACTAACAAGTAAGATCCTTAGATCTTTGCCTCCAACTTGGAAAGCGAAGAAGACAGCCATCACTGAAGCCAAAAACCTTGATACACTCAGAGTCGAAACCCTCATTTGTTCTCTATTGACGTATAAGATGGAAGAAATAAAACAAGGAGAGATTAATGATGAGTTGAAAAAGAAGAAGACCATTACTCTCAAAGCTACCTCAAGTAAGAAGGTAGAAGAAGAGGAAGTAAGTGAGAGTAGTAAAGAAGAAAGAGAGACAGATCTCATCATTAAGAGTTTTACAAGTTCTTGAAGAAGAGCAAGAAGCCTTACACAAAGGACTTCACAAAAAGGGAACCAATGGTGTGCTTTGGTTGTAAGAAACCCAGGCACATCAAGGCTAATTACCTTATAACAAAAAAGTGGTACAATAACTTCAAGAACAAAGTAATGATGGAAACTTATAATGACCCATCTCGGGTTAGCCACCCCCGAGATAGTGTCGTCACGTTTTGAAATCTCAGCACGACACATATATGTAACAATATAAAAACTTCAACTGAAATTATATACATTCATAAATCGTCAACCTTCAACATGGGAGTTACATCATTAAAATACCAACTGAAACCATATATACAACATATTATGCATGAATATTTACACACGAAATTTCATTAGTTTGAGGATGTGGACCATGTGGCTTACAGAAAATGACTCAGTCTTAAATCTCAGGTCATAATCTATTTGTCTTGCCCGCTACTTGAAATTATTTAACAATGAGAAGTGAGCCTCACAAGCTTAGTGAATTAAATTTACTGGAAGTACTCAATTATATACTTCCAGTCATATCTTATGATTCAATCGTTTCTAATTCACCAATATTAATCATTTATTTCCTTACATATAATAATTCACTTTTTCAAATCATCTTCCTGTATTCATTCATATATTATCTCATATAATTCAATAATAACATTCTATTATCACTACTCATATCATAATTCCAACCATTTATCAACCTCTTCTTAAATTAATCATCAAATATATCAATTTTCCTTTTCATATATTTAATCATTTTGAGACTATCAATTCAACATCATTATTTACCTCGTTATGAGGTTCATAACATATAATCAATCAATCAAATAATTTTTATCATATTATACTTTAATATTTCTTTCTTATCCTATTTGTATCTCTGTGAGACTCATTTATCTATCAACAATTTCACCATCAAGACTGACACTTTAGTATCTCAATCAATAATAATCAATATTTAAAACAAATGTAATGCATGAATTTAAATTATCTTTCTTTCTTTCTCATCAGATCATTTTATATTATCATTTGGGAACGTCGTCCCACATGTCAACATGTTTCAGCTAGATTGGCTGCCTTCTCGGTCTTTTCAGCTATACCAACTGTCTTTTTGGTCTTTTCTTTTAAAAGAATTATTTTATTCAATTATAAATCTTTCATGTATATATTATTTTAATTCCATATAATATCTATCAAATTACTTGTTTACCCTTACTTTAAAAAGTCGGGTACTACATTACTATATCAACTTGGAGTGATGATGAGGAAGACTCTAATAATGAGATCAACTATGAAGAGATTGTCAACCTTTTCTTAATGGCAATCAATGATGAAAGTGAGGTAATTAGTTCTTCCCCCACTAATGATATTGATAGTAGTAATGAGAAATTAATTGAGGTAATAAATGAAATACATATGCAAAATAAATTTGATTCTAGAAATGGAGCTCTCAGAAAGCAAGTCGCATCACTCTCTAAAGAGATAAAAGTTCTGAAAGAAGAAAAAGAAAAACTTTCTTTAGAGCTCAATAACTCATCACTTGACTATTTTAAAAATGAAAATGAAAATTTGAAAAAGAAAGTAATAGAGTTAAATAGCACTATATCTAGCCTTGTTCTTTGAAAAGAAAACTAGATGAAGTCTTATCTAGTCAAAGAATGAGTGGATAAAATTCTAGCTTGGGTTATTCTCCACTAGGTAAACAAAGTTCTAATGAGACTATCTTTGTGAAGGCAACTAGTATGGATGAACCCACTAGCTCTAAGGAAACTAGCAATATTAAAAATGCTCTTTTGAAAAATGCTAGGAAGCCCAAGAATGCAAATTTCAATTCCAACGCAAAGAATTAAAATACTTATACTAGAATACATATAGCAATGTACATCCTAGGAATGCATATTCTAGAAATAACTATCATACATACCTTAAAGATAACATGTATATTCATAATTCCTATACTAGAAACATGTATCCTAAGAATGCTTATCCAAGGAATAATAGACATGCATACTCAAGACATCCTAGAAACTTCTATAACTATCATCCTAAGATCATGCATCATCAACATATCTACAATTATAGAGCACCTTATAGTGTTTAGAAAGTATGGGTCCCTAAATGAGCTGTATTTTTTAGGACAAACCCTAAAGGACCTAAGAAATTTTGGGTACCTAAGAGTGCTATTGTGTATCCATGTGTAATGTAGATATGTCTTCACACGAAGGAAAAAGGTGACCATTGGTACCTTGATAGTGGGTGCTCAAAGCAGAGGACCGGTGTTCAAAGAGTTAACTCTAAGGGATGACTGACATATCACCATTGAAGATGACACCAAGATGAAAATCATCAAACATGGTAAAGTGGGTAAAAATTTCTCAACTATTGATCATGCATTATTTGCGCAAGATCTTAAGCCTAACTTGCTTAGTATTAGTCAACTTTGTGATAAAGGCAATAAATTTGTATTTGAGTCATCTCATTATATTATAATAGACATTAGGAATAACAAGATTAATTTTGTTAGTCAAAGACAATAAAATATATAGTTGATTTAAAATCTTTACCTTTGGAAAATGAAAAATGTTTTTCCGCTTTTAGTGAAAACTCATGGTTATAGCATAGAAGACTTGGCCATGTGAACATGGATTTGATTAAAATTCTTTCAAGAAAAGATTTAGTTGTTGATCTTCCCAAAATAAAATTTGAAAAAGACAAAGTATGTGATTCTTGTCAAATGGGAAAACAAACAAAAGTCTCTTTTAAAGCCAAAAATGTGATTTCAACTTCTAAACCTTTAGAGCTTTTGCATATGGACTTGTTTGGTCAAATAAGCACTATTAATCTAGCTAGCCATCAATATACTCTTGTTATTGTTGATGATTATTCAAGATATAATTTTGTTATTTTTATTGCTTATAAGTATGAGCTTATAAAGGTTTTGTGAACTTTTGAAAGAAGGTTCAAAACGAAAAAGGAATTTTTATTTCAAGTATTAGAAGTGAGCATGAAAATAAATTTGAAAACCAAAGCTTTTCAAAATTTTGTGATGAAAATGGAATTGATCACAATTTTTCAACCCGTAGAACTCCTCAACAAAATAGTGTTGTTGATAGTAAAAATAGAGTTCCAGAAGAATTTGCAAGAACTATGCTTTGTGAAAATAGTTTACCAAAATATTTTTAGACAAAAGCCGTAAACACTTCTTGCTATGTTTTAAATAGAGTATTAATTAGGCCTATGGTTAACAAAACTCTAGATGAACTATGGAAAGGTAGAAAGCCTAATATCTCCTACTTTCGAGCTTTCAGTTACAAATGCTTCATCTTTGTTGACCCTCACCCGTATTTTAATGATGACAAAACACAACTGCTATTATTCTAACAGTTCAAATTAAGTGTAGTAAACAACAAAAGCATTCAACCAAGGATCAAGGTGCAAGAACTCAAACCAAATCAAATTATCAAGTGAAGACTGAAGAACTAGCATAGGTCTAAAGTATTAGAACCAGTGTAAGTCTCACTTGTACATTGTAATAGCTTGTTCAATGGCTCGAACACAAAAAGATTTTCTAAACCGAACTTTTTAAAACAAACATTTTAAGTTAAAACAGAAAAACTGGGTTGGAAGACAACCCAGTCGACTGGTATATAAGACAGTATGTCTCCAGTCGAATGGGTCAGTTATACCAGTCGACTGCTAAAATGGACAGTAAGTCCCCAGTCGACTGGATGAAAAATACTAGTCGACTGGTACCCCAGAAGCTTTGAAAACGAGATTTTTCAAGAGTTCCCAGTCGACTGGTATCACGGCCCAGTCGATTGGTAGTTAAAAAATATGACTGTTGGACGCCAAATCTGAACGTTTTAAAAGCAAATCTTTTTCAAATTAAATTTAAAACGGCCATATTATTTGATGATTATATAAACCCATTCTATTGAGCTTTCAATAGAGAGCTACGCATATTCAAAAAGAGTTGATCTTACACAATCAAGTTATTGTACTCTTTAAAACACAAAAAACTTTGAAATATTCTTGTTGAGCCATTCTTCAAGCTTTACTTTGAAAAAGAGACATTATTCAGTTGTATAAGCTTCCATTTACTATTTCTCTACCATTTACTTTACAGCATCTTTTGTAAAGGGATTACTTCCGAAAGGAAGGGGATTACTTCCGAGAGGAAGGGGATAGCATCCGATAAGAAGGGATTGTAAGGTTTGTACAACACTGGGAAAGTTGTACGACTAAGTTACTTAGTGGATTACTTCAAAGAGGTTCCTTGAAGAAAGTGGACGTAGGGTTGGAACGAATCCGATATTGCTGAACCACTATAATCTGAGTTTGCATCCTCTACTCTTAAACTCTTTATTTATAGTACATTATTTGTCTTAATTGTTTGCTGCTTATACGTTTTTATAAACTTGTTTTAATTCTGCAAAAAGTTTTAAAAACCCAATCCACCCCCCTCTTGGGTTGAAACCTCGATCTACAATTGGTACCAGAGCTTCATTCTCATATTTAGGCTTAAAATCCTTGAGTTGATCCAATGGAAGCAAATAGCTACTCTGAATGACATTCTTATACTAGACCACCTTTGTTCAATAGCTCCAATTATAACTATTGAAAAAACATAATGAAAATCTTTGTCGAAGGACAACATTACAATCTGTGGAGAGTCATTGAAGAAGGTCCTAGAATTCCTTCAAAAGAAATAACTATTGGAGAAACCCATCATACAATGCCTAAACTCAAAACTGAGTACACTGACGAGGATTGTAGAATGATGTCTCTCAATAGTAGAGCAACAAGTATATTACATTGTGCTTTAGATATTTCTGAATATAATAAAATATCTATATGTGTTTCGGTTAAAGAGATATGGGACAAATTGCAAATTACATATGAAGGAACTAGTGAGGTAAAAAAGTCAAAAATCTATATGCTAGTTTCTGAATATGAGTCATTTAAAATATCTCCTAACGAAACAATTTCTGAAATGCACTCATGGTTCACAACTATTATAAATGGTTTAAAGCTGCTTAGTAGGAATATTGAGGAGTTTGAACTAACTAAAAAAATCTTGAGATCTCTGCCACTTTCATGGAAACCAAAGAAGACAGCCATTCAGGAGGCCAAAGATCTTAACAAACTTGATGTTGAGACACTACTTGGATCATTGTTGACATATGAGATGGAAGAAATGACTCTTATCGTCAATGATGATGAAAAGGTAATTGCTCTCAAAGCTTCTACGAGCAACAAAGAAATGGAATCGAAAAAAGAAGCGGAGAGCAGTGAGGAAGATGGTGAAATGGCATTAATCACCAAACGATTCCATAGGTTCTTGAAGAAAAGCAAGAAACCTTATACAAAGGATTCCACTTCGAAAAGGGAACCACTTACTTGTTATGGCTACAAGAAGCCCGGTCACATTAGGGCTGATTGTACGGTTTCAAACAAACCATACAAGAGCTTGAAGAAGAAAGCCATGATAGCAACTACTTGGAGCGATGATGAAGAAGAAGATGAGTTATCGGACAAAGAAGTCGGATACGAGGAAATTGCCAACCTTGGTTTGATGGCAATCGACGATGAAAGTGAGGTAACATCTTCTCCTTCTTCTAAGAATAATATTGTGAGTAGTAGTGAAGAACTGCTAGAAGTAATAAATGAAATGCATGATGAATTGATGAAATTTGATTCTAGAAATTCAATTCTTAAAAAGGAGGTATTATCTCTCTCTAAAGAGATGATAAGTCTTAGAGAAGAAAAAGAAAAATTATCGTCTTTACTGTATGAATCTTCTCAAGATTTTCTCAAAAATGAAAATGAGAATTTAAAAAATAAAATTTCAGAATTGAATAACACTATATCTAGACTTATGCTTGGAAAAGAAAAGCTTGATGAAGTATTTTCTTCCCAAAGATTAAGTGGAGGAAAATCTAGTGTAGGATACTCTCCTTTGGGAAAGTAAAAATCAAAAGAGAGCTTATTCATGAAAGCCACATATGTGAATGAAGCCTCTACTTCAAAAAACCCTAGCAAGATTAAAAGCACTCCCTCATTAAATGCTAGAAATTCTAGGAATACAAATGTTCATACAAAAATGAAGAATCCTAGAAATACACATGCTTATATGTATGCACACTCTAGAAATGCTTATACACATCCTAGAAATAACCAACATGTTCTTTCTAGGAACAATATATATAATCAACATATGCACTCTGCTCATGCTCATCCTAGGAATTACCATCATGGTTATCCTAGAAATAATTTGCATACACATAATAATACTAGCATGTATCCTATAATGCATCATCATACATTTTTTGAAAATGACATGCATTCTCATATTCCTCACCATAGAAACATGTATCCTAGGAACTCCTATCCCAAGAATTATAGACATGCACAACTAAGAAATCCTAGAAATTTAAATAACTACCATCCTAGGATTGTGCATCATCAATATAGATCACCATATACTGTTGAGAAAGTATGGGTTCCAAAAGGAACCGTGTTTTCTAGGACTAACCCCAAAGGACCCAAGAAATTTTAGGTACCTAAAAGTGCTATCGTATATCCTTGTGTAATGTAGATATGTCTCCACACCAAGGAGAAAGGTAACTGTTGGTGCCTTGATAGTGGATGCTCAAAGCACATGACTGGTGATAAAAATGTATTCAAGGAGCTAACTATAAGAGATGGTGGATATGTCACCATTGGAGACAATACAAAAATAAAGATCATCGGGCATGGAAAAGTCGGTAATGATTTCTCAACCTTAGATAATGTATTGCTAGTACAAGGCCTTAAGCCAAATTTACTTAGCATTAGTCAACTATGTGACAAAGGCTACAAAGTCATATTTGAGACATCTCACTATCTAGTTATAGACATCAAGAGCAACAAGATCAAATTTATTGGCCATAGACATGAAAATGTCTAATAGTTGATTTGAAATCCTTGCATTTTGAAAATGAAAAATGTTTTCTTGCTTTTAGTGAAAATCCATGGCTATGGTATAGAAGACTTGGTCATATGAACATTAACTTGCTAAAAATCGTTTCAAGAAATGATTTGGTCATTGGACTTCCTAAAATCAATTTTGAAAAAGACAAAGTATGCGATGCTTGTCAAATGGGAAAACAAACTAGGATTTCATTTAAAGCAAAAAATGTAGTCTCAACTACTAGACCTTTGGAACTTTTGCATATGGACTTATTTGGTCCAATTAGTACCATTAGTCTAGGTGGCCATCAATATGCTCTTGTTATTGTTGATGACTATTCAAGATATACCTTTGTTATTTTTATTGCTTACAAGGATGAAGCTTTCAAAGGATTTGAAAAGTTTTGCCAAAAGGTACAAAATGAAAAAGGAATTTGTATTTCAAGTATAAGAAGTGATCATGGCAAAGAATTTGAAAATCAAAGCTTTTCAAAATTTTGTGATGAAAATGGAATCAATCACAACTTTTTAGCTCCTAGAACTCCTCAACAAAATGGAGTTGTTGAAAGGAAAAACATAGTTCTAGAAGAATTTTCAAGAACTGTGCTTTGTGAAAATAATTTACCAAAATACTTTTGGGCTGAAGCCGTGAACACTTCTTGCTATATCTTAAATAGAATTTTGATAAGGCCTCTGCTTGATAAAACTCCATATGAACTATAGAAAGGGAGAAAGCCTAATATCTCCTATTTTCGTGCATTTGGTTGTAAATGCTTCATTCTAAATAACAATAAAACTAACTTGGGTAAATTTGATTCAAAGACTGATGAAGGAATATTTTTAGGATATTCAACATCTAGTAAGGCTTATAGAGTTTTCAATAAGAGAACTCTAGTGGTAGAAGAATCTGTACATGTAACTATTGATGAATCTAACCCAATTAGTAGTAGAGAAGTTTTCTTTAAAGATGATAAAGATTTTATTCCAATAATGGAAACTCCTACTCCCATTGTTGACCCAAAAGAGAGTCCACCTCAAGCAAATGAAGAGATGAAAACTCCCAATTTGGACCAACCATCCTCAAGCCAACAAGAGGAAAATCTACCCAAAGATTGGAGGTATGTAAATTATCACCCGATTGATCAAGTGATTGGTGATCCTTCACAAGGGGTAAGAACTCGCTCTTCTATTAGAAATATTCACAATTTTGTAGGTTATTTGTCTCAAGTAGAACCTAAGAAATTTATAGAAGCTGAAAAAGATAATGATTAGATAAATGCAATGCAAGAAGAAATAAATCAATTTGAGAGAAACAATGTTTGGAAACTAGTTCCAAGATCTAGGAATCATTCGATAATTGGAACTAAATGGGTATATAGAAATAAGATGGATGAAAATGGAATAGTAACTAGGAACAAGGCTAGACTAGTTGCTAAGGGATATAATCAAGAAGAAGGAATAGACTTTGATGAGACCTATGCTCCCATAGCTAGATTAGAAGCTATTCGAACGTTATTAGCCTTTGCATGCTTTAATAAATTCAAGCTATTTCAAATGGACGTAAAAAGTGTCTTTTTAAATGGCTTTATAGAAGAAGAGGTTTATGTTGAGCAACCTCTTGGATTTGAAAATCCCAGTCTTCCAAATCATGTCTACAAGCTTTCTAAAGCGCTATATGGGTTGAAGCAAGCTCCTAGGGCATGGTATGAAAGACTAAGCAAATTTTTGATTGACAATAATTTTGTTAGAGGTAGAATAGACACAACACTCTTCACAAAAACTCACAAAAATGACACCTTGATAGTTCAAATATATGTTGATGATATTATATTTGGTGCTACTATTGAATCTATGTGTCAAGAGTTTGCAAAGTGCATGCAAGGTAAATTTGAAATGAGCACGATGTGAGAACTTACCTACTTCCTTAGACTTCAAATCAAGCAACTAAAAGGAGGCATTTTCATTAATCAACAGAAGTACATTAAGGACATACTAAAGAGGTTTGAGATGGAAAGCTCAAAGCCACTTGGAACACCTATGAGCACAACTACTAAACTTGATCTTGATGAAGGAGGTAAAACTGTAGATTCTAAATATTATAGAAGCATGATAGGTGCTTTACTTTATTTAACTGCAAGTAGACCTGATATAATGTTCAGTGTATGTATGTGTGCTAGATTTTAGTCTAATCCTAAGGAATCACATGTAGTTGTAGTAAAAAGAATCCTTAGATATCTACAAGGAACCCAAACCATAGGATTATGGTACTCTAGAGATTCACCTTTTGAGCTTGTAGGATATTCAGATGCTAATTTTGCTGGATGTAGGTTAGATAGAAAAAGCACAAGTGGTACATGCCAATTCTTAGGATCTATGTTAACCTCTTGGTTTTCCAAGAAACAAAATTCCGTTGCACTATCAATCGCCGAGGCGGAATACGTTGTAGTCGGAAGTTGTTGTGCCCAAGTTTTATGGATGAAACAACAACTAGAATATTATGGCATGAACCTAAAAAACAATCCAATATTTTGTGATAACACTAGTGCTATCAACCTAACCAAAAACAGCACTCTAGAACAAAGCGCATAGAAATAAGACATCATTTCTTAAGAGACTATGTTAAAAAAAGTGACATAAGACTAGAATTCATACCTTCAGAAGATCAAATAGCTGACATTCTTACAAAACCTCTAGGTGAAGCTAGTTTCTGTAAGATAAGAATGTTAATGGGATTGCTGGATTATGATAAACTGAATATCTGATTGCTCCTTCATACATCATATGCATAATTTGACATCTAGTGAAAGAGTATAATAATTGTTTAAATATCTTTCTCACTCAAGATGTCATAAATAAACAAATTTCGTGCTGCAAATTCAAGACTGAAAATTTTCTTAAGGGTCTAGTCGACTGATAGGTCACTGCTCTTTTATCCAGTCGATTGGTAAATATGACCCAATCGACTGGTAAGTCTCTGCCAAATTGTCCAGTCGACTGGAAGTCTTATCCAGTCAACTGGTACATCTAGATCTTTTTTGGAGCCATTTTTTTTAAATCAGTTATCATTTAGTTGACTGGAACGAACTGCACAGTCGACTGGTATCTTACTGCCAGTTTACCTAGTCGACTGGTACATGAACCCAGTCGACTGGTATGAAAACTGTTTATCTTTTCAAAGGGATCCAGTCGACTGGTAACACGACCCAGTCGACTGGTATCACGATTCTATAAAAGGAACTGTTCATTTTTCTGATTTTTACGCTATTTTCGAGCACCCTTGCTTTCTCTCTCTAGAAAAATTCATCATTTTGATCCAAAAATCATCTAAACACACCGATCTACTCATCCATAACAAGATTTTTAACTTTCTACGGTTAAAATCTCTTATTTTCCTTAAAATCTTATTTTCCCAAAAAACCCCATTTTTCCAAAAATGACCGATAGAATCCGTGTTAAATTCACAACTAGTGGACTAAATGCGCCTAAAAGGCCAAGGTCTACAAAACCCTCGGCATCGGACTCACGAGGGAAGGGTGTAGCGGGCTCATCAAATAAGACGCCTAGAATAGAGCTTGATGAGTCTCGGTTTTTCAGTCCTAAGGCAAAGGCAAGGTATGACTCAATCATTCGCTATAAGAAGATTATGACGGGTAGAGTTGTCGACTTCGACTCTATTCATCATGGCAATTTTGATATCTTGCTAGCCTTTGAGGCGATTCACTTGACCCCACTGGTCAAAGTGCATGAAAAATTCTACCCAAGACTGATTCACCAGTTCTATGTGAACTTGGTGAAACCCAGTCCTCTGGCTCTGAGATTCAGGACCAGAGTCAGTGGTGTGGAGTTTGAGGTCAACATTGACCTCCTCATGAGCATTCTGAGAATCCCTGTAAGGGGGATCCAATGGAGTCTAGATGGATGACCAGACAACTTCAATGTCGAAGTAGCCTGTCAGATAGTCAGGGGAGACCCTAACTATGTGTACAGACCTACTATATTCTATACATATAGTGATATGCCCCTAGACTCGAAGATGTTTCAGCTGATAGTAAGTTGGACCATCCAACTGAGACTCGGGAGTCGAGGGTATCTATCTAAGATAGATACGGTATTGATTTGGTGCCTTAAAATAGGGCACCACTTCAATATATATCCTCTGCTGCTTGCCAATATGATAAATGGCAAAGCGAGCGACTCCGGGTGTCTTTCTTATGGGATGCTCATTACACTCATACTCTAGCACTTTCGGGTGCCTCTGCTTGCCTCCGAGGCTCAGGATATTGGATCGACGGACATCATCAATGTCTCATCATTGTGGGATACGTGGTTCGTGATGGCTTCCTCTATCCAAAGGTTGGGAAGTGCCTACGGATCCGAGAGGATGAGAGCGATGATGATGAGGATGAGGAGGCCGCTGTAGATGCTGCTGCTGATATGGATACAGATAACCGAGCACCTCCGATTGGTGACTCAAGTACTGGTCAGACTGGATACAGCGATATACTTCAGGCTATCTCGAGCCTTCAGATGACGATGCAGTCAGAGTACCAGAGATTGAGCTCATCCATCGATCATCTACGGGATGACTTCGAGCTACACAGAGAGCGTACAGAGGGTTCATTAGCTGAGATACGGGATCTCATTCGCGACAGCTTAAATTCTCCTGCTCTTTGAGTCATTTTCCATATTATTAGCGTTTTCCAGCTCTTAGTGTGTAGCACGGACGTCTATTTATGTATTTCAGTCTTATATTTGGCTCTATGAAGCCCGTTCATGTATTGACTTTTTATATATGCTATTGTTTTTACTTTAGTCATATTTTATACATCTATTTACATTATTTGTGATATGTTTGCATAGTTTCCAACTACTTTTATTCACGAAAATGCTCTGAAAATGATTATGCTTGTATGAAAACTTTCGGTTCTTCCTGGGAAGGCTTTCGAACTCTGAATGAAGCCAAATTTTCGCATACAGGTTTGTTTAATCATACTCTAGGTGACTGTAGTGGGTAAGTAGCTTAGTTTTTGATTTCTAGTCCCTTTGGTTGCTGTTGTCAAAACGGGGGAGAAAAATGAGAAAGACGAGAAAAACTAAATAAAAAGAAACCAATGCATAGACTTAGGGGGAGTACTGCTTCAAAGCTTGTTAAAACTTATTCATTGATTGTATGAGTTGATTGTGGTTGGTTGAAATGTTTATATAAACTGCGTTTGCTTGTTTACAGGGTGGTTTTACTCGAAAAACAGAGGAGACTCTGTCCAAATTTTCTCAAAATCCAAACACTTAGTTTTTTAAACTGTTTTCACATTATTAGTTTTGTCATCATCAAAAAGGGGGAGATTGTTGACCCTCACCCATATTTTAATGATGAAAAAACACAACTGCTATTATTCTAATAGTTCAAACTAAGTGTAGTAAACAACAAAAGCATTCAACCAATGATCAAAGTGCAAGAACTCAAACCGAATCAAACTATCAAGTGAAGACTGAAGAACTAGTATAGGCCTAAAGTATTAGAACCAGTGTAAGTCTCACTTGTACATTGTAATAGCTTGTTCAATGGCTCGAACACAAAAGGATTTTCTAAACCGAACTTTTTAAAACAAACATTTTAAGTTAAAACAGAAAAACTGGGTTGGAAGACAACCCAGTCGACTGGTATATGAGACAGTATGTCTCTAGTCGAATGGGTCAGTCATACCAGTCGACTGGTATTTGAGACAGTATGTCTCCAGTCGACTGGGTCAGTTATACCAGTCGACTGGTAAAATAGACAGTAAGTCCCCAGTCGACTAGATGAAAAATACCAGTCGACTGGTACCCTAGAAGCTTTGAAAACAAGATTTTTCAAGAGAACCCAGTCGACTGGTATCACGACCCAGTCGACTGGTAGTTCAAAAATATGACCGTTGGACACCAAATCTGAACGTTTTAAAAGAAAATCTTTTTCAAATTAAAGTTAAAATGGCCATATTATTTGATGGCTATATAAACCCACTCTATTGAGCTTTCAATAGAGAGCTGCACATATTCAAAAAGAGTTGATCTTACGCAATTAAGTTATTGTACTTTTTGAAACACAAAAAGCTTTGAAATATTCTTGTTGAGCCATTCTTCAAGCTTTACTTTGAAAGAGAGACATTATTCAGTTGTATAAGCTTCTATTTACTGTTTCTCTACCATTTACTTTACAGCATCTTTTGTAAAGGGATTACTTCCGAAAGGAAGGGATTACTTCCGAAAGGAAGGGGTTACTTCCGAGAGGAAGGGGATAGCTTCCAAGAGGAAGGGATTGTAAGGTTTATACAACATTGGGAAAGTTGTACGACTAAGTTACTTAGTGGATTACTTCAAAGAGATTCCTTGAAGAGAGTGGACGTAGGGTCGGAACGAATCCGATATTGCCGAACCACTATAATCTGAGTTTGCATCCTCTACTCTTAAACGCTTTATTTACAGCAAATTACTTGTCTTAATTGTTTGTTGTTGATATGTTTTTTATAAACTTGTATTAATTCCACAAAAAGTTTTAAAAACCCAATTCACCCCCTTCTTGGGTTGAAACCTCAATCTACAATCTTGAATAACAATAAAAACTAATTTAGGTAAATTTGACTCTAAGATCGATGAAGGGATATTCAACCTCTTGTAAAGCTTATAGTGTCTTTAACAAAATAACTCTAGTGGTTGAAGAATCTATTCATATAGTCTTTGATTAGTTTAACCCCATTAGTAGTAGAATAGTCTCTCTTGACAGTGATGCAGATTTTGTTCCAAAAGTGGATGCTTCTACTCTCATTGTTGACCCTAAAGAAAGTCAACCTCAAGTGGATCAAGAGATAGTGACTCTTAAACTTGATCAACCATCTACAAGTCAACAAGGAAATGAACTTCACAAATGTTGGAAGTATGTGAATTGTCACCTAATCGATCAAGTGATTGGTGATCCTTCACAAGACGTAAAAACTCGTTCTTTTATTAGAAATGTATGCAACTTTGTAGCTTACTTATCCTAAGTCCTTTAATGAAGCCGAAAATGATGAAAATTGGATAAATGTCATGCAAGAGGAACTAAATCAACTTGAAAGAAATAAAGTGTGGACTTTAGTTCCTAGACCTAAGAACCATACCATTATAGGAACTAAATGGGTATTTAGAAAATGGATGAAAATAGAGTAGTAACTAGAAATAAAGCTAGACTTGTAGCTAAAGGTTATAATCAAGATGAAGGCATTGATTTTGATGAAACCTATGCTCCCTTAGCTAGAGTAGAAGTGATATGTATCTTGCTTGCATTTTCATGTTTCAAGAACTTCAAATTATTTGAAATAGATGTAAAAAAAAAAGTGCATTTTTAAATGGCTTTATTGAAGAAAAAGTCTATGTTGAACAACTTCTTGGTTTTGAAGATCCTAACCTTCCAAATCATGTTTATAGGCTTTCTAAAGCCATTTATAAGTTAAAACAAGCTCCAAGAGCAAGGAATGAAAGGTTAAGGAAGTTTTTACTTTAAAATGGTTTTACAATAGAAAAATTAGATGTAACTATTTTTACAAAAACTCATAATCATGATACACTTTTAGTACAAATTTATATAGATGATATTATATTTGGCACCTCTAATGAATCTATGTGTCAAGAATTTGCTAAGTGTATGCAAGGTGAATTTGAGATGAGTATGATTGGAGAGCTTACTTAATTTCTTGGACTTCAAATCAAACAATCAAAGGGAGACATCTTCATCAATCAATCCAAATACACCAAGGACTTGCTGAAGAGATTTGGGATGGAGAATTCAAAGCCAATTGACACTCCCATGATCTCCTCTACAAAGCTTGACTTAGATGAAGGAGGTAAATGTGTAGATACTAAAAATTATAAAAGCATGATAGGACCCTTACTATATTTAACTGCTAGTAGACCCGATATAATGTTTAGTATATGCATGTGTGCTAGATTCTAAGCGAATCATAAGGAATCTCATATTGTTGCTATAAAAAAAAAATTAAGATATTTGAATGGTACTCAAAATTAGGATTATTTTATTCAAGAAAGTCACCTTTTAAGTTAGGTAGGTGCTCGAATGCTGATTTTTTTGGTTGTAGAATTGATAGAAAAAGTACTAGTGGAACATGCTAATTTTTAAGTGCTATGTTAACTTCTTGGTTTTCAAAGAATCAAAATTTCGTTGCACTATCAACCGCTGATGCGGAATATGTAGCCGTCGTTAGCTGTTGTGTACAAGTTTTATTGATAAAATAGCAACTAGAAGTCCATGGCATGAGTTTTGAAAATATATCATATTTTTGTGATAACACTAGTGCTATTTTTCTAACCAAGAACCCAATTCAGCATTCTATGACCAAACACATTGAGATTCAACATTACTTTATAAGATATCATGCTCAAAAAGGTGATATCAAACTTGAATTTATACCTACAAAAGATCAAATTGTTAATATTCTTACTAAACCTTTAAATGAAGAAAGCTTTTGTAAAATTAGAATGTTAATAGGCTTGAAAAACTTTGAATGGTCATATGTTTGATTGCATTTCATTCATCATATGCATTAATTCCATTAAGTGAATGAGAATTAAATTTCATTTAATGTTTCTCTCAATAAAAAATTGCATAAAACAATTAAAGCTTGCAAAATTTCAGTCTAAAGCTCAAATTTTTCAAGGAAAATCCTTATCCAGTCGATTGAATAGAGTCATTCAGTCGACTGAATGAAGAAAAATATTCATGAAGTCGACTGAATAGAACTCTATAGTCGACTGAATACCCTTTGTAATTAAAACCCAACTTTGCCTTTTTTTTTTAAGTCAACTGAACGAATACCTTCATTCGATTGAACACATGAACTCTTTGAAAATTAAAAGGGCAATTCTGATTTCAAATGCCATTAAAACCCAATCCAAGCTCTCTTTCTCTCACTTTTCAAAATTTCTTCCGTTTATTTACTTTTTCGGTTCAATTTAATCTTAAATCAGTTACCCATTCCATTACAACTCCCAATTTCTTCAAAATTCGTACTCTCTCTCAAAATTTTGAAAACTTTGAATAAAACATCTCTTATTCTCTCTATACTAAACCAAAGATTTTTTTTCAAAAATCCGAACTTTACTTACTAATTCTTTCATTCCCTCATCAAATATTCTCGGTTTTGAGCATGGATGACTGTCCTAAACGTGTCAAGACTCTAACAGGGAAGCGAAAAACTTCTCAAAAAGAGAAGGGAAAAGGAAAAGAAGGAGAAAGTAGTAATCCACCCTTGGCCAACCTCGACGCCACTAGCTTTCGGGATGACAACACTAAAGCATGATATAACACTGCTATCAAGTTTAAAACTATCATGCTCGGTAGAGCTATATATATTTCATCCCTTAGGTTTAATAATTTTACCCTTAAACCCCTATTTGATCGCTTATGATGATCTAACCTAGTGACTCTAAATGAAAAATACTATCATAAGGTTTTGCACTAGTTTTACACTAACCTAAAGTAGTCATCACCCTCATCCACTCATTTTTCTACCATGGTTATGGGGAAAGATATCATTGTGTCCCCTACTGTACTTCGTACTATCTTAAAATTACATGTAGACAGAATCAAGTGGATAGGAGACGGTTGGCCCATAGATTTTGATTATCTAGAAGCTTGTAGATTAGTCAAAGGTGATAGTTCCTATGTTTATGGAATTCAAACATACAATACCTATCCTGACCTCCCTTTATACTCTAGGATGTTGAACCTAGTAGTAATCTAAACCCTTAATCCCCGCTTAGGCAGTAGAACTAGTCCTTCTAAACTCGACACAGTCCTAGTCTATTACCTCATAACTAAGACCCCTTACAACCTCTACCCTTTAATCATTAGTAACATGTTCTTTGGGTATGATAGAAACATTGGTTCACTTCCATATAGCATGCTCATCACCTTGATTCTGAAGCACTTTAAGGTACCTCTTCTTGATAATGAATCTAAAGAACTTGATTATACTGATGTGATCAACGATTCATCTCTTAAGAAGATGGGCTGCATGATTAGAGATAATGTGGTCATCTCTAAGCCTGGGAAAAACATATGGATCGAGAATAAAGCTCAAGGTGCAACAACAGCTGAACCAGACATTCCTAGTGGTTTTCAGCCAAGGATAGCAGATACAGGAGGCTCAGATCGATCTCAAGATGCGATCTTTCAGGCTTTGGCTCGCCTTCAGATCACTATAACCAACATGCAGTAGTCTACTGAAGCTAGACTTGAGGATCTGAGGACTGGATTGCGAGCGGTGTATGATGATATGTCATCTTTCCATACTGACTCTTAAGGCACTTATATTGACCTTCGAGACTAGAATATTGTGATGTGCGATCAGATTAGAGCGATCCATGATAGTCATCACTACCATAGTTTATCTCCTCTTCCTGACCCTAATTGGATGCACTGATATCATTTTCCGTTTACCTTCTGTAGCTTTAGCACTTTTTTCAAGTTACATTTACTTTTCTATGCATTTTTAGATTTTTTTTTGAATATTTGCTATCTTTTTTTGTATAGATACTTTGCTAGGTTCATGGGAACTTTAGCTTTTATTTATGAAAGTTTATTTTAACTCAGTTAGAATCTTTTACTTTCATTTGCTTCTTGTAAATCTTCAGCTTGTATGTAATTTTTTCTGATTCTTCCTGAGAGTGTTTTACCTCTCTATTTTGAGCTAAATTTTCAAATACATAATTCTTTTGTTCTTATCTTACTATCTATAGACTTATAATTTTATTTCTCACTCATTTGCACTCCCTTTTTCTATTGTTCACAAAAAAGGAGAAAATGAGAAATATGAAAATGGTGTTATATGCATAAATTAAAGGGGAGCCTTGCTTATTTAAGTATTTTATGTGAAATGAAAGAACTTATACCTGCAGTTTGAGTTCCCTTTTAAAAATGTATGAGTTTTTTATTATAAAAACATAGGAAACTCTATTTGTTTTTCAATAAAAACCAAACACTTAGGTTTCAAAACTATTTTTCTCCTTATGGTTTTGTCATCAAAAAAAATGGGGAGATTGTTGACCCTTATTTGATTTTAATGATGATAAAGATATATTAAATTGTATAAACCAATTTATCTAAGTCTAGTTGCAGCAACTCCAAAAGTCCTCTCCAGGCCGTGCCGCGGCCCAACCTTGGGCACCACTGCGCCCATCAAAGAGGTGGTTTCTGGCTCTGTCTGAGCAGTGGCTTGCCCTATTATGAGCCACGGTGCCAGGCACACTGATGCATGCTTTACCAGCCTCTTGAGATGGTGCGTGGAGCATGGTTAACACGCACAAGTTCACTTAGACTCTTAAAGAGCCATGGGTCTTTGGTTCTTAAGATCTAAGGGTTGAGATTGATCTCAAAGATTGGATGAGGTGGTCACTACTCTATATAAAGGGTCTTCTAACAACAAGTGAAAGAAAAAGAAAAAAAAAGAAATCTCAAACACAAGATACAAGATCATCATACAAGAGAATTCAAGTGCAAGTGTGAGAGTGCAAAGACACAAAATACAAGAGAAGCACTAGAATATATCTCATTCAAGAGAGGCTGAAAGTTCAGAGAGAGAGTAGTTTAGAATTGGGATTCAAGGGCTTTATAAGTGGAATTTTCTTGGGGAAAATTCCAGGGAAACACTTAGTCCTTATCACTTTCTTTTTCTCTTCTTTCATTCTTCAAGAACAAGGGGATTCCTGAAGGGGTGTTGCTGTATTTGTAAAGAACTCATTGATTTAGTGCAGAGAGCTCAAAGGAGCTTATGGGGACGTAGGCACATTGCCGAACCTCGATAACAATTGCTTGTGTTCTTTATTTGATTGGTTTGTTTCTATTCATTACAAGTCATTCTAGACTTGGGTGTTTGGAAGATCACCACCTGGGCATCTTGAGGTGATTTCCAACAGTGGTATCAAAGCTTTGGTGAGCGGGTATCGGAGCTGGAACAGAAAGTATCAGAGAAAAACTCCAAGAATCAAAGGTCAACTTCTTGGGTGATTCAAGAACGGAGTAGAGATCAAGATCTGATCGTGTTCTTGAGGATGATTCAAGAACGGTATTGAGATTAATCTTTGATCTGTTCTTGAGATTTAGAAGAAGTTGGAAAGCAATTGTGGGTGCTGCATAAATCTGGGATTTTCTCCGCAAGATGGGTTCAAACTTCATTGTTGAGAAGTTTGATGGAAAGGGAGACTTTGCCCTTTGGAAGCGGAAGATCAAGGCGGTTTTTATGTAACAAAAGGTGGACTTGGCGATTGGAGAAGATGATGCTTTTCCAGCAAGTATCACAGAGGTCTAGCGGACTAAGATGAAGAAGATGACGTATAGCACCATCTTTCTGCACATGTCAAATAGTGTCACAAGAGAGTGCAGAGACTCGAAAGATCCAGCTGTCATTTGGAAGAAACTAGATGAGTTATTTCTTACCAAGACTCTCCCTAATAAGATATATTTTCTTAAACGAATCTTTGCTTTTAAAATGGATCCTAACAAAAAGTTGCAAGATAATCTTGATGTGTTTAATAAACTAGTTCAAGATTTGGCTAATTGTAGTATAACATTCCCAGATGAACAATTGGTTGTTATGTTATTGAATTCTCTTCCTGATTATTTTGAAAGTTTGATTAATGCAATTGAATATGAAAGAGATACACTAACCAAGGAAATTGTGATCAATGCTATAAGAGCTCATGATTTCAAAGCCAAGATGAGGGAAGCATCAAGTGGAGAATGGTTGTTAGTTAGAGGAAGGCCAGCAACTCAGTATGGCAGTAGCATCCATGGCAACTACCGGGAGAAATCAAAAGGTAGAGGGTAGAGGCATGGGAGATCACATTCCAAACCAAAGTTTGGAGGAAGGTGATGCTTCTATTGCAATAAGGAAGGTCATTTCAAGAAAGATTGCAAGAAGATGATGAGGAAGGAGAGAGGAAGAAGCCATACCAACAATGGAGAGTAAGATGATGTTCTTGTTGTGTGCTCAAATGTGAGCAGGAGGCAAGGTAGTGAGAAATGGATCATGGATTCTGGGTGCACTTATCACATGTGCCCTCACAGGGATTAGTTCAAGAATTTTCAGGAAACCAATGATGGAAAGGTTTTCCTGGGGAATGATAATTCTTGCTAAATGAGGGGAATAGAAGACATCCAATTGAGGATGTTTGATGGAGTCACAAGGCTACTGCAGAATGTGAGGTCTCCTCTGGATTTGAGAAGAAATTTGATCTCATTGGGGCAGCTAGATTCCATGGGGTACACATACAAGGCAGAGGGAGGAAAGATAAAGGTAACCAAGGGATCTTTGATAGTGATCAAAGCAACAATAAAGGATGGTCTCTATAAGATGATCGGAGAGACAGAAATCAAGGATCAAGCAGCAAGCTTGATGGCTGAGATGGATAAGGCAGCCCTTTGGCACAATCACTTAGGACACATGAGCGAAAAGGGCCTATAAGTTCTCAGCAAGAACGGTCTACTTAATGGTGACAAAGTAGATAAACTCGATTTCTGCGAGTGTTGCATTCTTGGGAAGCAACACCTGGTCAGCTTCAACACCGGAGTGCATAAGTCTAAGAGCATTCTTGACTACATTCATGTGGACTTTTGGGGACCAGTAAGAACACCAACACAGGGAGGTAATATTTACTTTCTGTCTTTAATTGATGATTATTCAAGAAAGGTTTGGGTTTATTTGCTTAAAAATAAGTCAGATGCTTTGAATAAATTTGTGGTGTGGAAAAAATTGCTGGAAACTCAAACGGGTAGGGTAGTTAAGATTTTAAGAACCGATAATGGGTTAGAATTTTTTAATAAGGATTTTGATAAATTATGTGAGTTAAATGGGATTCTAAGACATAGAACGGTTGTGAAGACCCCTCAGCAAAATGAAGTTGCTGAGAGGATGAATAGGAACCTTATGGAAAAAGTTAGGTGCATGTTAATTGAGTCCGGTTTACCAAAATATTTTTGGGGGGAAGCTATGTCTACTGCTGCGTATTTGGTTAATAGATTGCCCTCTAGAGCTTTAGAGCTCAAGACTCCCCAAGAGATGTGGAGTGGGAAACCCCATGAGTTGAACAACCTTAGAACTTTTGGGTGTGCTATATTTGCACATCAAAAGGATGATAAGCTTAGCCCAAGATCTAGTAAATGTGTGTTTCTAGGGTATGGTGATGAGATTAAGGGCTATAGGTTGTGGTCCTTAGAACCAAAAGGGACTAAACTCATAATAAGTAGGGATGTCATTTTTAATGAACTGTTATTTCCCTATTTGGAGAAAACTAACCCTGCAGGGGATAGTGAGCAAACTAGTTTGGTATTTGTGGAGTATAGCATCAAGAAAAATTCAGTTCAGGTAGAGCAAGGAAGGCAAGAGGGTTCAGACCGGGTAGAGCCCATTAATGAAGGCCAAGCTCAGGACACTCATGAGGAGGCTGAACTAGAAGGGGATGATGTAGCAAGTCAGAATGACTATCAGCTCATAAGGGACCGGGAAAAGAGGGTGGTCAGACCACCTTTGAGATATGGTTTTGCGGATGCTAATATAACAGCTCCTTATTAAGAAGAAGAGGTTAAACCAGAAACTTACATGGATGCCATGGAATGTAAGGATTCGCCAAAGTGGCAGCTGGCTATGGAGAAAGAAATGGATTCTTTGAAGAACAACAACTCTTGGGAATTGGTGCCCAAACCAGAAAAATAGAGAGTTGTGGATTGTAAATCAAGATCAAAGAAGGGAACACTCCAGGGGATGAAGTCCGGTATAAAGCTAGGCTAGTGGCAAAGGAGTTCACACAAAGAAAAGGCATAGATTTCACCGAAATATTCTCACTGGTTGTGAAATACAAGACGATAAGGATAGTGTTAGCAATGGTGTTCCAATTTAATTGGGAGATCAAGCAAATGGAGGTGAAGACAATGTTCTTACATAGAGATCTTGATGAGACCATCTACATGAGTCAACCCGAAGGCTATGAGGAAGAAAAGCAGGGAGATTCGGTGTGCCAATTGAAAAAATATTTTTATGGCCTGAAGCAATCACCTCGATAATGGAATAAAAGGTTTGATTCCTTTATAACTAGCTTGGGTTTCATGAGGAGTTACTATGATTCATGCTTGTACTACAATGGGCACAATGTGGAGGAAATGGTGATCATCCCCAACTACGTCGATGATATGTTGTTGGTTGGGAACAACAGGGAGAGGATAGAAGAATTGAAGTCTCAACTCAGTTCGGAGTTTGAGATGTAGGATCTTGGCCATGCACATAAGATATTTGGGATAAGTATAATCCGAGAAAGGAAGAGAAACAAATTGAAGGTTTCTCAATCTTTCTACATAGAAAAGATTATATCTAAGTTATCTATGGAAGATAGCAAACCAGTGAAGGTTCCCATTGCTGGTCATTTCAAGTTCTCCAGCGATCAATGTCCGAGATCGAAGGCGAAGAAGAAGGAAATGGAGAAGGTCCTTTACTCTAGTGCGGTTGGATCGGTTATGTTCACCATGGTAAGTACTAGACCCGACATTGCTCATACAATAAGAATTCTCAGTAGGTTTATGAGTAATCCCGGAAATGAGCATTGGCTTGGGATGAAGTTGTTGCTAAAGTACTTGAAGGGAAGCCCAGATGTAGGGCTTGTTTATGAGAAGAGAGATAAGTCCATCTGTCTTGAGGGTTATGCTAATTCAGACTATGGAGTAGACCGGGATAAAAGAAGATAGATTACCTCTTACTTCTTCAACTTAAACAGATGTTGTATAAGTTAGAAGGCTCAATTGCAGCTAGTGGTAGCACTCTCAAGAATCGAGGCTGAGTACATAGCGGCTACGAAAGCCATAAAGGAGGCTATGTGATGCAAAGGGTTGTTGGAAGAGTTGAAGGTCCCGAAAGAGCAGGTGGTGGTGTATTCGGATTGCCAAAGTGCATTGCACTTGCGTAGGAATCCAGTGTTCCATGAGAGGACAAAGCATAGCCACGGAAGAAAATCCTACAGATTTAGGCACCAAAGTTTTACCTCTAAGTAAGTTCAATCACTGCCTTGGACTTCTTAGGATTAGAGTCGGTTGATATAGTGACTCAAGTTGAGTTTGGATACTGAGTTCTCTGCACAATGGGTTCGGGTTTAATTGCTTAGATAAAGGTAGAGATTGTTGAGATTTGTCCAAGGATTAAACAGGAGATGTTCAGTATCAAGTTTGGAGGTGTGCGCTGCGGCCTGCAGCAACTCCAGAAGTCCTCCTCTCCAGGACACGCTGCGGCCCAACCTTGGGTGCCATGGTGCCCAGCAAGGAGGTAGTTTCTGGCCCTGTTTGAGCTGCGGTTTGCCCTGTTCTGAGCCGCAGCGCCAGGCACACTGATGTATGCTTTTCCAGCCTCTTGAGATGATGCGTGGAGCATGGTTAAAATGCGCAGGTTCACTTAAACTCTTAAAAAGCCATGGGTCTTTAGTTCTTGAGATCTAAGGGTTAAGATTGATCTCAAAGATTGGATGAGGTGGTCACTACTCTATATAAAGGGTCTTCTAACAACAAGTGAAAGGAAAAAAAAAAAAAGAGAAATCTCAAACACAAGATACAAGATCATCATACAAGAGAATTCAAGTGCAAGTGTGAGAGTGCAAAGACACAAAACATAGGAGAAGTGCTAGAATAGATCTCATTCAAGAGAGGCTGGAAGTTAGAGAGTGAGTAGTATAGATTGGGGATTCAAGGGCTTTGTAAGTGGAATTTTCTTGGGGAAAATTCCAGGGAAACACTTAGTCCTTATCACTTTCTTTTTCTCTTCTTTCATTCTTCAAGAACAAGGGGATTCCTGAAGGGGTGTTGCTGTATTTGTAAAGAACTCATTGATTTAGTGCAGAGAGCTCGAAGGAGCTCACAGGGACGTAGGCACATTGCCGAACCTCGATAACAATTGTTTGTGTTCTTTATTTGATTGGATTGTTTTTATTCATTACAAGTCATTCTAGACTTGGGTGTTTGGAATATCACCACCTAGGCATCTTAAGGTGACTTCCAACAACACTGAGTAAGCAACCTCGAGCTACCTCAATCTCGATCCAATTTCTCTATCAACTCCGATAAGGTAGCCTCAAGCTACTTTAACCTCGGTTCAATTTTTTCATCAAGTCCAAGGAGGTAGCCTCGAGTTACATAGGGCTCGATCTAGTTTCTCCATCAACTCCGAGGAGGTCATCTCGAGCTACTCCGGCCTCGGTCCAGTTTCTCCATAAACTCCGATGAGGTAGCCTCGAGTTAATTCAGTTTTGGTCTAGTTTCTCTATCAACACCAAAGAGATAGCCTCGAGCTACTTCGACCTCAATACGGTTTCTTCAACAGACGCGAGAATGAAGCCCCAAAGTTATTTCAGCCTTGGTTAAGTTTCTCCATCAGCCTCGAGGAAGTAGCCCCGAGATATTCAGTCGCGGTCCAGTTTCTTCATCAATTCCAAGAAGGTAGCCCTGATCTACTTCGACCTCGATCCAGTTTTTCCATTGACTCCAAAGAGGTAGCCTTAAGCTACTTCGGTCTCGGTCCAGTTTTTCCATCGGCTACGAAGAAGTAGCCCTAAGCTACTTCGGCCTCGGTTCAGTTTTTTCATCGACTCCGAAGATGTAGCTTAGAGCTATTTTGGCCTCGGTTCAGGTTTTTCATCGACTCCAATGAGGTAGCCTTGAGCTGCTTCGACCTCGATCCAGTTTCTCCATTAAGTCTGAGGCAGTAGCATCAAGCTACTTTGGCCTCAGTCCAGTTTCTCCATCCACTCTGAGGAGGTAAACCCGAGCTACTTCGACCTCCGTGCAGTTTTTCCATCAACTTCGATGAGGTTACCTCGAGCTACTTTGACCTCGATCCAATTTCTCCATCGACTCTGAGGAGGTAGCCCCGAGCTACTTCAACCTCAGTCAAGTTTCTCCATCGAATCCTATGAGATAGCCCCAAGCTATTTTGGCCTCAGTCCAATTTTTCCATTGACTCCGATAAGGTAGCTTCGAGCTACTTTGGTCTAGGTCCAGTTTTTCCATCTACTCTAAGCAGGTAACCTCAAGCTATATCGGCCTCGATCCAGTTTCTCCATCGACTCCAAGGAGGTAGCCTCGAGCTCTTTCGGCCTTGGTTTAGTTTTTCTATCAACTCCGATAAGGTAGCCCCGATCCACTTCGACCTTGGTCTAGATTCTTCATCAAATCCAATGAGGTAGACCCGAGCTACTTTGGTCTTGATCCAAGTTCTTCATTAACTACGAGGAGTATCCTTGAGCTACTTTAGTCTCGGTCCAGTTTCTCTATAAACTCTGAAGAGGTAGCCCTGGGCTATTTTGACCTAGGTCCAGTTTCTCCATCCACTCCGAGGAGATAGCCCTGAGCTACTTCGACCTTGATCTAGTTTCTTCATCGACTATGAGGAGGTAGCCTCGAGGTACTTTAACCTCGGTCCAATTTCTTCATCAACTCCGAAGAGGTAGCCCCAAGCTACTTCGACTTTAATCCAGTTTCTCCATCAACTCTGATAAGGTAGCCCCAAGCTACTTTGACCTAGGTCTAGTTTCTTCATTGACTTCAATGAGGTATACCCGAGCTACTTTGGCCTCGGTATAGTTTTTTCATCAACTTTGAGGAGATAACCTCAAGCTACTTCGATTGCAGTCCAATCTCTCCATATATTCTAAGGAGGTATCCCTGAGCTACTTTTGCCTCAGTCTAATTTCTCCCTTAACTCCGAGAAGATAGCCCTGAGTTACTTTGACCTCGGTCCAGTTTCTTCATCAACACCGAGTAGTGTGATCCAATTCATTCTCCTCAGACTTATCGCGAAGACTCTAAGGAATTCACCTCAAGTCGAGTCTCTTGGGCTTGTCTTTTAAACACTAAGGAGTTCATAACAAAACTCAAGTCTGTATCACTCAGACTCATTATTTACCTTGCTTCAAGGAACTCAACTTAAGTTCATATCACTCGAACTCGTTACCCACCTCGCTTCAAGGAATTCATCTTAAGCGTGTATCACTAAAACTCGTTACCCACCTTACTTCGAGGAATTCAACTTAATTTCGTATCACTCGGACTAGTTACCTACCTCACTTTGCGGAATTCAACTTAAGTTATTATCACTTGGACTCGTTACCTACCTCTCTTCGAGGAATTCAGCTCAAGTTTGTATCACTCAGATTCATTATCTACCTCGATTCAAGGCACTTTGTTCAACTATGTATCACTCAAACTCAATATCTACCTCACTTTGAAACACTCAACTCAAGTTTGTTTCACTCGAATTCATTATTTACCTCACTTCGAAAAACTCGGCTTAAGTCCATATCACACAGACTCATTATTTATCTCGTTTTGAGGAACTTAACTTAATTCTGTATCACTCAGCCTCATCATTTACCTCGTTTCGAGGGACTTGGCTCAAGTTTGTGTTTCACACACTAATTACTTTCCCTTTCTTATGAGGCAACGCCAAGCTTTGAGGTCTCATCGAAGTTTGAAATCTCTCCCAAGAAGGTAGCACCTTACTATTAATCCTCTTCAGGCACGAGACATTCATATGGTGGCCCTGCACTATCCCCTACACTGCTCGAAAAATTTGAGTCTCTATTTTTCGCCTTTTTAAGTACTCGGGTACCTAAACAATGTTAGACTTGATCCAAACTGCACAACACAAAAAAAAAAATACTCCAAACAACCTACTTCATCGACCGCATAACTGTGCTCAATGAAGTAAGGGCATCTGATGTAGGGGGAAACCCCCATCCAATGATATCGTGATAGGTGGCAATCTCTAAGGGCAAAAAAATAATTTCATGACTCAGACAGATCAACCAATCAAATCATCACACTTGGGAAAATGCATAATGGTAATTTCACACCAGTGTCTAGTACTACTACGACACTCCAGTTTTTACATAAAATATTATATAAAAAATCCAACTTATGGATAAACTCAATCTTATCATGATACTTAGTGATCAATCATTTTCCTAATTAGACTTTACTCCAAGACACTATGTCACTATATAAAGAGGCTTTCACTATTAAAGGTATACACACACAACTTACAATTACACATCTTTTCAGCTTTTTTATTCTCCGATTATTCTTTAGCATCATTGACTTGGTCATCCGAGAGTCCTTTGAGGCAGAACCCTGGGGGACCTTATAGTTTATATGTCTTTTATATGCGTAGGGGTCCGTGAGTTCATCTGGTAGATTTTCGACATCAACAAATTATATTTTGATATAAAATTTGTCCTTGATTTGAACCTAAAATGGTAGCAATGGTGTGTAGGTAATTAGAAACTATAAAAAGGGAAATATTGCCTGTTGGAGGAGCTTTAGTGAGGCATTCAGATTTGTAATGGTTACTGGTTTGTATGTTCAAACTTTAAACCACAACTGTCAAATCCAAATCTTTGGCTCTGAGTGCTTGACTAATCTCTCAAAGTACATGCAAATCACTCTATCCACATGTATCAGATAAAATTCGAAATAAAAGGCAAACCATTCTTTCCACATGTATAAGATAAAATTCAAAATAAATTCTTTCACTTGATCCTTCTTAAGTTGATTAACATTATGCGAAACACTTCTCTTGATTTGTTCTTGCCACTTGAGCTTAAGCCATTTGGCTTATCTCCACTATTTGTTAATTTAAAGTAAAGTTGCAGTAGGACTTATACAAACGAGAAATGAGATTTAGGTCTCATAGGCTCATAGACAAGCTAGCATAGAAGCTGGCAAGTTTATATCCCATGAAAAGTGGGCTCGTATTTTTCAATAAATTACACCAATTTGCATTATTGTTGGCTTCCTCTACAGTATAGAGGTGCGTTTGGGAGTGTTGTGCTGTAGTTTTGCTGGTTTCAAAATTGTTGTGAGAGTACTGGCACCAAAAGAGCTGTTAAAAGTGCTATTGTTAAAAGTTCAGGATAGTGTTTGGTAAACTGTCTTGCAAAAACACTATGAAAGTGTATTGTGATCAATAATAATGTTTAGTAATTGTAACCTTAATGGTGCTATGAAACTGTAAATTACCAAAATAGACATGGTTCAAAGGTATATAATTTTAATAAATCATTTTATTAACAAAAGATGTATTTTTTATTAACAATAAAAATAAAATCATTCGTTAGTTAATAATAATCAACAACTTTGTACTAATAAAATCACTTATTAGTTAATAATAAAATAAAAAAAGTATCTTCAATTGTTATTAAATGATTTAACAATATCAAGTTTACGTAATTTAAAATTCTAATTTAATTTAACTTAGTGCTCTCATTAAACTAGCAGCAATACTATTTCTTAGCACAAGCTCCAAAATTTTCAAACTTGGTCATCACCAAATTGGGTATTTTTTATTAAAAGAAATTCTTATAGTAAGATTAGTTACTATCTTGATGAGGAGAGAAGATGCAAAAAATTCTCTCTTTTCTTTAACACCGAATACCTATAAATTTATCTTAAGTCGGATTCGTAATCTCTCTTAAATCAAAACAGATAGTTAATAAGATATCCATTTTGATAACCAATTATCTTTGAATTTTACAGAACACAACAAATATTGGAAGAGAAATAAATTTTTTTAACTAAATAACATGAAATGATACTTTCTACTTAGCAACTATGTGATTTTACATTTACTACAATTTGTGTTTAAAATGAATTTAAGAAGGGAAAAAAGAGAGATAATCAAAGAATATTTTCTAAATTGGTCGACTACTGTTGTTATTTTTCTAAAAAAAATTATTTTTATTTTTATTTACAACCTAATAATAATAATAATATATTGTTATTGGGTTGCCAAAATATTACAGTCATAGGGAGTCTTGGCAGAGGCAAACCTACCAAAACAACGAAAAGAAAAAAAGAATATTCCTTGAAAATGTTTTTTCTCAAAACAAGCTGCACATTATTTTTCAACATCTCAAATATCTAATCTACTATTACCATGAAATTAAAGAGAAAAAAACTATTTGCAATCACGCAGAGAGAAATCTAGTTACAAAGAAATGATGATTTAGGGTTGAGATAATTTGAATATATAGGAAGTTAAATGGAAATTGGTGAAAAGTTGTAGGGTAGTTTTGGTTTTATAAAAAAATCATTAAAATTTTAGGAGCTACCTGGTTAAGCACATTCTAAAAGCTCCTCCACTCTCATTTCTCTAAAAAAAAAAAAAGAGAGAGAGAGATTTTTAGCTTTCCCTTACAACTCTTTTTGGAAAAGTTGTAGTAGTAAAATTTTACCAAACAACAATTTTAGGAAAAGTTACCAAATCTATTCCCACCTGCTAATATTCTGTGGACAAAAACTTTTCCAAACGCACCCTAGATCTTTTGGTTGCAGATTTGTAGTTGGATAAATTAACAATTTTTTTAATATATATCGCTACTAATGCAATTTAGTCTTTTGAATTTCACTTGCAATCACTCGATGATATCACTCATTGGTGTTTAAGACACAAATAATTGAAATGTATCAATCGAGATTAACAATAACATTTCTCCATTCTCAAAAGATGGATGTGTTACCTATTTTCTCTCTTTTTTCTATTTTTTTTTCTTAAATCGAACCATAAAAGATGTTTGTATTGAAAGTATCGAACATTGTCCTAAGCAAGAGTTTCTCATTTTCAACGTTGTTGAATGGTGTATTATAAATTTGGTCTAGACATGATCTTCCATGGTTCTAAGGCAAAAAAAAAATCCTTCTTTCTGGCTTAGATGGTGTCCGATGATTCAAACAAAAGTTTTTTTCTCAACATATTATTTGATACTACATGTTTCTATTGCTAATAAATCTATCATATGATTTTTCAAGTTGAGAACGTTAGAAAAACTTTAAATTTCTCACAATTATTCATGGCATTCAAAGAGTTTTTTAATAGCCATTATTTGATCATTTCAATATAGTTAATAAATTGAAAGCTACACATTTTGTAATTATTTTAATTTTAATTTTTTTAGTTCTTAAGTTTATTTATGTCTATGAATACCAAGTCTTTTCCAAGAGTCTAAGACACACAATTTTTCAGAATCTTCTTCTTGGTTTCTATACTTTAAGAGAGTTATTCTATTACTTTTTACATATTTGTGTTTTGAGCAACCTTGACCTAGTTGATTCATCCTTGTTCCCTGTGAACATGTGCATTGTAAGAGGTAAAGCTGCGAGTACTTAGATTTTATCTTGTAGCCAATCTTAGCTATTCGTATCGACACGTAGTGAAGTTATAACAGCTTTAGGACACTCATTCTATTTTTTAATTTTTAATTAATTTATTTATTTTATTATACTGTTTTGTTTGATATCATATGTGCATATTGTGTTAAAATTATTTTGATTTCTACAAACATATATTCCAAAATTGTCTATTTAATATTTGTATCACTAGTTATATAATTAATTTTTTCAACAACTAAAGTCGTTACATATTCAAATTTGTGTCTCTATTTATATTTTCTTTGGTATAACTTATTCTAGAATTTGATTAAAAAAATTTGCATTCTAAATACAAGATATCTATTAATGTAGGAAAATAGTTTGTTGGTTTCAAACATAACTATTTTAATTCATTTATATGTTTGTTAAAAAAAATCTGTTTTGATATTTGTTATAAACAATTTCAAATATTTGTTCAAATTTTTAAAACAAATTAAATTTTAATCTGATTACATTTCTTTTCTATTTTTAAACAGTGTTTATCTTCAAAATACTGTTTAAATATAAAATTTAATAAAATCAATTTTATATTTGTTTTAAATCATAATAAAACTGTTATATTCAGTTTTAAATATATTTTTAATAACAATTAATAGTAGTTAAATTAGTTTCTGTTTTTTATATAAAAAAAGCTACAAAACAATTTCAAATATGTTATAATAATCAAACAGATACAATTTTATTTTATAAACAGATTTATTAATTATTTGTTTTCAATAAAACAATTAAAAGAGAAAACAATAAAGCACTACCAGAAAATGAGTATTAGCGACAATGCTGTCAGCATTGTCGCTAATACTCATAAATTCCTCGGTGATACTCATCACAAACAGAATTCTGTAGGTGATGATCTGTCGTTGATACCCTTGTTGATAATACTATTCATCGATGGAACGAGAATACCTCGATAATACTATTATCACCGACGAAAATTCCCTTGGTGACAATTTTTCCCGAAATTAATTTCTAGTCGATTTTACATAAAAAAATGTAAAAAAATACTTATCACCGACGAAATATTCCCTCGGTGATAATGAATTTCAAAAAAATATTATTGTCACCGACAAAATATTTCCTTGGTGATATTGAATTTTGAAAAAAAAATTATTATCATCGACAAAATATTCTCTTGGTGATAATGAATTTTAAAAAAAAAAAGTTAACATCACCAACAAAATACTCCCTTGGTGGTAATAAATTTCGAAAAAAAAAAAGTTAGCGTCACTAACGAAATATTCCTTTAGTGATACTCGAAAAATAAATTAGTAACACCAATGAAATATGCCTTCGGTGATACCAAAATTTCGAAGAAAAAAAATTAATATCAGCGACTCAATATTCCCTCGATGATAATGTTTTTTTAGTTTTGTATAAATAGAAATAAAAATAATCATATATTTATTTAACTAAAATATAGTATAAATAAATAAACGATATAAAAAATAAGAAGCAATGGAATATGGAAATGTGAGTTGTTGGGAAACCACCTTAGATGATGCCTAGGAGGTGATCTTCCAAACACCCAAGTCTAGAGTGACTTGTATAAAGAAAAGAGACAGCAACCAATCAAAGCAAGAAAGAAAAGAACATAAGCAATTTGTTGATGAGGTTCAACAATATGCATACGTCCCCGTGAGCTCCTCCGAGCTCTCTGCACTATCTTCTCAATGGAGTTCTTTACAATCGGCAACACCCTTCCAAGAACTCACAGGTTCTTGAAGAACAATAAGAGAAGAAAGAAAATGATAGAACTATTACAAAAGCACTCTACCCACAATCTATATTACTTCTCTCTTTACAACCAGCCTCTCTAATGAGTCCCTCTTGTATGTCTGTGTCTTTGCACTCTCACACAATTCTCTCATTCACATGTTCTGTCACACACACACTTGTGTTTCTATCACATTTTTGTTCACAACTTATCTCACAATGAAGCTAGGTGACCCTTTATATAGTGCACCAACTTCTTGTCCAATCTTGAGGGTCAATATCCACCCTTAGATCTAGAAGACTAATCATCCATAGCCCTTCATCAATCCTTAGTAAAGCTGTGCGTTTTAAACATGCCTCACGCACCCTTTGAATTGCTGAATCAGTGTGCCTTCAGGCCGCGGCCTAAAGCAGGGCTGAAACCATTTATTCTTTCCACCTTTCTGGGCGCCGCGGCCTGGCCCTCTTCCAACATCCTCTCTTGTTGTGCGTTATGGCCTGGACAAGGTTAGGCCGCTGCTTGACCTGATGCTGGACCATTTTCTGGTACATGTTGATCTTCACTTTGTTTAATCCTTGGACAAAACTCCAACAATCTCTACCTTTGTCTAAGCGATTAAACCTGAACCCATTATGCAGAGAACTCAGGATCCAAACTCATCTTGAGCCACCATTCAACCGACTCCAATCCTAAGAAGTTCAATGCAATGATTGAACCTTCTTAGAGGTAGAACCTTGGTACCTAAATCTGTAAGACTTTCTTTCGTGGCCATCTTGTCCACATGAATACATCATTCCGTAACATTTTCCCGAATGAAATGATACTAAACATCCATGTGCTTTGTCCTCTCATGGAACACCGGATTCCTCCACAAGTAACATGCACTTTGACTATCCGAAGACACCACTACATGCTCTTTTAGGACCATCCACTCGTCCAAAAACCATTTGCACCACATAGCCTCCTTTATGGCTTCTGAAGCCACTATGTATTTTGCCTCCGTTGTTGAGAGTAATACCACCGGCTGCCTTCGAGCCTTCCAATACCTCAGTAACCACTTCATCCCAAGCCAAAGCTCTTTTTCGGGATTGCTCACACATCTGCCAGCCTTACACAAAAGATCCTTGAGATGAGAAGAATTCGAGAAAGGGAGAGAAACGGGTTGAAGGTTTCTCAGTCTTTCAGCATAGAAAATGTGTTGTACAAGTTTTCTATGGAAGATGGTAAACCAGCGAAGATTCCCCTTGCTGGTCATTTTAAGTTCTCCGGTGAACAATATCCAGGAATGGATAAGGAGAAGAAGGAAATGGATATAGTCCCTTACTCTAGTGCGGTTGGATCAGTCATGTTCATGATGGTAAGCACTAGACCCAACATTTCGTAAACCTTTCAATCCTCTCCCTGTTGTTCCGAACTAACAGCATATCATTGGCATAGATGAGGATAATCACCACTTCATCCACCTTATGTCCAAGTGAGAAGGTTTCTGTGAAATCCATGCCTTTCCTTTACGTGAACCCCTTCTCCACCATCCTAGCCTTATTCCAGACTTCATCCCCTGGAGTGTTCCCTTATTTGATCTTGTAGATCCATCTACAATCCACAACTCTCTATTTTTTTGGTTTGGGCACCAATACCCAAGAGGTGTTCCTCCTCAAAGAATCCATTTTTTCCTCCATAGCTAGCTGCCACTTTGACGAATCCTTACACTTCATGGCATTCATGTAAGTTTCTGGTTCAACAATCCCTCATTCTGTCCAAAGAGCTGCTACATTAGCATCCGCAAACCCATATCTCAAAAGTGGTCTAACCACCCTCCTTTCTCGGTCCCATGTAAGCTAGTAGCCATTCTGACTTGTTGCATCAACCTCTTCTAGTTCAACCTCCTCTTGAGTTTCTTGAGTTTGGCATTCATCAATGGGCTCTACTTAGTCTGAACCCTCTTGCCTTCCTTGCTCTACCTGAACCTAATTCTCTTTGATGCGATGCTCCACAAATTCTGGACTGGTTTGCTCACTAGCCCTTGCAGGGTTAGTTTCTCCAAGTAGGGAAATAACAATTCATTAAAAATAATATCTCTACTTATTATGAGTTTCATTCTTTTTGGTTATAAGGACCATAACCTATACCCCTTAACCCTATCACCATACCCTAGAAATACACATTTTCTAGACCGTGGGTTAAGTTTATCATCCTTTTGATGTGCATATACAGCACACCAAAAGTCCTAAGGTTACTCAACTCAGGGGGTTTCCCACTCCATATCTCCATGGGAGTCTTGAGCTCTAAAGCTCTAGAGGGTGATCTATTAACCAAGTATGCAGCTATAGATATAGCTTCTCCCTAAAAATATTTTCGTCAACTGGATCCAATTAACATGTACCTAACCTTTTCCATAAGGGTTATATTCATCCTCTCAACAACTCCATTTTGCTGAGGGGTTTTCATAACTGTTCTATGTCTTAGAATGCCATTTAATTCACAGAATTTATCAAAATCCTTATTGAAAAATTCTAAGCCATTATCGGTATTACCTTGCCCATTTGAGTCTCTAGCAACTTTGTTCACACCATAAATTTATTCAAAGCATCTGATTTATTTTTAAGCAAATAAACCCAAACCACTCTTGAATAATCATCAATTAAAGACAGAAAGTAACGATTACCTCTCTGTGTTGGTGTCCTTATTGGTCCCTAAAGATCCGCATGGATGTAGTCAAGAATCCCTTTAGACTTGTGTACTCCGGTGTTGAAGTTGACCCGATGTTGCTTCCCAAGAATGCAACTCTCACAGAAATCCAGTTTCTCTAGTTTGTCACCCCCAAGTAGACCATCCTTGTTGAGAACTTGCAGCCCCTTTTCGCTTATATGTCCCAAGTGATTGTGCCAAAGTGCTGCCTTATCCATCTCAACCATCAAGCTTGCTGCTTGATCCTTGATTTCTGTCTCACTGATCATCTCATAAAGTCCATCTTTGATTGCTGCTTTGATCACTATCAAATAACCCTTGGTTACCTTGATCTTTCCTCCCTTAGCTTTGTATGTATACCCCATGGAATCTAGCTGCCCCAATGAGATCAAATTCCTCCTCAAATCTGAGGAAATACCTTATATTTAGCAGCAGCCTTGTGACTCCATCAAACATCCTCAACTGGATGTCTCCTATCCCCCTCACTTGGCAAAAATTGTCATTCCCCAAGAAAACCGTTCCATCATTGATCTTCTTGAAATTCTTGAACCATTCCTTGTGAGAGCACATGTGATAAGTGCACTCGAAATCCAGAATCTATTTCTCGCTGCCTTGCCACCTGCTCACATTTGAGCACACAACAAAAATATCATCTTGTTGTTCTCCTTTGGCAACCGAAGCCTCTCCATTGTTGGTATGGCTTCTTCCCTCATCCCTCATCTTCTCCTTGCAATCTTTCTTGAAATGAACCTCCTTATGGTAGTAGAAGCATCTCTCATGGCTTTCTCCTCTACTTTTGTATCAGTGGTAGCCATGTATGTTACTGTACACTCTCCCATGGCTTTCTCCTCTACCTCTGTCCTGGTAGTAGCCATGTATGTTGTTGTGTGCTCTCCCATGGATTTCTCCTCTACCGCTGTCTTGGTAATAGCCGTGTATATTGCTGTGCACTCTCCCATGGCTCTCCTCTACCTCTGTCCTGGTAGTAGCCATATATTACTGCCATACCGAGTTTCTGGCCTTCTTTTAACAAACAGCCCTTCTCCACTTGATACGCTCCTCATCTTGGCATCAAAATTATCTTGCAACTCTTTATTAGGATCCAATTTAAAACTAAAGATTTGTTTACGAAGATACCTCTTATTAGGGAGAGTATTGGCAAGAAACAACTCATCTAGTTTCTTCCAAATGACAGTTGGATCTTCCGATTCTACGCACTCCCTTATGACATTATCCTACATGTGTAGGAAGATGGTGTTGTATGACATCTTCTTTATCTCAATCCCCTGGTCCTCTGTGATACTTGCTGGAAAAGTGTCATCTTCTCCAATAGCTAAGTCCACCTTCTATTGCATTAAAACAACCTTGATCTTCCACTTCCACAGGGAAAAATCTCATTTTCCATCAAACTTCTCAACAACAAAATTTGAACCCATCTTGCGGAGATGATCCCAGATTTGTGCAGCACCCACAAATGCTTTCTAACTTCTTCTAAAACTCAAAAACATGATCGAAGATTGATCTCAACACTGTTCTTGAATCACCCTCAAGAACACGATATGATCTTGATCTTTATTCCGTTCTTGAATCACCCAAGAAGTTTGTTCTTTGATTCTTGGAGTCTTGCTCCGATACTTTCTGTTCTTGCTCCGATACCCAGCTGTGCAAGCTCTGATACCACTATTGGGAAACCACCTTAGATGATGCCTAGGAGGTGATCTTCCAAACACCCAAGTCTAGAGTGACTTGTATAAAGAAAAGAGACAACAACCAATCAAAGCAAGAAAGAAAAGAACATAAGCAATTTGTTGACGAGGTTCGGCAATATGCCTACGTCCCCATGAGCTCCTCCGAGCTCTATGCACTATCTTTTCAATGGAGTTCTTTACAATCAGTAACACCCTTCCAAGAACTCACAGGTTCTTGGAGAACACGAAGAGAAAAAAAAAGTGATAGAACTATTACAAAAGCACTCTACCCACAATCTATACTACTTTTCTCTTTACAACCAGTCTCTCTAATAAGTCCCTCTTATATGTCTTTGTTTTTGCACTCTCACACAATTCTCTCATTCAAATGTTTTATCACACACACACACTTGTGTTTCTATCATATTGTTGTTCACAAGTTATCTCGCAATGAAGCTAGGTGACCCTTTATATAGTACACCAACTTCTTGTCCAATCTTGAGGGTCAATATCCACCCTTCGATCTAGAAGACTAATCATCTGTAGCCCTTCATCAATCCCTAGTAAAGTTATGCATTTTAAACATGCCTCACGCACCCTTTGAATTGTTGAACCAGTGTGCATTAGTGTGCCTTTAAGTCGCGGCCTGAAACAGGGCACGTTGCAGGGCTGAAACCATTTCTTCTTTCCAGTTTTCTGGGAGCCGCGGCCTGGGGGAGGCTGCGCCGCAGCCTGGCCCTCCTCTAGCATCCTCTCTTGTTGTGCGCCATGGCCTGGACAAGGCTGGGCCACGGCTTGACCTGATGCTAACCATTTTCTTGTACATACTGATCTTCACTTTGTTTAATCCTTGGACAAAACTCCAACATGAGTAATATTAATGGCATGTACAAAATTGGAACATGAAACTATCCCTACTATTCTCTATTTGGAAAAAAAAAAAAAGTCTGTTCATCAGGGGTTACAAAAGCTGTAGTTTCTCCATTAACTGCACATACTAAAATAATCTGTCATAGCAGCATATATGATACAGTCTAACATAATACAGGCCAATAATATAATATCAAAAGTGAGAGACAATAATTCATAGCAAAACAATGTTCTATAAAAAAATTTTCCTTTTTAATTAACAACTACTATATATAGTGTTACTGTCCAACAACAATCATTAGTCTTATTCTTCTTAGACTAAACAAACGTGGGATGTTAAGCAAACTCCAATATACTAACTTTGGGCACCAAGTATACAAAACCCTAATGTTTTTCAACGTAAAACTATTCAAAGATATTGCAAGATATTTGTGATACTTTCAAGTACTAAGAAAAACCTAATATGGCCTTGATCATTTGACCATACACAGGAAAAATATATTGGGCATATCATTTGATCATATACATAAAAATATGGTAAATTCTACATTACTTAAGTTTGATATATTTTGCAAATAATATATACTATTGTATAATTAATTGGGTTTATTTTGTGTTAATATTATTCATATAATTTTGAATATTTGAAATATTGAACCTAGATTTTATTACTTACAGAAACTTGATTTGTCATAAGTAGTTCTTAGAATGGCATCATAAAAGGATGCCAATAGTTTAAAACTGGAAAATTTGGGTTAACTCTTTTTTAGGAGATGGCAAAAGCAAATGATGTATAGGTTAACGGTGTTAGGTTTCATCTCCGCTCTAGAAGACTTAACTAGTGAGTCTAAAACCCCTAGATACACCACATAAGAAATAGAGTACCATTGTCACAATAGAAGTCTTAGTGCTCTTTTTTCACGTCTTTACGATATTTACTACTCTACCAAAAGTTCTAAATATTTATGGAAAGCCTCTGAAGATGAGTATGGTACAGATGATGTGGGTATAAAAAGATTTAATGTTTCAACCTTTAATAAATACAACATGATAGATGGTAAATCAACTAATGATCAAATTCATGAATTTTAAAACCATCTTAGAGGTGTAGAGGAGAATGGTACTTAGTTTAGAGAAGATTTTAAGGTGTTATATCTTATAGATAAACTTCTACATATTTGGAATGAATTTTCCAAAGGCCTTACACATAAATAAGGTACTTTGACCTTGTTAGGGTATTTAGTTTAATCCCCAGATATTTTGATGTAGCAAAACCTGCATTTATTACTAATAAATTTATTGAGTGTGCAGAACATTTAATGTTAGATAGAAATATCAGAGCATTTACTATTGCATTATAGTATCAAAGAATTCATTGATGCTATCAAAGAGAGATTGTAGAATCCGAGAAGATCTCGGAAGTCGAGAAGATTGTGGAATCAAGGAAAAAAGATTACGAAAATTGAGGAATTAGCTAGAGAAGGCCTAGGCTCTTAACAGAGGGTTTAGTGCCTAGCTAGGCACTTGGTAGGGTGCTAGGTGCCTACCTAGGCGACTGGTAGAGGAGCTTGCAGAAAAAGTGTTGTAAAAGTTAGAAAATGGACATTAAGTTTGTACCGGTAGAAGAAATGGTTTGAAGAAGTTGTGTTCAGGTTGTAGATGCCTACATAGACGGCTAAGAAAGGACTAAATGCCTAAGTAAGCATCTGGTAGAGAAAGTGCAATGTGTGCAAGGGCTAGACGACTGCATAGTCGTATGAGAGAGCTTACACACATGGCCAAGTGACAGGGAGCCAGGCCTAGGTAGATGTGTGACACAGTAAATGGTACAAAAAAAGTGAGTTGTTGATGAAGAAAGGTTCAAGGAATATGCCTACAATGTCTAGGTGTCTAGGTAAGCGCCTGAGACAGTGCTAGGAGCCTAGGGAGGAGCCAAGGCCCTGGCTTGGTGCCTGACCCAATAAAGTCCAATTTTGACCTAATTTGAAGACCCAAACTACATAAGAGTTGAAGACGTCTAGTAAGATGATTGACTAGACATCTAGGCAGACATCTGGAGATATCCATTGGAGATTAGAGGATCTATATTTAAAGAGAATATCCATCATAAGTTTAGATGAGCAAATTTTGGAGTTGCTTTTCTTGAAGGCATAGCTGAAGACTATAATAGAGGAAGCTGAAGTGAAGTTATCAAGGAAGAAGAATCAATCTCAAGCACCAGTATACGAGTTTAAACTTTAGTTTTGTTTATCACTCTTTGTAGTTTTAATTTGTAAGTTGAGAGTTGTAAGATTGTGAATAGAGAGAGTGATTCTCCCTGTGAAGTTACTTGCTACCCATAAAGTCAAGCAAAGTGTAAGATTACTTGCTACCCGTAAAATCAAGCAGTATGTAAGGTTTTCTTGGTGTCTAAAAACCCAAGCAAGTGTAAAGATATTTACATAATGGAACTCAGTAAACTATGGAGGCCTATTGAAGAAATGGATATAGGCATAATCATTACTGAACCACTATAAAATCCAAGTTCTTTTTCCTTCTTTCCTTGCTCTTTATTTGTCTATTAATTTATGCTTTAATTATTTTTAGAGTTTATTGTGCTTATATTTCTCAATTATTTTGTAGAACCAATTCACCCCATTTGAGAGAGGTGCTATGCGCCTAGGTAGGAGTGTGGTAAAGAAAGTGCAACGTGTTCAAGTGCATGCGAGGACTAGGAGTATTCGTGCAAGTTCATGTAAGTGCGTGCAAGGGCTAGGTGACTACATAGTTGTCTAAAAGAGGCTTCGACGCCTAAGTAGGCTCCTGACATAATAAATGGTGCAGAAAAGTGAGTTGCTGATGAAGAAAGGTTCAAAAAACAAGCGTGCATGGGCTAGCCGCCTAGGGAAGAGCCAGACACCTGACCTAGGAAAGTTTAGTTTTAACCTAGTTTGAAGACTCGGTCTACATAAGAGTTGAAGATGTTTGGTAAGATAATTGACCAAGCGTCTAAGTAGAAGTCTGGTGATATCCGTTGGAGATTAGAGGATCTATATTTAAAGAGAATCCCCATCGTAAGTTAAGAGGAGAAAATTTCGGAGTTGTCTTTCTTGAAGGCACAACTGAAGGCTATAAATAGAGGAAACTGAAGTGAAGTCGGCAAGGAAGAAGAATCAATCTCAAGCACCAGTATACAAGCTTAAAATTTAGTTTTATTTATCACTATGTATAGTTTTAATCTGTAAGCTGAGAGTTGTGAGATTGTGAGAGGAGATAGTGAGTCTCCCTGTAAGGTTGCTTAGTACCCATAAAGTCAAGTAGAGTGGAAGGCTGCTTACTACCCATAAAGTTAAGTAGTGTGTAAGGTTTGCTTGGTGCCCAGAAACCTAAGTGTAAATATGTTTACATAGTGGAACTCAGTAAACCAGGGAGGCCTATTGAAGAAGCGGATGTATGCACCATCATTGTCTAACCACTATAAACCCTATATTCATTCCTTCTAACCACTGAAAAGAAATATGGAAATATGAACTGGTGAGAATTATCTGGGTGACTGATTATATGCTGTGAACCTCATAATGAGGTAATTATGAGATAAAATTGATAGTCTCAAGATGATAATTAATTATATAAGAAGAAGAGATTTATAAAGGATGAGGATTTGATATGAGTAGTGATAATAGAATGTTATTATCAAATATATGAGATATAGATGAATGAATATTGGAAGACTAATTATACAAATTGAATACTTCGAGTAAGTTTAATTCACTGAGCTTGTGAAGCTCACTCCACATTGTATAATGATTTCAGGTAGCTAGCAGGACAGATAGAATTATGAGTGGAGATTCAAATTAAATCATTTTCTGTAAGCCATGTGGTCCACATCCTCAGACTAATGAGAAAGAAACACGAAAAAAAATATTTATAAATATTCCTGCGTAATATGTTGTATATACTATTCAGTTGAGATCTGAATGATGTAACTTCCCTGTTGAGGGTTGAAGATTTATGTATGTAAATCATTCAGTTGTTGCTTTTATATTGTGTCATATATATGTCGTGCTGGGATTTCAAAAAGTGACATCACCGTCTCGGGATGGGTCGTTACAATTTTGGTATCAGAGCATTAGGCTTTATGATTCTGCAGATTGTATGACGTAAAAGAAAATGGAAGATTAAAATAAATTATATTTTAATGAAAAGTCTAAGGATAACACGTGGGCATGGTAGAATTAGAATTATAGTTGTTAACTTGAGAGGGCGTGGTAGGTCCCAAATTTTAAACGAACTGAGGTTGAGATGGAAGTTGAGTCTAAATATATGGTTCTTAGAAGGGAACATATTGATAGTATAATCAATATTAGTTGGGTATGAGAGAATCTAGAATTGAAAGAGATGAGCTAAGAGAAGTTTTGCTCATGCTCTTGAGAAAATGAATGTAGCAGATGATAGAATTGATAGTCTATAGCATAGACTTGATGAACAGGCTAGAACAGTGCTTGAGGTTGTTGTAAATCCAATAATGGTAGACGTTCAAAAGAGGGAAATGTGAGTTTATGCATGAGATGCAGGGAGATTGTTTTGTTAAATATGTTAAGTTGAATGCTTTGTTGTTTAAAGGATTTATGAATCCTTGTAAGCCTGAGTTATGGGTGAAACATGTAGAGAGATTATTTGATATTTTACTAATAACTGATAAGCAGAAGGTCACCTTTGCTACATTCAAGTTAGAAAGAGAGGTCTTAGAATGGTGGGAGGATATTCTTCCCAAGGTAAGTGCAAAATTTGATAGACCCTTAACTTGGAATAGATTTAAGGAGGTTTTTTTTTTATAAATAACTTCCTTATACCTATAGAGCCCAACAAGAAAAAGATTTTATTTATTAGAGGCAAATATATTAACTATGACTCAATATGATAGAAGATTTGTGGCTTTGTCGAGGTTTGTACCAAAAATGGTAGACCTAGAGAAGAAGATGTGTAAGAATTTTATAGATGAATTACATTTTGAGATTAAATTGAACTATCTGACATTAGGCATATGAATTATGTCAAGTTGGTGGATATAACACTTCAGATTGAGAAAGATGTGATGGAGTTTAAGGGAAAGAGAAAGAGAAAGAGTAGTTAAAGAGGCTTAGACATGAAGGTTCTAGAGGTAATGATGGTATGAGTGTGCAAGGTGGGAGATCACCCAGATGAGGCATTCCTTGTCACAGGGAACTCTAGTATAGAGTCAGAGGTAAGCAGGATCTATTGATTCTGTAGCTCAGAGTAATATCAGTGGGACCTTTAGATTTGGGAGACAGATTATGGGAACTAGAAGTCATGGCAGAGGAAGTAAGTATGCCACCAAGGGGAAGTGGTAATCTGATGTATGATTGAGAGACAGAAGTTTGTTATAGATGTATTCAGATAAGATTTTTATCCCAGAATTGTCCTAATTTGAAGTGCTTTGTATGTAGGAAAGGTGGACATATCAATGTTGGTTGATCTTAGTGCAACCCATTCTTTTGTATCTAGTATTAATATGAAGTCTATTGAAGTATGTATTAGTACTTTGATGCATAATGTTATTGTTAAAGTTCCCACTAAAGATAGAGTGATAATCATAAATGTTTGCAAGGGTTGTGTAATTCGTATCAATGATAGAGAGTTTGAAGTTGATTTGTTTTCTTTGAATATGGTTGACTGTTTTAAGGAAAATGTACTATTCAGGATACCTGGACAGGAGGAGTTTAACTTTCAGGGAAAAACTCAAGATACTTGCAAATTGTCTTATTTTTCCTCTAACTACAAGTGGATGGTTGAAAAAGGGTTGTGAGGAGTATTTGGTATACATAATGGATTCTAAAAAGGAAAATAGGAAGTTAGAAGAAATCTTAGTAGTGACAAATTTTTTTGATGTATTTCTTGATGAGTTGTCTAGGTTGCCTCCCAGTAGGGAGATTAAATTCTCTATTGATGTGATACCAGGTTAATCACATATATCAATAGCACCCTACAGAGTGACACCCACTGAGTTAAGAGAGTTGAAAGTCCAAGAGTTGTTAGATAAACAATTTATTCGATTTAGTGTGTCGCCTTGGGGAGCCCTATGTTGTTTGTGAAAAAAAAAGATGGAATGATGAGATTGTGTATAGACTACAGATAGTTGAATAAGATAACCATTAAGAACAAATATCCTTTACCTAGGATAGATGATTTATTTGAGAAGTTATCACCAATTAAGGATAGAGGAGGAAGACGTGCCTAAGACTGCTCTTAGGACACGTTATGGTCATAAGTTTCTTGTGATACCATTTAGGTTAACTTATGTTACAGCTATATTCTTAGACTTGATGAATAGAGTGTTTAAACTATATCTTAACAAGTTTATAATTGTATTTGACATTTTGATATATTCTAAGAATGAAGAACAACATGTGAAGAATTTAGAAATAGTGTTGAAGATTCTAAGGAAAGAGAGATTATATGTGAATTCTTTTAATATGAATTTTGTCTTGATAAAGTTACTTTCTTGAGACATATAGTGTTTAGAAATGGTATAACAGTTGATCCACAAAAGATAGAGACAATGTTGAGTTGGGAGAGACCAACTAATGTGACTGAGATTTGAATCTTCTTGGGGTTAACTGGTTATTATAGAAGATTCATACAAAATTTTTCTATTATTACAGTACTGTTGACTAGATTGACCAGAAAAGAGGTGAGATTTGTATGGTCTGGGAGTGTGAAAAAAGTTTCTAATTTTTAAAAGAGAAATTGACTACAGCTCCAGTATTGATGCTTCCTTATGGTGATGAAGGATTTGTGGTGTATAGTGATGCATCCTATCAAGAGTTGAGATGTGTGTTGATACAACATGAGAAAGTAATGGCATGTACTTCTAGGAAATTGAGGAATCATGAAAGAAATTACCCAACCCATGACTTAGAATTGACTGTCATAGTGTTTACTTAAAGATTTGAGACATCATCTGTATAGAGCCACTTGTGAGATATTCATTGATTATAAGAGTTTGACATACTTACCTGCCCAGAGAAAGTTGAATTTGAGACAAAGATGATGGATGAAGTTGATTAGTGACTATGATTGTACAATTCACTATCATCTAGAAAAGGTGAAGGTGGTAGCTGATGCATTGAGTAGAAAATCTACAAGAAGATTGTCTGCTATTGAAAGTCATGATGTGTAATTGATGATAGATTAAGAGATATAAGAATAAAGTTGAATATCAATGATAGAGGATCATTGTTAACAAATATGGTTGTACAATCATCTATAGTAAAATGCTTTTTAGAGGTGCAAGGTAGAGATGAAGAGATAGAAAAGATTAAGCATTGAGTGCTTACTACAAAGCAATATGAGTTCAGAATTTAAAATAAGGATATTTTGGCATTGGAACATGGGACTTGTGTTCCCAATGATGTAGAGTTGAGAAATAAGATATTGAGAAAGGTATATGATGATGTATATTTGATGCACCTGAGTAACAATAAGATATATAGAGGGTTGAGAAAGAATTACTGGTGGTCAGAATTGATGAGGAATGTATCTGAATATATTTCTAGATGTTTGGTTTGTCAGTAAGTGAAGTTAGAGAATAAACATCAGGGAGGTCTACTACAACCTCTTCCTATGCTTGAATGACCATAGAAAAATGTGAGTATGAATTTTGTTTCTGGATTTTCCCATACTCAAAGAGTTCATGATACAATGCAAGTGATAGTAGATAGACTTTTTAAGTCATTTTAATTTCTTCCAATTAAAACTAATTGGAATCCTAAAAAGTTGGTTGAACTATATGTAATTGAGATTATGAGGTGGTATAGAGTACTATTAAGCATAGTGTCATTTACGGATGCTAGATTTACATATTGGTTTTGGAGAGGCTTTCAGAAAGTCATGTGTACACAGTTGCAGTTTATTACAACTTTTCATCCTCAAACAATTAAGCAAACAAAAAGGATTATAAGAGTACTAGAAGATATGTTAAGGGCAAATGTGATGAGTTTCTTAGTAAGTTGGGATGTTTACTTGCCCCTGATTGAATTTGCTTATAATAATCAGTATCAAACTAGTATTTGGATGGGACCATTTGAGGCCTTATACGGTAGGAGGTGTAGAACTCCAGTATGCTGGGAAGAAGTTGGAAAAAGAAAGATATTTGGTTCATAAATTATTGAGTTAACAACTGAAATGATCAAACTAGTTAGAGAGAACCCTAAAGTTACACAGAGTAGACCGAATAGTTATGCTGATAATAGGAGAAGACCTCTCGAGTTTCAAACATATGGTTGGGTGTATTTAAAAATATCTCAATGAAAAGGTGTATTGAGATTTAAATAGGAAAGGAAAGTTGAGTTCGAGGTATGTGGGACTCTATGAGGTTGTTGAGAAAGTTGGGCTAGTCGTGTATAGCCTAGAATTGCCTCCAAAGTTGAAACAGTTACACAATGTGCTTCATGTTTCACTTTTGAAAAAGTGTTTACATGATGAATCTTATAATATTCCGAGCCAAGTTGTAGAAATTCAGAAAGGTTTGACTTTTATACAATTACCAATGAGAAATTTAGACAGAAAAGAACAAGTCTTGTGTAATAAAGTAATTTCATTAATTCAAGTTCTGTGACGGAATAAATATGTTGAAGAGATTATATGAGAGCATGAGATAACTATGAAGAAATATTATTCACAATTGTTTCTTGAGTTAGGTAAGAAAATTTCGGGGATGAAATTTTTATAAGATGAGTAGAATTGTAATACCCGTATTCGTAAAGTAAAGGTAAAGAAGTAATTTAATAAATATGAGAATTAAAATAATATATATGAAAGATTTATTATTGAATAAAATAAATCTTCTGAAAAAAAGGTGTGCAACACCTGGAAGTCCAGGTTTTGTATGCATTGCATGCATGTTTCACAAAAGGGGACACTAAGCACAATTTCAAAGGCATGGACAACAGAGGCGGTTTGGTTAAAAATTTATATATAGTTTTAGTTATTTTAATTTTTCTTACCAAATCCTATTTGGTTTTCTTCTTTCTTCAATTCAAACTACTCTATTTCTTTAAACACTTGGGGACCGAAAGAAAGGTTGAAAGAGGAAAATTTTGAAGGGGTTTACGAGAGAATTTTTCAAAGAGTCACGGAAAGTTCTAAGAAAAATAGAAGGTAATAACATGAATTTTGTTTTTGAAATCTAGCATACATGAAATTTCCCGGAATTCAATGTGAGAATTTTCAAAGGATGTGAATTATGAAGGAATTGAAGAATAAATTAGAAATTTTAATATAAATATTATGTCAAGTGTTGATGCTCAGTAACCGAGGGAAATTGCTGAGAGGAGCAGGGAAGGCCAAGAGGTGTTCTACGGGTAGCTCTAAGTGCTACGTGGTGAGTTAGATTTACTTTAAGTAATCAAGATAAATATGAAATATAAAGTGACAGTATTTGAATAAATCATTAACTTATGATTTAGTGATAAATGAAAGTTGGTTGATAGGTATGATATGAATAATGGATGTGTAGAGAATTATTTTATGAGAAATAATATTATTGGAATAATGAGTAGATTTAATAATAAATGTGATAAGTGAAATTCTTGACGAGCTATGGTTGATGATTTGACATGATTTATGAGGAGAAGAATTTAGCGGAATTTTTCAAATAATAATTTGAGAATAATCATGATAGCTAATTTGAATGTTTGAATACATGCTTGTTTCTATATTATTGTTCATATGCATATTTCATATCATTATTCATATGCATATGCATGAAATAAAAGAATTGAGAAGGCAACCAGTCTAAATGAAAATAAAAGAATCTGGAAGGCAGTTGGTCTAAATGAAAATAAAAGAACCGAGAGGGCAGCTAGTCTAAATAAACTAAAAGAACCGGGAGGGTAGCCGGTCTAAGCTAAAACATGTCGACATGTGAGAAGACGTTCCCAATTAATAATTCATGCATTGAATCTGTTTTAAATATTGATTTTATTATTGAGATGCTAAAGTGCTATTCATGATTGTAAATTTATTGATAGATGAATGAGTCTTACAGAGAAACAATTATGCTGAAAAGAAATATGGAAATATTAAATGATGAGAATTATCTAAGTGACTGATTATATGTTGTGAACCTCCTAATGAGGTAATTATGAGATAAAATTGATAGTCTCAAGATGATGATTAATTATATGAGAAGAAAAGATTTATAAAGGATGGGGATTTGATATGAGTAGTAATAATAGAATGTTATTATCAAAATATATGAGATATAGATGAATGAATATTGGAAGATTAATTATACAAATTGAATACTTCTAGTAAGTTTAATTCACTGAGCTTGTGAAGCTCACTTCTCATTGTATAATGATTTCAGGTAGTGGGTAAGACATATAAAATTGTGAGTGAAGATTCAGACTAAATCATTTTTTGTAAGCCACGCGGTCCACATCCTCAAACCAATGAGAGAAGAAATATGAAAAAAAATATATTTGTAAACATGCATGCATAATATATTGTATATACTGTTCAGTTGAGATCTGAATGATGTAACTCCCCTATTGAGGGTTGAGGATTTAGGTATGTAAATCATTCAGTTGTTGTTCTTAAATTGTTGCATATATGTGTCGTGTTGGGATTTCAAAAAGTGATGACACCGTCTCGGGGGTGGCCAACCCGGGATGGGGGTCATTACACTAGTGTTGCTTAAATTTAAGGCTGTGTCAAACCTCCTCCATAAAGTTCTACAAAAGTGGGATAAAAACTTGATATCTTGGTCAAAAGTAATCGACTTTGGTACCCTATGCAATCTTACCACTTCTCGGAAGAATAGGTTGTTTACCTAGACAGCATCAGAAGTTTTCTTGCAAGAAATAAAATGAGCCATCTTAGAAAATCTATTCACTACCACCATAGTCAGCTCCTCGTTGGGTTCTTGGAAGTCCCAACACAAAATCCATGGACACATCATCCCATGGTGCATCAGGTATCGGTAAAGGCATGTAAAGGCCAGTGTTTTGCGTTTGCCCCTTAGCTACTTGACATGCTTGGCATCTTCTCATGACGTTTTCAACGTCCGTCTTCAGTTGCTGCCAATAATACCAATCCTCCACCAATACAATGGCCTCATCTCTCCCGAGATGTCCATTTAAACCTCCACCATGCAGGTCTTGGATGACTTGCTCCCGAAGAGAACTTCTCGGAATGCAAAGTTGATTTCCTTGGAAGAGATATCCCTCATGGATATACATCTAAGGTATAGGTGTCCCGGATTTGCAACGATCCTAGTGCTTTCCAAAATCCTCATATGTTTCATATAACTCCTTGAGGCACTTGAGTCATGTTACTGCAGCTTGTAAATTTACCAATAGAGTAGCTCGGAGGCTTAGTGCATCAGCTACTCAGTTCAGCTTCCCTGATTTATGCTTAAGGAAGAAAATGAATCGCTGAATGTAAGATATCCATTGGGCGTGCATTTGACTCAAATTCTTCTAATTGTTGATAAACTTCAAAGCTGTAAAGAATGAACTCTCATTGAATAAGGTGGTGGTCCTATACCTTCAACACTCTCAGCATAGCATAGAGTTACTACTCATATGTTGACCATTTCTGTCTCGTCTCTCCGAGATTCTCACTAAAAAATTCAATGGACTTTCCTTCTTGAGTCAATATGGCTCCAATCCCTACAATTGATGCATCACACTCAACCTCAAACAATTTGTCGAAGCCGAATAGAGCTAGTACCGGTGCTGTACATAGCTTCTCTTTGATTAGTTCAAAACTCTTCTTGGCTTCTTCACCCGAATAGAAATCATCTTTCTTCATGCACTTGATGATAGGGGCTACTATGCTGCTAAAATTTCGAATGAACCTCCGATAGAAGGTTGCTAATTGTAATACCCACATTCGTAAAGAAAGGGTAAAGAAGTAAATTAATAAATATGACACGAAATTAAAATAATAAATTTACGTGAAGAATTTAGTATTAAAATAATTCTTTTGAAAAAAAATTAGCGACATGGACGTCATTAAAAGAAAAGAAAAAAATTGGAGCTGAACGTCCAGAAGCAAGAAAAGAAAAGAAAAAAAAGTTAAAATTTTTTTTTTAAAAAAAAAGGTCAAAGCCACAGAAATTCATGGCAGCTTGGAAAAAGAGGGTGAGGGGGCTATTGAAGAAAAAAAATTAAAGGCAGTCACCTGCTGCCAAGGGAAGTAAAGTTTCAAATGAAACTCTGCATGCCTTCCACGTCTCCAAAACGTGGAGCAAAATTGGGAGCTTGAGATTTTGCAAGGGAAGGATTGTTGAAGCAAAGAAATATATATATATAACTCATACTGAACGATTTCGTTTAGTTTCTTTTAATTACTTGTTTTCTCAAAACACTTGGAGACTCAAATAAATACTGAAAGAGAAAAAATTTGAATGAGTTTTCTGCAGAATTTCATAAAGAATCACGAAAAGCTATCAGAAAAACAGAAGGTAATATTGTAATGTTTATTTTTGAATTTCTTACATTTATGAAGTTTCCCTGAATTCAAAGTGGGAATTTTCAAAGTATGTGGTTTATAACGAATTGAAGAATAAATTAGAAAATTTATATAAATATGATGTCAGGTGTTGACGATCTACAACCGGGGAAATTTTTCAGAGGAACGAAAAAGGCAAAGAGATGGTCCACGGTTAGCTTTAAGTGCTACAGGGTAAGTTGAATTGACTTTAAGTAGTCTAAATAAAAATAAAATTTTTAGTGATAATATTAAAATAAATTATTAGTTTATGTTGTGGTGATAGATAAAGATTTGGTTGATAATTATGATATGAATTTTGGACATGTAGAAAATTATTAGGAGAGAAATAATATTTTTAGAATAATAAGTTGAGTTAATAACCAAAGCGATAAATGAAATTCTTGATGCGTTATATTGATGTTTTAATACGTATTATGATGAGATGAATTTTAGTGGATCTTAACAAGCTTTGATGGATGATTTGATATGATTCCGATGAAATTTAGTGGATATTGACAATGCTTTAATGGATTATTTGATGTGGTTTGGGATGAGAGGAATTTAGTGGAATTTTTGTTATATAAATTCGAAAATGATGAAGATATCCAACTTAAATGTTTTGAATTTATATGTTGTTTTTATATTACTGTAGATATGCATATTTCATATCATTGCTCATATGCATATGCATTAAATGAGAAAGAAAAGAACCGGGAAGGCAGCCGGTCTAATTGAAAAACTGTGCCAGCCGGTATATGCTGAAAATGAATTCTGTGACAGCCGAAAAAAGTTTAAAGAACCGAGAAGGCAGCCGGTCTTATGATAATGAAAGAACCGGGAAGGCAGCTGGTCTAAATGAGAATGAAAGAACCTGGAAGGCATAACAACAACCTGTCGACAGGTGGGAAGACATTCCCATTATAATCATTCATGTATTGCGTCTGTTTTAATTATTGCTTGCATTATTGAAATACTGATGTGCGATCTATTAATTGTGATTTAATTATAGATGGTTGAGTCTCACAGAAAGAGACAGTTATGGTGATAAGATTATTAAAATGCTAAGGTGTGGTGTATTATTGTGAATATAATTATAGATGGTTGAGTCTCACAGAAAGAGACAGTTATGGTGATAAGATTATTGAAATGCTAAGGTGTGGTGTATTATTGTGAATATAATTATAAATGGTTGAGCCTTACAGAAAGAGACAGTTATGGCGATAAGATGATTGAAATGCTGAGGTGTGGTGTGTTATTTTTATGGTGATAAGAACTATCTAAATGGTAGACTTTATGATGTGACCCTCATTGCAAGGTAATTTTGAGATAATTGATGATCTTGAGGTGAACCAATAAATAAGAGGAAGAGAATGAAAGAGAATAGATAATATGACATGGGTAGTGATAGTATAGTGCTAGTATCAAGTGTAGGAGATATAAATTGATTTAAATATTAAAAGACTCTTTATACAAATGAGTACTTTTAGTAAATTTAATTCACTGAGCTTGTGAAGCTCACTCCTCATTGTACAATGATTTTTAGGTAGTAGGCTTGACAAATAGTTTGGTGAGTTGAGGTTCAGAAGAAATCATTTTCTGTAAGCCACGTATGTGTCAACATCCTCAGACTAATGAGAAAATAAAATGAAAAATTTATTTGTAAATATTCATGCATTTTACGTTGTATAGAATGTTTAAAGATCGGATTGATGTAAATTTCTTTTGGTGTTATTTATTTTTATGGTTGCATGTATGTGTTGTGCTGGGATTTTCAAAATGTGATGACACCGTCTCGGGGGTGGCCAACCCGGGATGGGTCTTTACCATTTTGGTATCAGAGCATTAGGTTTTTAAGATTCTGTAGACTACATAAAAAGCAAGAAAGTGAAAGATTAAAATAAATTATAATGAACAGTCTGAGGATGACACGTGGACGTGCTAGAGCTAGAGTTAGAGTTATTGATTGGAGAGGGGGTGGTAGGCCCCAATATTTTTGACAAGTCGAGGTTGAGTCCGAATCTGTGATCCCTATAATGGAATGTGCTGATAGTAGGATTAATATTAGTAATATAATTGATATTAGTAAAGGTGTGAGAGAATCTGAAGTTGAAAGAGATGAACTAAGATAAGCTCTTTCACATTATCTTAAGAAAATGAATGTAACAGATGATAGAGTTGATAGTTTATAGTATAGACTTGATGAGCAAGCTAGAGCAGTGCCTGATGTTATTAATCTAGTAATGGTAGACATTTAAAAATGGGAAAAAGTGAGTTTATGTATGAGATGCAGGGAGATATAATAAGCTGAATGCCTTGTGGCTTAAAGGATCTATGAATCCTTTTACGTAGGAGTTTTGAGAAAAACATGTAGAGAGATTTATTTGATATTTTACCAATGATTGACAGGCGGAGAGTCATCTTTGCTCTATTCAAATTAGAGAGAGAGACCCTAGAATGATGGAAAGATATTCTTCCCAAGGTAAGTACAGATATTGATAAACCCTTAACCTGGAATAGGTTTAAGGAGGTTTTCTTTGATAAATACTTTCTTTAGATCTTTAGAGCCCAACAAGATAGAGGTTCTATTTATTTGAGGCAAATGGATTGACTATGGCTCAGTATGATAGGAGATTTGTGGCTTTGTTGAGGTTTGAACCGAAAAATGGTATACCCAGAGGAGAAGAAGTGTAAGAAGTTCATAGATGAACTATGTTTTAAGGTTTGATCAACACTATCTTTCATGAGGTATATGAATTATGTCAGATTGGTAGATATATCATTTCAGATCGAGAGAGATGTGATGGAGTTCAAGGGAAAGAGAAAAAGTGGTTGAAGAGGCTTAGACATAAAGGTTATAGAGGTAGTGGTAGTATGAGTGTACAGGGTGAGAGACCACCTCAAATGAGGCGTTCCTTGTCATAGGGAACTGAAGTGCAGAGTTAGAGGAAAGCAGGATCTATTACTTCTGTAGCTCATAATACTATTGGTGGGACCCTTAGATTTGGGAGACCAGTTATGAGAATTGGGAGTCGTGGCAGAGGAAGTAAGTAGGCCACCAAGGGGAAATGGTAATCCGACGTAGGATTGAGAGACAGAAGTTTGTTATAATTATATTCAGATAAGGTGTTTATCTTAGAATTGTCAAAATTTGAACTACTTTATGTGTAGAGAAGATGGATATATCAATGTTGGTTGATTTTGGTGTAATCCATTATTTTGCATCCAGTTTTATATAAAGTCTAATGAAGTATGTATTAGTCCTTTGATTCAAAATGTTTTGGTTGAAGTTCTCACTAGAAATAGAGTGATAATCATAAATGTTTACAAGGGTTGTGTGATTCGACTTAGTGATAGAAAATCTGAAGTTGATTTATTATCTTTGAATATGGTTGATTGTTTTAGAAATGAGATAGTGTTCTCGATATGGACAGGAGTTCCAGAGAGAACATAAAATACTTTTGAACTATCTTATTTTACTCTGACTGCCAGTAGATGGTTAAAGAAAGGATGTGAGGAGTATTTGGCATATATGATGGATTCTAGAAAGGAAAATAGGAAGTGAAGAAATCTTGGTAGAAAAAGATTGTCATGATGTGTTTATGAAGAATTGTCCAGATTTTCTCCCACTAAGGAGATTTAATTTCCTATAGATGTGAGTTTGAGTTCATCACATATATCTAATAGAAATCTACAGAGTGACACCCATTGAGTTAAGAGAATTGAAAGTTCAAGAATTTTTAGATAAACAATTTTTCAGACCTAATGTAATTGGGGAGCCCCTGTGTTGTTCATTAAGGAGGAAGATGGAACGATGAGATTGGGTACAGATTACAAATAGTAGAATAAGAATAAATACATTTTTCCCAGTATAAATAAATTGTTTGAGTAGTACAAGGAGTGAGAGGGTTTGCTAATATAAACCTAAGATCAAGTTATAACCAATTGAGGATAGAGAAGGGAGACGTGCCTAAGACTGTTTTTTTAGGACACATTATGGTCATAAGTTTCTTGTGATGACATTTGGATTGAATAATGTTCTAGAAACATTCATGGACTGGATGAATAAAATGTTTGAACCATTTCTTGATAATCTTGTGGTTGTGTTCATTGATAACATCTTGGTGTATTTTAAGACTAAAGAAGAGCAAGTAAAACATTTAGAAATTGCGTTGGAGATTTTGAGGAGAAAGAGATTGTATGATATAAGTTCTCTAAGTATGAATATTGGCTAAATGAAATAACTTTCTTGGAACATATAATATCCGAAAATGGCATAACAGTTGATCCACAAAAGGTAAAGACAATGTTAAGTTGGGAGAGACCAACTAAGGTGATTGAAATTAGAATCTTCTTGGGGTTAGCTGGTTATTATAGCAGATTCTTTAAGAAATTTTCTATTATTAAATTTCTATTGAATGGACTGATCAAGAAAGAGGTGAGATTTGTATGGTGAGGGAAGTCTGAGAAAAATTTCCAATTACTAAAGGAAAAAAAATTGACTACAGCTCCAGTATTGGTGTTTTCTTCTGGTGATGAAGGATTTGTGGTTTATAGTGATGCGTCACATCAATGATTAGGATATGTGTAACATCGGAAAGCTGTGGCCCATACTTTTAGGCAAATGAGGATTCATGATAGAAATTATCTTACTCATGACTTAGAATTGGCTGTTATAGTGTTTACTTTAAAGATTGGAGATATCATCTGTATGGAGCCACTTGTGAGATATTCATGAGTTAAAAGAGTTTGATATACTTACCTATCCAAAGAGAGTTAAATTTGAGGCAAAGATAGTGGATGGAGTTGATTAGTAATTAAGATTTTACAATTCACTATCGTCTAGAAAAAAATGCGAAGGCGATAGCTGATGTATTGTGCAGAAAGTCTATAAGAAATTTAACTACTATTGGGAGTCCTGATGTGAAATTGATGATAGATTTAAAAGAGATAAGAATGAAGTTGAATAACAGTGGTAGAGGATCATGGATAAAGAATATAGTTGTACAGTCATCCACAGTAAAATTGCTTTAGGGATGCAAGGTAGAAAGCAATATAAGTTCGAAATTTGAAATGATGGTATCCTGGATAAAAATAGTGTTCCCACTAATGCGAAGTTGAGAAAATAGATAAGGAGGGAGGCACATAATGATGTAGATTTGATGCAATCAAGTAACAATAAGGTGTATACAGGATTGAGATAGAAATTTTTTATGGTCAGGATTAAGGAGGGATGTAGCTGATTGAAAGAATTATTAGGGTACTAGAAGATATGTTAAGGATAAATGTGATGAGTCCTCAATATGTTGGAATGCTTACATGCCATCGATTGAAATTACTGATAATAATCAGTATCAAACTAATATTGGATGACGCCGATTGAGACATTATATAGTAGGAGGTATAGAACTCCTATATGTTGGGAAGAAGTGGTAAAAAGAAATACATTTGATCCATTAATTATTGAGTTAATAACTGAGAGGACCAAACTGGTTAGAAAAAATCGTAACGTAGCACTGAGTAAACCGAATAGCTATGTGAATGATAGAAGAAAATCTCTCGAGTTTCAAGTAGGTGATTGAGTGTATTGAAAAATATCTCAATGAAAAAGTATACTAAGATTTAAACAGGAAAGAAAAGTTGAATCCGAGGTCTGTGGGACCTTATGAGGTTATTGAGAAAGTTAGACTAGTTGCGAATAGCCTGGATTTGCCTCCAGAATTTAAACATTTATATAATGTATTTCATGTTTCACTTTTAAGAAAGTGTGTACATGATGAATATTATAATATTTCAAGCTACATTATAGAAATTCAGAAAGTTTGGGTTTTTATACCAGTATGAGGATTTTTGCCAAAAAGGACAAGTCTTGTGTAATAAAATAATATTTAATTTATGTGGCGGAATAAGGATGTTGAAGAGATTACGTGAAAGCATGAGACAGAAATATTATTCACATTTGTTTCTGGAGTAAAGTAAGGAAATTTCATTGACGAAATTTTTGTAAGGTGGGTAAAATTATAATACTTGTATTCGTAAAGAAAGAGTAAAAAAGTAAATTAATAAATATGACACAAAATTAAAATAATATGTTTACGCAAAGAATTTAGTATTAAAATAATTCTTTTGAAAAAAAATTGGGACGTGGACGTCATTAAAAGAAAAGGAAAAAAATTTGGAACTGAACATCCAGAAGCAAGAAATGGAAAGAAAAAAAAAAGTTTAAACAAAAGTTTTTTTTAAAAATAAAAGTCAAAGCCACAGAAATTCGTGGCAGCTTGGAAAAAGAGGGGGATGGTATTGTTGAAGAAAAAAAAATTAAAGGCAGCCACCTATTGCCAAGGGAAGCATAGTTTTAAATGAAACTCCGCATACCTTCCACGTCTCTAAAACGTGGAGCAAAATTGGTATGTATATATGTATATATGTATATATGTATATATGTATATATATATATATGTATATATATATATATATATATATGTATATATATATATAAAACTCATACTGAACGATTTCGTTCAGTTTCTTTCAATTTCTTGTTTTCCTAAAACACTTGGGACTCAAAGAAATGCTGAAAGAGCAAAAATTTGAAGAAGTTTTCTGCGGAATTTCATAGAGAATCACGAAAAGCTATCAGAAAAATAGAAGGTAATATCGTAATGTTTATTTTTGAATTTATGACATTAATGAAGTTTCCCTGAATTCAAAGTGAGAATTTTCAAAGTATGTGGTTTATAACGAATTGAAGAATAAATTAGAAAATTTATATAAATATGATGTCAGGTGTTGACGATCTATAACTGGGGAGAATTTCTGAGAGAAACAGGAAAGGCAAAGAGATGGTCCATGGGTAGTTTTAAGTGCTACATGGTGAGTTGGATTTACTTTAAGTAGTCTAAATAAAAATGAAAAATTTAGTGATAATATTAAAATAAATTAATAGCTTATGTTGCGGTGATAGATGAAGATTTAGTTGATAATTATGGTATGAATTTTGGACATATTAAAAATTATTAGGAGAGAAATAATATTTTTGCAATAATAAGTTGAGTTAATAACCAAAGCGATAAGTGAAATTCTTGATGCGTTATATTGATGTTTTAATACAAATTATGATGAGATGAATTTTAGTGGATCTTGACAAGCTTTGATGGATGATTTGATATGATTTGGGATGAAATTTAGTGGATCTTGTCAATGCTTTAATGGATTATTTGATGTGATTTGAGATGAGAGGAATTTAGTGGAATTTTTGTTATATAAATTCGAGAATGATCAGGATAGCCAATTTAAGTGTTTTGAATTTATATGTTGTTTTTATATTACTGTATATATGTATATTTTATATTATTGCTCATATGCATATGCATTAAATGAGAAAGAAAATAACTAGGAAAGCGGCCGATCTAATTGAAAAATCGTGCCAGTCGGTATATGCTGGAAATGAATTCTGTGACAGTCGAAAAAAACTGAAAGAATCAGGAAGGAAGCCGGTCTTATGAGAATGAAAGAACCGGGAAGGTAGCCAGTCTAAATGAGAATGAAAGAACCGGGAAGGCATAATAACAACCTGTCTACAGGTGGGAAGACGTTCCCATCATAATCATTCATGCATTGCATCTATTTTAATTATTACTTGCATTATTGAAATGCTGATGTGTGATATATTAATTGTGAATTTAATTGTAGATGGTTGAGTCTCACAGAAAGAGATAGGGTGATAAGATTATTGAAATACTAAGGTGTGGGGTATTATTGTGAATATAATTATAGATGGTTGAGTCTCATAGAAAGAGACAGTTATGGTGATAAGATTATTGAAATGCTAAAGTGTGGTGTATTATTGTGAATATAATTATAGATGGTTGAGTCTCACAGAAAGAGATAGTTATGGTGATAAGATGATTGAAATGCTAAGGTGTGATGTGTTATTTTTATGGTGATAAGAACTATCTAAATGGTAGAATTTATGAAGTGACTCTCATTGCGAGATAATTTTTAGATAATTGATGGTCTAGAGGTGAACCAATAAATAAGAGGAAGAGAATGAAAGAGAATGGATATTATGACATGGGTAGTGATACTAGAGTGCTAGTATCAAGTGTAGGAGATATAAATTGATTTAAATATTAACATACTGTTTATACAAATGAGTATTTTTAGTAAATTTAATTCACTGAGCTTGTGAAGCTCACTCCTCATTGTACAATGATTTTTAGGTAGCATGCTTGACAAATAGTTTGGTGGGCTGAGGTTTAGAAGAAATCATTTTCTGTAAGCCACGTACGTGTTAACATCCTCAGACTAATGAGAAAATAAAATGAAAAATTTATTTGTAAATATTCATGCATTTTACGTTGTATAGAATATTTAAAGATCGGATTGATATAAATTTCTTTTGGTGTTATTTATTTTTATTGTTGTATGTATGTGTCATGCTGAGATTTTCAAAATGTGATGACATCGTCTCGGGGGTGACCAACCCGGGATGGGTCGTTACATTAACCCACGAAAGCTTTTGACCTCCCCGACAGTCTTTGATGTGGGCCACTCTCGGATTGCTCTCACATTGTCCTCATCAACACGAATCCCATCTGAACTGACTACAAGTCCGAGAAAAAGTAGCTGATCCATCATAAAGGTGCACTTCTTCAAGTTGATAAAGAGCTTGTGTTCACGAAGGGTCTCCATTACCTGCCTTACGTGACTCATATGGTCTTCCGGGTTGCGATTGTAGATAAGAATGTCATCGAAATAAACTACAACGAATTTACCGATGAAGGGTTTTAACACTTGGTGTATAACTCGCGTGAATGTACTTGGTGCATTAGAAAGTTAGAATGGCATCACTATCTACTCGTATAGTCCTTCTTTTCCATTCATCTCCCGGTCAGATATGTATCTGATGATAACTGCTCCTCAAATCAATCTTCGAAAAGATCTTAGATCTTGCTAGCATATCAAACATATCACCTATACGAGGAATAGGGAACCTGTACTTTACTACGATCTTGTTGATAGCTCGGCTGTCCACACACATCCGCCAACTACCACCTTTCTTTGGTACAAGCAAAGCTGGTACGGCACATGGACTCATACTTTCCCGCAAGTGTCCCTTCCGCATTAGTCTCTCTACCTATTCTTATAGGATCTCATTCTCCTTAGGGCTCATCCGATAGTGTGGAAGGTTGGGTAGACTAGCTCCAGGTACTAGGTCAATACAATACTGGATGTCTCTCATAGGTGGGAGTCCGTCGGGCATCTCTTCGGGGATGATGTGCCGAAACTCTTCTAGCATCTCTTGCACTGGCTCAGGAATCATTTGTGACATAGGCATAGTGGCTCCCTCAGCTACCAATGCAATGATCTCTCGGGCTTCTTGAGTTCGGGTCATTTTGAGCTCAGGTTGTATCGGGTCTATGGTGATGTTGGGTCGGGCCAATAAAATAGATATTTATACTTAAATAAAAAATATATTATTTGCATATAATACGACTAAACGAGTTGCATGTCCAAATAAGTGAAAATTAATTAATAATAAATCAACGCTAATTTTTTCAAATAATAAATTTAATTTGTAAATGCAATATGCAATGTTATAACTCTTAGTCCTAAATTAAGTCTTAAATGATCTCAAACAGGTAGTCCACGAAATTATTCTCACTAGTAATGTCTTATACCAGATTTTGGAGAATAAATTTCATATAATCACTCAATTCAATTTTATTTTTTCATAACAATTGAAAATAAAATTTAATTGTGACGTGAAGAACAATACAAATGTTACTAGTCTCCTCAACTTTTGATTTGAAGCTAATGAGATTACTTGTATTAAAAGAATGTTGACCCATGCACATCAACATACGTAAATAAACAAATAATTATGATATAATTTATTTTATTTGACAACTAGTCCATTAATTATTACCTTAACTTTAAAAAGAAAATTATTTTTTATAAAAATATATTTTCAAGTCATTTCGAGTCGAATTATTTCGGGTTCAGGTCTTTTGGGTTATTGGATTGTTTCAGGTTTCAGATCGTTCAGGTCGAATTGAGTTCGAACCATTCTGAATTCGAGATATTTTAAGTTTTGGGTCACTTATATTAAAATCAAGTCAAATTTATATCATATCATTTTGATATATGTTTTGATCAAGTCAAGCTTGGATCAGGTTTGGTCAAATTTTTGAATTGGATAAGGTTTTGCTACCTTTTAGTAAACAATATAAAATAATGTCATTATATATACACAATTCTACTTTCTATTTATTTTATTATTATTTTTTTGTAAGAAGCATGCTGATTACACTACAAGAGGCTCTTTTTTCCAAAACCCTAAAAAGTAACTACCCAAATCCCCAAAACACAGGCTACTGATCCTTCTCCTTCTCTTATTCTGCTCTTTCTTCTCCTCACAGCAGCTCCTCATTCCCTTTCCGGGACTCATCTTTTTCTTCTATCTAAAACACACTAAACCAACAAGTTTCCCTCTTCTAACCAATATCTCTCCCTGCAAGACTATAGCCAGAATTGAAAACTCAAATTTTCAATATACTTTCTCTCTTCCAAAAAACGTGTGAATCCGGCTACCAAAGTTGCTGATGGCAACAATAGTCACCATAGCAAGAAGGTAAATACCCTCCTCTACCGTTCCTTTTATTTTCTCACTTTCTCTCTCTAATTCTGTTTTCTCTCCCTTCGAAATCTGGGCAGAATCAGTTGCAGCCCAGTTACGACGAGCACAGATGGCTGGTTTCTCCGCACGACCTGTCGCTGAACTACTGTTAAATTTATTCCGAACGGTGGTAACCCCTATTTTCCCTATGGCAGTACCTTTATTTGGATAAACTTGATAAATCTGAAACTACTTGTAAAATTCCAGCTTTTATGTATATTCGGATGATCTTGCAGCTGCTAATTTATAGATCTCATGGATTTCATGTTTAGAGTTATTAAAAAGTTGAGCTTTTTCTTGATGTACTCATTTTGATTTCCTTATACATACATATATGAATGAGAATTTTTATTGTGTAAATTGACTGTCTTCTTGGGAATTTAAGAATTTGTTAATCATGTAAATCCCATGATTTTGTTGACACTCTAGGAAGCCTAACTGCATATATAGATTTTTTTTATCATATGTTCTTGAAATTTTGTCTCTTAGAAATTTTAGGTAACATGAAAATGAGATTCGGTACTCATTTTGTTTTTTGTGGTGTTCTCGTTAGCAACAAAGGGGATTCCACCAAGTGACATGGGTTTCTTTATGAAAATGGTCAGAATTGTGTTGTGTTTGATTAAATTGTGAAAATGTTAGTTTCAAAATTCCTTAAAAAGTTCATTGATAATGATTGAGGTATCATTATAAAGTTTTGATTGGAGCTAGGACCTTTGAGAAGTGAATAATGGAATATTCAGGGAACTTCTTATGTTGATTCAAAGGATAAAGGTTCACTGCTATGTACCCTTGTTTGTCCTTTCTTCATAGCATGCATTTAGAAATTCAAGTTACAACTTTTTGATCCCATGAACTGCCCACAATGAATTATCTAGCAACTAATGAATGATAATAGGCCGGTGTTATGTTTCTAGGTGAAGATATGACTAGCAATCACCTTCTAGTTCTTTAAGATATGACTAGCAATCACCTTCTAATTCTCTCTGTGTTACAGGTACCATGAGCTTAGGCATATGGTTTATTAGCATATCTCTATTATATTTCTTATTGATTTTGATAACTGTGCCTTCAACAGTGTGCTCATGGGACCAACAGAAATTCCTTCCCAATCTTTGGAAACCATTAAAATCATTACTGCTAACTATGAGTTTGGTGCTAACTTTATAGATCCACAGGAAGGTAGCTACTACTGGAAGCATTTTTTCTACTTTGGGCCCTAACAGCTTTTTCTTATGAAATGATTTTACTCTAGAGAAGGATTTCTATCTTCATATGGTATTTAAAAAAAAAAAACGAACACTTCTGTTGTGATATGTTATCCAAAAGCTACCTCTTTCTTCTATTTAAATTGTGTTCAACTAGGCATGCAACTGGACCTGGCCCTCCAACTCGTAGCATTGGATGTAATCATATGAATGCTAAAGATAATATTTCAAACTTCTTCATTTCATCAAGTGACAGTGGTTGTCCAACAATATTAAGAGTTTCTTGCAAGTATTAGTTGCTTGGCTCATTGAATCCATTACTTGTCAAAATCAGTCTGCATGCTCATCTACAAGGCCAAATGACCAACTCCCAAATGGACTAGCTATATAGTGTAAGATGACCAAGTTACCTAGACTAATTTTTTAATACTTCTTAAAAAAAGCTATGACTTGTCGTTCTGAACAGAATGCAAGATAAGTCTGCAGATTCAAATTAAACCTTGTTTCTCTTGTAGAGGAATATGGAGGACTTGGTCTTGTATTTCACTGTTAATTAGAAAGTTTTTTGTAACTCTGCAGATTCAGTACTGCTCAGAAATTGGACAAACTTGGGATACGAGGAAGTGATACGTATGTTTACACTGCTCTCGAGTGAAATTATCTGTTTTGGAGTCCATCCTCTCTCTTCTTTGCCTCTTCTCTACTAATGATGGTGATGGTCTGACCAGATGTGAGCTTGTCTTCGAGAAATGCTTTGTTCCAGAAGAAAATGTTCTTGGGAAGGAAGGAAAAGGTTTTGTATTACTGTAAGCTTATATTTTCTTTTCCTATGGTATGGCTTCAGATATGGCTACTTGGATATATTGATTTGTCGTTAAGAGTATGAGATTATCTAACTTATTATTTGAAGCAAAGAGAATTGCCAAGTGTCTCATCAGCATGGCATTGTAAAAGCTCTACCAAAAGGGTCTGGTTCTACATACAGCTTTCTAGGTTATTACTCTTGTAAGTATATTTGGATAATATATGATGATTTCTAGGGTTTTGGGAACACTACAAATCTCCCATTGTGCCACCTTAAGCTGTTGAAAGGATTTTCTTCTTCAATTAAAATATTGGGTTCCAAGTTGTCTAACCCTTTTTGTTAACGTCTGGAGTAAATGGTCATTGAAAGAGAAAAAGCAATAGTTATTTTTCTCAAATATCACGCTGCTAGTTGAAATTAAGACCTACACCAATCCTACCCTGTCCCCTTATCTCTTGTGCTAATGCGCAGAGGCACATAAAAGGAATTGCTTATAGCGATAACTCTTCCAGAGGGAAGGGGTGGTTTCTATTTTACATATCAAGGGAGGAACCAGTAAAGTTTTCGCTAATACTGCATCCATCATCTGTAGACTGTTTAGGAAAAACAACTTTTGTCATATTATATTTGAACAGTATTCTAATTTATGGTTGTATTTCTTTCGGGAGTTTATGTCATGATGTCAGGACTAGATTTGGAGAGGCTTGTCTTAGCAGCTGGGCCCCTTGGTATCATGCAGGCATGTCTTGATGCTGTGCTTCCTTACTTTAGACAGAGAGAACAATTTGGTCGTCCAATTGGGGAATTCCAATTTATACAGGTTTGTAATTATTACCGGCATTATCTATCTTTTTTATGTTTTTTAGTAGATGTTTATGTTGGAAGCATAGCCCTTATGCTGTTAATTTATTTGCAATTTATAGGGAAAAATTGCTGACATGTATACTTCATTACAATAGCCTCTTTCAAAATCTAATTCTACATGCATGGCTGTGGTTAAGGATTGTCATTGTTTCAGGTCATATGTGTACTCTGTTGCAAGGGACTGTGACAATGGGAAAGTTGACCCTAAGGTGCAAGCTGAAATCTATTTTTCTCCCTTATATCTAAATGTTATCATTCAGCTTTTATTTATGTATTTACTGTTATTTGAACTTGTTGATGTCATTATCTCTGGTAATTGTCCAATTTATCTTAGAAATTTGGGGTCCATGATATTCTTTCTGCTATTAGAGATTTATATTTGTTTTTGTCTAGTGTTATACTTGTATAACACGTGGTCACTGATTATCCATGTTAGTAGCTCCTGTAACACCTTCAGATAGTAGCTAAGAAACCCATTGCCCAAGAAACCCTTAACCAGTTTCTCTCTTTTTCTTGGATTCTACACATCCCAAATATCTTTTGTGCATGACCAACCTTCATCTCAAACTCCTCACTGAGTTGAGCCTTCAATTTCCTTATCCTCTCCATGCTGCTCCTAACCAACAGCATGTCATCAATGACATAGATGAGGATACTCACCATCTTCTCAACCTTGTGTCCAAGTGAGAAAGTTTCTGTGAAATCTATGTCTTATCTTCTCATGAACCCATTCACCACCAGCCTAGCCTTGTTTCGGACTTCATCACCTGGAGGGTACCCTTCTTTGATCTTGTAAGTCCACTTACAATCCACAACTCTCTGATTTCCTGAAATGTGCACCAATTCCTAGAAGTTGTTTTTCCTCAAAGAATCCATTTCTTCCTCCATAGCTAGCTTTCACTTTGACGAATCTTTACACTCCATGGCATCCGTGTAAGTTTCTGGTTCAACCTCTCCTTCTCTCCAAGGAGCTGCTACATTAGCATCCGCAAACTTATATCTCAAAGGTGGTCAAACCACCTTCATTTCCCGGTCTCTTGTGAGCTGGTAGTCATTATGACTTACTGCATCAACCTCTTCTTGTTCAGCATCTTCTTGAGTTTCTTGAGTATGTCCTTCATTTAAAGGCTCTACCTGGTCTGAACCCTCTTGCCTTCCTTGCTCTACCTGAACCGAACTCTCCTTGATGCGATGCTCCACAACTTCCGGACTGGTTTGCTCGCTAGCCCCTGCAGGGTTAGTTTGCTCCAAATAAGGAAATAACAATTCATTAAAATTAACATCCTTACTTATTATGAGTCTCAATCCTTCTTGTTCTAAGAACCACAACCTATACCCCTTAGCCCCTTCCCCATATCCTAGAAACACATATTTTCTAGATCCTGGGCTAAGTCTATCATCCTTTTGTTGTGCATATACAGCACACCCAAAAGTTCTAAGGTTGTCCAACTCAGGGGGTTTTTCACTCCACATCTCTTCGGGAGTCATGAGCTCTAGAGCTATAGAGGGTGATCTATTAACCAAATATGAAGCAGTAGACACAGCTTCCCCCCAAAAATATTTGGGTAATCCAGATCCATCTAACATGCACCTAACCTTTTCCATAAGGGTCTTATTCATCCACTCAGCAACTCCACTTTGCTGAGGGGTTTCCACAACTGTCCTATGTCTTAGAATCCCATTAAACCTACAGAATTGATCAAGTTCTTGTTTAAAAATTTCTGAGCCATTATCGGTTCTTATCCTCTTAACTACTCTGCTCATTTGAGTCTCTACTACTCCTTTCCACACCACTAACTTATTCAAGGCATCTGATTTATTTCAAACCAAATAAACCCAAACCTTTCTTGAATAATTATCAATTAAAGACAAAAAGTAAAATGTACCTCCTTGTGATGGTGTCCTTGCTGGTCCCCAAAGGTCCGCATGAATGTAGTCAAGAATCCCCTTAGACTTGTGCACTATGGTGTTGAAGTTGACCCGGTGTTGCTTCCTAATAATGCAACTCTCACAGAAATCCAGTTTCTCTACTTTGTCACCTCCAAGTATACCGTCATTGCTAAGAACTTGCAGGCCCTTTTCACTCATGTGTCCCAAGCGAGTGTGCCAAAGAGCAGCCTTATCCATCTCAGCCATTAAGCTTGCTGCTTGATCATTGATTTCTATCTCTCCGATCATCTCATAGAGTCCATCGTTTCTTGCCGCATTGATCATTACCAAAGATCCCTTGGCTACCTTGATCTTTCCTCCCTCTATCTTGCATGTGTATCCCATGGAATCTAGCTACCCCGATAAGATCAAATTCCTCCTCAAATCCAGGAGATATCTCACATCTTTCAGCAGCCTTGCCATTCTATCAAACATCCTCACCTGGATGTCTCATGTGCCCCTCACTTGGTAAGAAATATCATTCCTCAAGAAAACCTTTTCATCATTGGCTTCCTTGAAATTCTTGAACCAACTCTGGTGAGGGCACATGTGATGAGTGCACCCGGAATCCAAGATCCATTTCTTGCTACCTTCTTGCCCCTTGCTCACACTTGAGCACACAACAAGAAAATCATCATCTTGCTATTCTATCTTGGCAACCAAAGCCTCTCTATTCTTGGTATGGCTTCTTCCTCTATCCCATGTCATCTTCTTGCAATCTTTCTTGACATGACCCTCCTTATGGCAGTAGTAGCAACTCTTCCCCCCAAATCTCAGTTTGGAGTGCTCTCTCCCATGGCTCTCTCCTTTACCTCTGTCCCGATAGTAGCCATGTATGTTGTTGTGCACTCTCCCATGGCTCTCTCCTCTACCTCTGTCCCGGTAGTAGCCATACATGTTGGGCACTCTCTTATGGCTCTCTGCTCTACCTCTGTCCCGATAGTAGCCATGTATGTTGCTATGCACTCTCCTATGGCTCTCTCTTCTACATCTATCCCTGTAGTAGCCTGTATGTTGCTGTGTCCTCTCCCATGGCTCTCTCCTCTACCTCTATCCCAGTAGTAGCCATGTATGTTGCTGTGCACTCTCCCATGGCTCTCTCCTCTACCTCTATCCTGGTAGTAGCCATGGTTGCTATCATACCGAGTTGCTGGCCTTCTTTTAAAGAATTGTCCTTTACCACTTGATGCACTTCTTATCTTGGCATCAAGATTATCTTGCAACTCTTCATTAGGATCAAATTTTAAAGCAAAGATTCATTTACGAAGATACCTCTTATTAGGGAGAGTCTTGGCAAGAAACAACTCATCTAGTTTCTTCCATATTGCAGCTGGATCTTCTAAGTCTCCGCACTCCCTTGTCACATTATCCGACATGTGTAAGAAGATGGTGCTGTAAGCCATCTTTTTCATCTCAATTCGCTGGTCCTCCATGACACTTTCTAGAAAAGCATCATCTTCTCCAAGAGCCAAGTCCACTTTATGTTGCATTAGAACCGCCTTGATCTTCCGCTTCCAAAGGGAAAAATCTCCCTTTCCATCAAACTTCTCAACCATGAAATTTGAAGCCATCTTTGCGAACAAGATCCCAGATTTATGCAATACCCATAAATGTTTTCTTTAACCTCATGAATACAATCGAAGATGGATCTTAACATCATTCTTGAATCGCATTCAAGAACACGATTTGATCTTAATCTTTACTCCGTTCTTGAATCACCCAAGAAGTTGATCTTTGATTCTTGGAGTCTTGACTTCGTAACCTTCTTGTTCTTGCTCTGATACCCAGCTGTGCAAGCTCTTATACCACTATTGGAAATCACCTTGACAAGATGCCCAGGTGGTGATCTTCTAAACACCTAAGTCTAGAATGACTTGTAGAAAGAAATACAGCAATCGAAAGCAAGAAAGAAAAGAAGACAAGCGATTTGTTATCGAGGTTTGGCAATAGCCTACGTCCCCATGAGTTCCTCTAAACTCTCTGCACTAAATCAATGGTTCTTTAAAATTACAACAACCCTCTTCAAAAGCTCAAGTTCTTGAAGAAACCAAGAAGAGAAGTAAGGAAGAAGATAAGAACTAACAATGCTCTCTATCTAACATAGACTCTTCTCTTTTTACAACCAGCCTCACTACAATGAGTCCCTCTTGTGTTTATGTCTTTGCACTCTTACATAATTCTCTCTTGTATGTCACTCTTTACAATTGATCTCAAATTATATCATAATGTTATTGTTGTTTAGAATGAAGCTAGGTAACCCCTTATATAGTGCACCAACTTCTTGTCCAATTTTGAGAGTCAATCTCCACCCTTAGATCTTGATGACCACTTAACCATGGCCCTCCATCAATCTTAAGTGGTACTATACATTTTAACCTTGCATCCACACACTTAAGAGGAGGTTTAAGCAAGCTGTCCATGCGTGCATCAGTTTGCCTAGTGCCTAGGCGCTTAACAGGGGGCGGTGAGGCGCTAGGCAAAGCTCCTTTGCACCACATTATGGGTGGTGCGGTGCTGGTGGAGGGGCAGTGCAGCACTGCCCTTCTCCAAGCTACTTCCTTGTTGGGTGGTGAGGCGCTGGTGAAGGGGAGGTGAGGCGCACACTGATGCTACCCTTCACACAGCAGTGCGCACTACTTTGCCTTGTTGATTAGGGGTCTGCACACACACCCAAATGGATGCACACACGTGTGCACTCCTTTAACATGCTACATTTTAATATTCCAACCTTGGTTTAGACTTTAACCATCTTTGAACCATGTTTAGATATGTTTAAACTTTAGACAAATACCAACAAAAAACAATCTCAAAATAAATTCAATTTAAAAAATAAATTTTTTTGTTTCACCATTTTTAACCAAAAGGGTTGAAAACAATGAAAACACGGGATTTCCATATTTTTTAAATTTCGTAAAAAAAAATATCAGTCCCTCCCGAGTTCAAGTCACCAAATTATCACTTTATTCCCCTGTGATTTTGGCGACGCTCTAAATCTTAATCTTCCTTCACCAGAGAACTAAGGATTTTCTTCTTAAACAAATTGAGAACATTGAGGGACAAAGAGGGAGTGGAGACTGCCCCAACGCCACCGTTCCAAACCCCGAGAAAACCACCACAGTTTCTGTCATTGTTCCTCTGCCACCGTTGCAAAGCCTTCGCAGTAGGACCACTGCAAGTCCGTTGTGGAGTCAATTTTCCAACTTCATCATTGTCATCTGGGTCCTTGAGCTTTGGTCGTGAGAATCAAAATCCAGTAGAAGTTCCACATTTATGGCTCTGATTTCATCATCACAACTTATATACTTCAACCAACTCAATCGATGCTTTACCTTGTTTAGAATATGTTGACTTGCAAAGGGTTTAATCAGTTGAGGTTCATACTTAAAGGAATTTTCCTTTTTAAATCCTCCCAAAATCATGGTAAACGATAAAATTGCAAATTTCACTTAGGATAAAAATGGGTTAGGAGGTTAGTCTTGATTAATTAATTTCTCAAATCCTGGTGGCTAATACTTCATTTTTTCATTGGTATTTTACTAAGCAAATAGATTTTAGTGATGGTGAAGAAGAAAATGAAGTGAGTTGTGGGAACAACAAAGAGGGAAATAATCTCTGATCAACAAAACTATCCAAAATGCCAAGTGACCAAATTGTACTGGTATTCCACCAAATTTGTTCCAACACTGCTAATCCTTATACTAGTTAACTTCTTCCTCTCTTTTATCTTTGTATTCTCTGTTGCTGGGTAAAAGAAAAACAAGAAAAGATCTCCAAACAAAAAATAAAGAAGAAATAGAAAAAAGATAAAAGATAAAAGATAAAACAAAACTAAAAGAAATCTGTTGGAAATTACCTTGACAAGATGCCCAGGTGGTGATCTTCCAAACACCCAAGTCTTGAATGACTTGTAAAAGAATTTCAGCAATCGAACTCAAGAACAGAAAATCAAAGAAAGAAAGAAGACAAATAATTTGTTGTCGAGGTTCGGCAATGTGCCTACGTTCTGCACTATCTCAATGGTTCTTACAAAGTTACAGCAATCCCCTTCAAGAATCTAAGTTCTTGAAGAAACCAGAAGAGAAGGAAAAAGATGAGAACTCAACAATGTTCTCTAATCTAATCTAGACTCTCTCTATCTTATTACAACCAGCCTCACTACAAGAGTCCCTCTTGTGTTTATGTCTCTCTACACAATTCTCTCTTAGTGTTTACAATGATCTCACAATGTCACAAAACTCTCTTGTATGTGTGTTTTTGTATCTTGTATTATCTTGTGAAATGAGGCCTTGAGAACCCCTTTTATAGCTTCTTAATTCTTGGACATTCTTGTGAGTCATTATCCTCCCTTTGATCATGTTCTCCCTTTAATCTCAGCCTTTCATCACTCTCCAAGTGATGCTGTGCGTTTTGGTGTGGTGCACACATGATTGGAGAGGTCTTATGCATGCTGGATCATGTGTGCAGCCATGTGCTGTGTGGTGTGGAGCTGAAATGGTGTGGTGCGGCATTGAGGCAGGGCTGGAAGCATGGCTTGCTGTGTGCTGCGGCGCTGGTGCTGTGTGCACACCTCTTGCCTGTGGGCAGAAACTTCCACAGCAGTGTGCCTGACCTTCCCATGCTCAAAATTAAAGCACACACATGTGTGCAACATTATAACTTGCTGAGCTTTGATATCCCACAATTGGTTTAGACATTAACCAAATTTAGACCATGTTTGGACATGTTTGAAACTTAGGCAAATAACAACAATCTCTACCTTTGTCTAAGTGTTAAAAAAAAAAACAAAACCTGAACCATTGTGCAGAAAGCTTTGGGATCCAAACTCATATTGAGTTATCAATTAACCAACTCTAATCCTAAGTAATTCAAGGCAATGATTGAACTTACTTAGAGGTAGAACCTTGGTGCCTAAATCTGCAGGACTTTTCTCCGTGGTCTTCTTGTCAACCTGAATACTTCCTTCCGTACCATTTTCCAGAATATAATGATACTGAAAATCCATATGCTCTGTCCCCTCATGGAACACCGGATACCTCCAGAAGTGCCCCGCACTTTGGCTATCCAAAGATACCATCACCTGCTCTTTTAGGACCTCCCACTCGTCCAACAACCCTTTGCACCCCATAGCCTCCTTTATGGCTTCCATAGCCGCTATGCATTCTACCCCGGTTGTTATGAGTGCTACCATTGGCTGCCACTGAGTCTCCTTATTCCTCAGCAACCACTTCATCCAAAGCCAATGCTTCTTTCCGGTACTACTCACAATTTTGCTGAAAATACTAATTGCTCAAGAAACCCTCAACCGATTTCTCTCCTTTTCTCGGATGATTCTCCTTATCCCAAGGATCTTTTGTGTAAGGCTGAGATCCTTCCTCTCGAACTCCTCACTGAGTTGAGATGTAAATCTTTCTATCCTCTTCCTGCTGTTCCAAACCAACAGCCCATCAATGACATAGATGAGGATACTCACCATCTTCTCCACCTTGTGTCCAGGTGAGAAAGTTTATGTGAAACCTATATCTTCTCTTCTTGTGAACCCATTCGCCATCAGCCTAGCCTTGTTCCGGACTTCATCTCTTGGAGGGTACCCTTCTTTGACCTTGTAAGTGCACTTACATTCCACAACTTTCTGCTTTCCTGGAATTTTCACCAGTTCCCAAAAGTTGTTCTTCCTCAAAGAATCCATTTCTTCCTCCATAGCTAGCTACCACCTTGGCAAATCCTTACATGCCATGGCATCCATGTAAGTTTCTTGTTCACACATCCCTCCTTCTGTCCAAGGAGTTGCTGTATCCACAGCATCCGCAAACCCATATCTTGAAGGTGGTCCAACCAGCCTTCCTTCCCGGTTCCTTGTGTAGTCCTTTCGACTTGCTACAGCATCCTCTTCTTGTTCAGCCTCTTCTTGAGTTTCTTGAGCTTGGCAATCATCTAAGGACTCTACCTGGTCTGAACCCTCTTGCCTCTTTTGCTCTACCTGAACAAAATCTCCCTTGATGCTATGCTCCACAAGAACCAAACTGGTTTGCTCACTAGCCCCTGCAGGGTTAGTTTTCTCCAAGTAGGGAAATAACAATTCATTAAAATTAACATCCCTACTTATTATGAGTTTTAATCCTTCTTTTTCTAAGGACCGCAACCTATATCCCTTAGCCCCTTCCCCATATCCTAGAAACACACATTTTCTAGATCCTGAGCTAAGTCTATCATCCTTTTGTTGTGCATACGCAGTATACCCAAAAGTCCTAAGGTTGTCAAACTCAGGGGGTTTTCCACTCCACATCTCCATGGGAGTCTTTTAGAACACAATCCTAGAGGGTGATCTATTAATCAAATATGCAGCTGTAGCTACAGCTTCTTCCCAAAAATATTTTGGTAACCCGGATCCATCTAACATGCACCTAACCTTTTCCATAAGGGTCTTATTCATCAACTCAGCAACTCCATTTTGCTGAGGAGTTTCCACAACCGTCCTATGTCTTAGAATGCCATTTAACCTATAGAATTGATCAAGTTCTTGGTTAAAAATTTCTAAGCCATTATCGGTTCTTATCCCTTTAACTACTCTACCCATTTGAGTCTCAACCAGCCCTTTCCACACCACTAACTTATTCAAGGCATCTAATTTATTTTTCACCAAATAAACCCACACTTTTCTTGAATAATCATCAATTAAAGACAGAAAGTAAATGTTACCTCCCTGTGTTGGTGTCCTTGCTGGTCCCCAAAGGTCCGTATGAATGTAGTCAAGAATGCCCTTAGCCTTGTGCACTCCGGTGTTGAAGCTGACCCGGTGTTGCTGCCCAAGAACACAGTTCTTATAGGAATCCATTTTTTCTACTTTGTCACCACCAAGTAGACCTTCCTTGGTAAGCACTTGCAGGCCCTTTTAGCTCATGTGTCCCAAGCGAGTGTGCCGAAGGGCTGCCTCATCCATCTCAGCCATCAAGCTTGCTGTTTGATCCTTGATTTCCATGTCTCCGATCATCTCATAGAGTCCATCGTTTCTTGCTACCTTGATTACTACCAAAGATCCCTTGTCTACCTTGATTTTTCCTCCATCTATCTTGCATGTATAGCCCATGGAATCCAGCTGCCCCAATGAGATCAAGTTCCTCTTCAAATCTGGAACATACCTCACATTTTCCAGCAGCCTTGTGACTCCATCAAACATCCTCAATTGGATGTCTCCAATCCCTCTCACTTGGCAAGAATTATCATTCCCCAAGAAGACCCTTCCATCATTGATCTTCTTGAAATTCTTGAACCATTCTTTGTGAGGGCTCATATGATGAGTGAACCCGGTATCCAAGATCCATTTCCCGCTGCTTTTTTGCCCTTTGCTCACACTTGAGCACACAACAAGAACATCATCATCTTACTGTTCTGTTTTGGCAACCGAAGCCTTTCCATTCTTGGTATGGCTTCCTCCTCTATCCCTTGTCATCTTCTTGCAATCTTTCTTGACATGACCCTCCTTATGGTAGTAGTAGCAGCTCTTCCCTCCAAATCTTAGTTTGGAATGCATTCTCACATGGCTTTCTCCTCTACCTCTGTCCCGGTAGTAGCCATGCATGCTGTTCTGCACTCTCCTATGGCTTTCTTCTCTACCTCTGTCCCAGTAGTAGCCATACATGCTGCTGTGCACTCTCCCATGGCTCTCTCCACTATCTTTGTCCCCGTAGTAGCCATGGTTGCTACCATACCAAGTTGCTGGCCTTCTTTTAAAGAACAACCCTTTACCACTTGATGCACTCCTTTTCTTGGCATCAAGATTATCTTGCAACTCTTTCTTAGGATCAAATTTAAAAGCAAAGATTTGTTTCCGAAGATACCTCTTATCCGGGAGAGTCTTGGTAAGAAATAACTCATCTAGTTTCTTCCATATGAAAGTCGGATCCTCCGAGTCTCCGCACTCCCTTGTGACATTATCTGACATGTGCAAGAAAATGGTGCTGTTAGCCATCTTCTTCATCTCGGTCCGCTGGTCCTCCGTGGTACTTGCTGGAAAAGCATCATCTTCTCCAAGTGCCAAGTCCACTTTTTGCTGTACAAGAACCTCTTGATCTTCCGCTTCCATTGGGCAAAGTCTCCCTTTCCATCAAACTTCTCCACATAGAAATTTGAAGCCATCTTTTGCGGACAAGATCCCAGATTTGTGCACTAACCACAACTGCTTTCTTCAACCTCAAGAACACAGATCGAAGATGGATCTTTAACACCATTCTTGAATCAACCTTCAAGAACACGACTGGATCTTGATCTTTACACCGTTCTTGAATAACCCAAGAAGTTTGATATTTGATTCTTGGAGTCTTGGCTCCATACCTTCTACTTCTTGTTCCGATAACCAGCTGCTGTGCTTTGATACCACTTGTAAGGACTATGGACACCACATATCTCCACATCGATATGATATTGTCCACTTTGGACCTACGCCCTCATGGATTTGCTCTTGGGTTTTTACCCAAAAGGCCTCATACCAATGGAGATATTTGTCCATCCTTATATACCCATGATCCTCCCCACTTCTAGCCAATGTGGGACTTTGGTTGTATACTCAACAATCCTCCCCTCGAACAAAGGACCACCGAGCCTCCCTTCAAACGATCATCCTTCCGTCCACTCTCTACCAACCAGGATTCTCCACTCCACTGCGTTGGAGCACACGCCTTACATGGAGCACCACCTGCCTCGAGAGCTTGCTCTATCCCAGGTCAACTCTTCTTCACCATGTTATGACCAGGATAGGTCCATGAAGAATCTGGAGCACACTGCCTGTCAAACCGAGCTCAATCTACGGATCTCATCATGATCTAACCTGGGCCTACCACCTTTTGTTCGGCATTCCGAGGATTCATCCACATGGCTAACTCCGGGGCATGGCTCTGATACCACTGTTGGAAATCACCTTGACAAGATGCCCAGGTGGTGACCTTCCAAACACCCAAGTCTTGAATGACTTGTAGAAAGAATTTCAGCAATCGAACTCAAGAACAGAAAATCAAAGAAAGAAAGAAGACAAGTAATTTGTTGTCGAGGTTCGGCAATGTGCCTACGTCCCCGTGAGTTCCTCCGAACTCTCTGCACTATCTCAATGGTTCTCACAAAGTTACAGCAATCTCCTTCAAGAATCCAAGTTCTTGAAGAAACAAGAAGAGAAGGAAGAAGATGAGAACTCAACAATGTTCTCTAATCTAATCTAGACTCTCTCTATCTTATTACAACTAGCCTCACTACAAGAGTCCCTCTTATGTTTATGTCTCTCTACACAATTCTCTCTTAGTGTTTACAATGATCTCACAATGTCACAAAACTCTCTTGTATGTGTGTTTTTGTATCTTGTATTATCTTGTGAAATGAGGCCTTGAGAACCCCTTTTATAGCCTCTTAATTCTTGGACATTCTTGTGAGTCATTATCCTCCCTTTGATCATGTTCTCTCTTTAATCTCAGCCCTTCATCACTCTCCAAGTGATGCTGTGCGTTTTGGTGTGGTGCACACATGATTGGAGAGGTCTTATGCATGCTGGATCATGTGTGCAGCCATGTGCTGTGTGATGCGGCACTGAAATGGTGTGGTGCGGCACTGAGGCAGGGCTGGAAGCATGGCTTGCTGTGTGCAAAATTGAAAATTGAAGCACACACATGTGTGCAAAATTATAACTTGCTGAACTTTGATATCCCACAATTAGTTTGGACATTAACCAAATTTAGACCATGTTTGGGTTGAAACTTAGGCAAATAACAACAAAATCTATGCACAGTTTTTTATCTGATTGTATCATTTACTGTGTAAAAAAAAGTACCTTTTTAAAACTTGAAAGGTGTGGACTTGAATTTAAAGAGTGCAAGGAATTAATGGACTAAATTAGTAAAAGATGTGGTTGAATTTTATTTCTTTTGTAATTGTGTGATTGATCAATCTTAATAGTGGGGGTACTATGTCTAATTTATCTAAAAGTTTTTGGTAAACTTAAATCAAAAATTTTTGAGACTATTGTAAATTTGTTTGTCACATAGCATATAGCATTACTTATGGAATGATTATGGACGAAGAAAGTCTTATTGAGTCGAGGAGATTATGAGCCTTTACTATTATTATGGTGTTTTTTTTTTTACTTTTATTTTAATTTAGTAGTCTCTTGTGCTTTTATATTTGACATATGGATGTTAGTATTACTTCTCGACTCATTCATATTATCTGGATGCAATGTTGAATTTGGTTAATCAATGGTGATTTTATTTACTAATAGTGTAAATATAAAAATAAAAATATTTCACCATAATAGTTTACTTAACAATAATTCATCATTTTCAAATTTTTTTCTCTTGAGAAAACAACATCACCAAATGGATTTTCTTAGTTTTTATTTTTCGAAAATAATTTTTGTTTTCATTGATCAAACAAGTTTTCTAGAAGACAAAAAATGAAAAATAAAAATTGTTTTCATTTTCTGTTTAGAAAATGAAAAACAGAAAATGTTTTCAGACACCAAACGCACCCTTAGTTTTCTTAAAATTTTAAATTATAATTTATATTTGCTCAATTGGTGTACTTATATGCAAAATCTAAATTTTGAGCATGTTATGATATGCTAATATATGGGGTAAAAGATGAGTGAGATATTAATATTTTATTCTTCATAAAATTTGCGTTTCGTATACTAATTGGGATTGATACTAAAATTTTGGAATAATGAACTAAAGTTTACATAGTAACTCATAAAAATGATGTTTATTTTATTTAATTGGGCATGTATATAGATTTTGAGAATTGTTTATCTTTGCTTAAGATGTGTAAAGTATCTTATACGGAAAATTTAATAAAGGCTATGAATGGGATGTGAAGAGTATAATAGATTTATTTCATGAAAGATATGATCAAATTTACAATTTTTTGTCTCACGAAATTACTTGTTAAACATAATGATCCCATTACGAAAATAATAATTACCTAATTGGCTACTTGCCTGTTTGAGTTACTTAGAACTTAGGTGTTTAACACATTGTGTAAATTATATTGGGTAATAGACATTATTTATTTGTCTATTGTGATTGTCATTTGGTAAACAAGAAATTAAAGATTTATAGTGGCAATCAAATACCTTTTGCCCTTGTTATCGGTATTATGAATTATAAGCCAATTATTTAAAGTGATAGTAGCATCAATCGCCATATAATGTTATAGATTTCTCGTGACATTATTTTCTAGCATGTTGCATGAAAATGTTCTTTATCATTAGACACATGTTGATCAAAATGATCGCTATGCGATACTTTTACTATATTTTATTTGATCATATTCAAAGTTGTGTATCACATGAGATGATAATAAGGATTAATGTGAGAAGCATGATCAATTATAGAAAATTGTGGTATAATTCATGAGAATTTTGAGGTATTTACCTTGATAGATTTATCATCTGATGAAATTTATTGAATGTAAGATTATTCGATATAATCATGTTTTTTGTGTCGTGTAAATTATTATTTTATAATAATTATCATAATTTTTTTTTGGTTCAATAAATATTTATTTACGAAAATGTGATTTATTGCTTATTTTTTGAAATCTGTGCACATATTCTAAAATCTTATTTCACAATAGATTTTTTTGATGTGCTAAGTTGTTATTGATATGCATGTTATGAGAAATAATAATACTAAATATTTATTTACGAATATGTGATTTATTGCTTATTTTTCGAAATTTGTGCACATATTCTAAAACCTTATTTCACAATAGATTGTTTTGATGTGCTGAGTTGTTATTGATACGCATGTTATGAGAAATAATAATACTATTTTGTTAAGTTCAAGACATGTAACAAGGATTCAATTACCGATTATTTGGTGACTCATAGAGGTACATGTTGTTTAGAGTACCTCCTCTTGTATGGTCACATGCATATCTGTCCTTCTGCATGCATCTATGGTTGTAAAGGGCATTACTGTTTAACTTAGTTTTGGGAAATTTCATGGGTTGATGTGGGTGTTTGCTTCCAAAGTGGCACACTCATTCATACTTGTGGGATTTCACTAAAATATGTTGTGGGATGATTATTGTTTATCCCGGTTTTGAAAATTTTCATGGGTTGATGTGGGTGTTTGCTGCCAAAGTGGCACACTCATTGATACTTGTGAGATTTCACTAAAATATATTGTGGGATGATTATTGTTTATCCTAATTTTGAGAAATTTCTTTGGTTGATATGGGTGTTTGCTTTCAAAATGACACACTCATTGATACTAGTGGGATTTCACTAAAACATGTTGCAGGATGATTACGGTTTATCCCGATTTTTAGAAATTTTATGGGTTGATATGTGTGTTTTCTACCAAAGTGGCGCACTCACTAATACTTGTGGGATTTCACTAAACAATGTTGTGGGGTGATTTCAATTGTATCATGTTGTTACCTACACAAAGGGGGTAGTTGTATGTTGTAATTTGTAGAAATACATCGAATACTGTAGGAAGATGATGAGTCAGTTTAGAAGGTTTGTCTGCCCAAAGGGGAAAAATCTTTAGAAAACTGAGACATTGTCTTCATATGCTTCATGTGCATAGTTTCTAAGTGTATATTGTATTCTCTGCCCAAAGGAGAGTTTATAACTATACTCTTAAATTCTCTGCTTTAGAATATGATGGTTATTATCCTTATACTAATGTATTGCATTCTTGTTTTGAATCAATCTCATTTTCAATGAACAATAACTTAGAACCCGTTGAAATCCTAACTGGTTTGAATTATAAGTGATGGAAGGAGGATGTTGAGTATGCTTTATGGCATAGGCATCTAGGTCACATTTCTATAGTGAGATAGAGTTGAAAAGCTTGTTAGGGATGATATTTTACCCACTCTTAAATTTGGGGATATGAAGACTTGTGTTGATTGTATTAGGATAACGTTAACAAAATCCAAGAAGAATGCCTTAACTCATAGTTCTGATATTCTAGAAATAGTACACACTAATATTAATGGACCTATGTCACCTAACTTATATGGAAAGAGTTATTTCATTAGCTTCATTGACGATTTTTTCTGGTATGGATATCTTTATTTAATAAAAAAGAAAAACAAGGCTTTGGAAAAATTAAAATTTTCAAATTTGAAGTAGAAAAATGACTACTAAACCCATTAAGATTGGAAAACAACTAGGAAAACCCATGAAGACTTCCATTGGTTTTGAGGATAATAAGGTAGATAAGAGCATAAACCTAAAGCTCAATGGGAGCAAATCTATTTGTTTGGTTCTTTATATGGATGATATTTTGCTTTGTAGTAATGATCTTGGCTTATTACATGAGATAAAACAGTTGTTGTCCAAGACTTTTGATATGAAAGATCTTAGAGAGGCATCTTTTAGGGCTTGTTGTGGTTGATTCCATCTCTAGACCACTGGTGTTATACTATGACAATACCTTTGATGTGTTGTTTTCAAAGAACAATAAGAGTTGTAGTGGTTCTAACCCACCTAATAGCCATGAATAGATCTTGTATGTCTTCAACCTGAAATTTAATAAAAAGGGAGGGGTGAGCTTTACACAGCTCAGTGAAGTCCCAATTTACTCGAAGTAAACGATTTGCATACTTTAATTTATAATTTTATTTACAATTGATTTACAAGTCATTATACTTCATTTAATCATCATATTTCATATCACATCATATCTCAAGGATTTCATTCAAATATAGATATCACTCATGATATCTAGTTCAACATCATTCTTCTCTTTACACATCACAGAATTTCACAATCACATTGATTTATCAACATCTCAACGAAATAATGAGAATATGCTATGAAAGCATATGCATAGTCTCTATCTTTCTTTACACATCTCATCACAGATCATTTTTTTTATTTCATTTTCAGTAATACCAATAACTCAAGTATGGGCATTCATATTAGTGTTTGATACATGTATTAGGGGCGTCTCCCTATGTGCTGACACTCAACCACTCATCTAGACCAACCATAGTTTTAGTCTTTCTCGGGGCACACCCTTCCTCTTTTGTAGCCTTAAAATTCATGTACAATCACATACAAGCAAGCATAAGGATAATTACATTCCATCAAATAACTACATCACAAAATTTACAATTTATCAAAACGATCTAGTCTATATAATTTACACATCCTTCTAAGAATACAATTTATCATGTATATTCATACACTTAATCATTTTATCAAATTAACATTATTTAGGATTATATTTCATTTTATTTATTAAATTTATATCTATATTCTTTATTCTTTTAAATTTAACATATTTGTAATATAGCCTTTAGTTTTTCTCACTTATAGTTCATTTTAAGTTTTATCCACATTTCTTAGTTCTTCTCACCTCTAAGCACCAAACAATATCTGTGAATCACTTCCTTACCTTTTGCACTTCCCTCAACAACACCTAATCCAGATACTCTTCTCAACGCAGGGTTACTCGAACCTGTTTCTCCCATTGTACTTTCACCTAACAAGAATATACTTAACCAATATTACTAACCATTTGTTTTTAGTTATGCTATATGTGTTGACAAATGCTCTCGCCGCTTTTATGAACTTAATGAATAGAGTATTTAAATCTTTCTGGGATAAATTTGTGGTGGTATTTATTGATGACATTTTGATATATTCAATTAATGAGAAAGAGCATGCGAAACACATAGAAATAGAATTAAAAACTTTTAGAAGGGAAAAAATTATATGTGGAATATGCTAAGTGAAAATTTTGGTTGAATGAAGTATCATTTTTGGGGCATGTAGTGTCGGGTGAAGAGGTGGTAGTAGATCCACAAAAGGTTGAAGCAATTTTGAATTGCGAGAAATCTACTAATGTGACTAAAATTTAGAGTTTCTTTGGATTAGCAGGATACTATAAGTTTATTCAAAACAATTATTGCAACATATTTGACTAGATTGACAAGAAAGGTAATGAGATTTGAATGGTCTGAGGAATATGATAAAAGTCTTCAGTTGTTCAAAGAAAAGTTGATTGTTGCTCTAGTGTTAGTACTTACTTTAGGAGATAAATGATTTGTGGTATATAATGATGCGTCACATCAAAGGTTGGATTGTGTATTATTACAACATGGTAAGGTAATGGCATATGCTTCTAGACAGTTGAAAAACCATAAGAGAAACTATCCTATCCATGATTTGGAGTTGGTTGTTATAATTTTTGCCTTGAAAATTTGGAGATACCACTTATATGAAGCCACTTGTGATATATATATATATATATATATATATCTGTGTGTGTGTGTGTGTGTGTATATATACATACATATATACATATATAAGATTCTTACTTATTTACCCACTCAAATGGAGTTAATTAATGATTATGAATGGTCTATTCATTATCATATAGGGAAGGCCAATGTAATGGCTAATGCTTTTAGTCGAAAATTCAAAGGTAGTTAGCTGCTTTGGAAAGTTGAGATATAAATTTTATGGTGGAGTTGAGGAGTATGAGAATGGAGTTAAAAATAAGTAAGTGGAGGATTGATAGCAAATATGATTATGAAGTCATATGTGATAGATCGTCTTTTCGAAGCTCAAAGCAAGGATGTGGTGTTAGAAGCAATAAAATAAGAAGCATTAAATGGAAAACGATCAGACTTTAGAATACGAGAAGATGGTAAGGTGGTGTTGGGACATCAGATATGTGTTCCAAATGATATAGAGTTAAGAAAAGAAATTTTAAGAGAGGCTCCTGATATTATTTACTCAATGCACCCAGGGAGTAATAAAATGTATAGGGGACTGAAGCATAATTATTGGTGGTTAGGTTTAAAGAAAGATGTAACAGAATATATTTCTTGATGTTTGGTTTTTCAACAAGTGAAATCTGAGAATAGACATTCAATAGGTTTACTACAACCTCTTCCCATGCCTGAGTGGCCTTGGGAAGATGTGACTATGGATTTTGTTATAGGATTTCTCCATACTTAGAGAAATCATGATGCTATTTGGGTAATAGTAGATTAGTTATCAAAGTCTTCTTATTTTCTTCCCATTCGAACCACTTGGACTCCTAAGAAGTTAATCGAGTTATATGTAGCAGAGATAGTGAAATTATATAGAGTACCACTGAGTATTATCTTGGATCGATATGCTAAGTTTACTTCTCAATTTTGGAAGGGTTTTCAACAAGAGATGGGTACTCAATTACAATTTAGTACTACCTTTCACCCCAAAACAAATGGTCAGACTAAAAGAGTCATTCGTATATTAGAAGATATGTTGAAGGCATGTGTAATGGGTTTTTCTGAAAGTTGGGATGCTTATTTACCCCTTATAAATTTTTCCTATAACAATCATTTCCAAGCTAGTTTAGGGATGGCTCTATTTGAAGCTTTGTATGGTCAGCGATGTAAAACTTTGGTATGTGGGAAGAAGTAGGACAGATGAAGATTTTTGGGAAAAAATTAATTGATTTAATAACTAAGAGGATTAAATTGATTAGAGAACATCTTAGAGTAGCTCAAAGTAGACAAAAGAGTTATTTGGATAAGAGACGGAGACCTCTTAAATTTCAGGTAGGTGATTGGGTACATCTAAAGATTTCTCCTCAGAAAGGAGTGCTACATTTTAGACAGAAAGGGAAGTTGAGTCCTCGGTATATTGGGCCATATGAAATTATTAAGAGAATTGGATTGGTGGCTTGTAGACTGGTATTACGTCTAGAACTTGCTCAGATGTATATTGTTTTCCATATATCTACTTTATGTAAATATAAACCTGATGAGTCGCATGTGATTCCATGTCAATCTGTAGAAATTAAGACTTACCTTTTGGGCAAGTGCCAATCAAAATTTTAGATAAAAAAAAAGGTTTTGCAGAATAAAATCATTTTCTTAGTGCAAGTGTTTTGGCGGAATCGAGATGTTGAGGAAATTACTTGGAAACGTGAAGCTAACATAAGAAAACAATATCCTAGACTTTTTTCTAATGTAGGTAAGAAAATTTCAATGGCAAAATTTTTATATAGTGGGTAAAAATGTTAAATCCTTACCTTTAAGGTAAGGGTAATTTGATAACCTACTATGTTATTTTATGGTCATCGCATACATATACAAACTGATTTAAATTCAAATTCAAATTTGAGGTAATATTGAGACAAAAATTCAAAAATATGCTAACAAAAATAGGTTGGAATGCATAAAGGTGATAAAAATGGGTTTGGAAGGCGTCAGAAGTCCCAAGTCAACTAGGCAGTCGACTTAGCACTTCACCGATGACTAGGAAGCCCCAGTCCACTAGGCAATCGCCTAAGTCACTCCAGTCACTATAAATATCATTTTCACGTTGAAATGACTCATTTCTTCGTTCAAATTTCACCTCTCTCTCTTTAAAAATCTATCAAAAACTTTTGAGAAGTATACAAAAGACTTGAGGTTTTCATAAAATTTTATAGAATTCAATCGTTCTAGAATTGGTTTCAAGAAGTTTCCAATAAAATCTTTATGAAGGTAATCTCTTATCTTCTTGTTCTTTTTCATATATAAATCATGATTTTAAGAGCTTAAAACTTCATGTTCTTCTTAAATGAGTTTGAATTTGATTCAAGATAAAAGGAAAAGAGTTTAACTAAAACTTTGAATTTGAGACTGGGTTGGAACATGCATACATATATACATATATTTAATCCATTATAGGGGTTTAAATTAAGTTATGAGATAGTAATACAAGTTAAGCAGATTCTTATTAGGTGGAGATACAGTAGGAGAAGCAGGTCCAAGTAACTCTGCTTTGAGAAAAAATTATAAATGGAATGAAGTGATTCACAAATAGTGCGTGGTGCTTCTAGGTGAGTTCACTTTACTTCTAGTAAGTTAGACGAAGTAAGAAATGTGGATACTATCAGTGAGAAAAGATAAAGGGTATATTATAAATATGTTAAATTTGAAGAAATAAAGAATTTAAGTATTAATTTAATGAATAAGTGAAATATATTTCTCAATGATGTTAATTTGATGAAATGATTCATTGTATGTATATATAAAATAAATTTTTGTATTCTTAGAAGGATGTGTAAATCATATAGATTTGATTGTTATAATAAATTGGAAATTTTGTGATAAAGTTATTTGCTTATAATATTGTTATCCTTGTGCTTGCTTATATGTGATTGTACACTGATTATAGGGCCACAGAAGTGGGTGTGGTCCGAGGAAGACTAGAACCATGGTTGGTCTGAACAAGTGGTTAAGTGTCGGCATATAGGGAGACATCCCTAATACATGTATCAGAGACTGATACGAATGCCCATACTTGAGCTATTGGTATAGGGAAAAATGGGATAAAAAATTGTTTGTGATGATATGTGATGTGATGAGATGTGGAAAGAAAAATAGAGATTATGCAGATGCATTCATAGCATATTTTAATATTCTCATTAAGATGTTGATAAATCAATATGATTGTGAAATTTTGTGATGTTTAATGAGAAGAATGATGTTGAACTAGATATAATAAGTGATGTCTATTTTTGAATGAAATTCTGGAATTATGATATGACATATAATATGATGATTAAATGGAGTATAATGACTTATAAATCAATTGTAAATAAAATTATAAATTGAAGTACAAAAATCAAGTACTTCATGTAAATTGGGACTTCACTAAGCTGTTAAAGCTCACCCCCTCCCTTTTTTTTTATTACGTTTCAGATTGAAGGCAAGAAGGTTGATAGAGTGTTGTGATACGAATTCTGTTATTGGCTATTAGGTGGGTCTATGTAGTCGAATCCTCAAGAAATGTTTTATTTTATTATACTCGAACTTTGTACTTAATCATGCATGGACATGTTTACTTTTATGTTATAAATTTTATGTACCTCCTTGAGAATGAGTTTAGGAGTATATGATGTAAATATGTTTTAAGATATTAAATTGTTGCATATAAGTATGTAATTAGTGCTGAAAGGTGACAATTCCATCCTGGGTGGGCCCGTCTGGGAGGGTCGTTACATTAAGCAAGATATTTTGGAAATAAATTGAGTCATTTAAAAACTAAGTCATTGAGAGAGAGATTACAAAAAATTAAACTACCTTAAAACTACTAAGCTTGAAGGGCTTTGACTTTGAAATTGCCTTAAACTATTGAAACTTAGAGTGTATGAGGCAACGAGAAAGTGTATACGACTTCTAGGGTGTATGTGCATCTTCTAAGGTTCGTATAAAGAACCTTAAATAATAAAAATCTTAAACAAAAGATAGTTACATCAATTTAATATAGTTTTGTCATTATTAAAATCATTATGGGTTCAACAATTTCGATCCACCAAAAGCACACTCACATCACCCTTCTCCTCATTTGGTGCATATCTTCAAATTCTTCTTCCTAGTATATTCAATGGATTGTTGTATTGCAATCATATCCTTTGTGGTGGAGAGCGATCAATGATCAAATCTCATGAAATTCTCGAATCATTTTATCTTTCATTGTCAAAGTTTGGTTTTCAACATGGGTTTGGTTTCAAAGTGGAAGAACACTAAACTTACACTCTTTAGTTGTTGGGAAACCACCCTCAAGATGCCCAGGTGCTGATCTTCCAAACACCCAAGTCTAGAGTGACTTGTAATACAACCGAAACAAAACAGGAATCAAAACCAATCAAAGAAAGAACACAAGCAATTGTTATCGAGGTTTGGCAATGTGCCTACGTCCTCGTGAGCTCCTCCGAGCCCTCTGCACTAAATCAACGGTTCCTACAATTACATCAACACCTCTTCAAGAACACGATCTAATCTTGATCTTAACACCGTTCTGAAGAACGAAAGAAAAGAAAAGAAAGTGATAAGCTCTTGAGTTACTGTGGAATTTTCCCCAAGAAAATTTCACTCACCAGTCCCTTGAATCCCCAATCTATACTACTCACTCTCTAAACATCTAGCCTCTCTAGAATGAGATCTCTCCTATGTTTAGTGTCTTTACACTCTCACACAGCCATGTGTTCTATTTCACACACACTCACATGTCATCACATGTTATGTCACACTTATGTTGAGATTAAAGCTAGGTGACCCTTATATAGTGCGCCACTTCTTGAGCCAATCTTTTAAGTCAATCTCCACCTTTAAATCTTAAGGACCAATCAATCATAGCCCCTCATCAATCCTAAGTGATCCTGTGCATTTTGATCATGCCTTACGCACCATTTGAAATGCTGAAACATAAGCATCAGGTGTGCCTTCAAGCCGCGGCCTAGAACAGGGCATGCCGCAGCCTGGAACAGGGTTGAACCACCTCCACTCTTCACCTTGCTGGGTGCCACACCTTGGGGAAGCTGAGCCGCTGCACAGCCTAGAGGATACACATCCTGGACTTGCTGCAGGGTGAGGCACGCACACCTTGAGCCGCGGCCTGGAGACCTGATGTTGAAGCTTCTCCAACCTTATTTAAACCTTAGACAAATACCAATAATCTCTACCTTTGTCTAAGCGATTAAACCCGAACCCATTGTGTAGAGAACTCAGGATCCAAACTCAACTTGAGTCACTATTCATCCGACTCCAATCCTAAGAAGTCCAAGGCAATGATTGAACTTACTTAGAGGTAGAACTTTAGTGCCTAAATCTGCGGGATTTTCCTCCGTGGCTACCTTGTCCACATGAATGCATCCTTCCGTAACATTTTCCCGAATGAAATGATACCGAACATTCATGTTCTTTGTCCTCTTATGGAACACCAGATTCTTACATAAGTGCAACGCACTTTAGCTATCCAAATACACCACCACCTGCTCTTTTAGGACCTTCCACTCGTCCAACAGCCCTTTGCTCCACATAGCCTCCTTTATGGCTTCTGTTGCTGCTATGTACTCAGCCTCGGTTGTTGAGAGTGCTACCACTAGCTGCAATTGAGCCTTCACGTACCTCAGCAACCGCTTCATCCCAAGCTAAAGCTCATTTCCGAGATTACTCATAAATCTGCTGAGAACACCGATTGCTTAAGAAATGTGGGGTCTAGTGCTTACCATCATAACCATGACTGATCCAACCGCACTAGAGTACGGGACCTTATCCATTTTCTTCTTCTCCTCATCCATTCCAAGACACTGTTTGCTGGAGAACTTGAAATGACCAGCAAGGGGAATCTTCACTGGTTTACCATCTTCCATAGAAAACTTGTACAGCGCCTTTTCTATGTAGGAAGACCGAGAAACCTTCAACCCGTTTCTCTCCCTTTCCCGAATTCTTCTCATCCCAATGATCTTTTGTGTAAGGCTAAGATCCTTCATCTCGAACTCCTCATTAAGTTAAGATGTTAACCTTTCTATCCACTCCCTGTTGTTCCGAACCAACAACATATCGTCGACATAGATGAGGATAATCACCACTTCATCCACCTTGTGTCCAAGTGAGAAGGTTTCTGTGAAATCTATGCCTCCTCTTCGCGTGAACCCCTTTCGCCACCAGCCTAGCCTTATTCCGAACTTCATCCTCTAGATGGTTCCTTTCTTTGATCTTGTAAGTGCACTTACAATCCACAACTCTCTGTTTTCCCGGAATATGCACCAATTCCCAAGAGCTATTCTTCCTCAAAGAATCCATTTCTTCCTCCATGGCTAGCTTCCATCTTGATGAATCCTTACATCCCATGGCATCAATGTAAGTCTCTGGTTCACTTAACCATCCTTCTGTCCAAGGAGCTGCTGCATTCACAGCCACAAAACCATATCTCGAAGGTGGTCTAACCAGCCTTTTTTCCCGGTCCCTTGTGAGCTGATAATCAATCTGACTTGCTGCATCATCCCCTTCTAGTTCAGCCTCCTCATGAGTGTCCTGAGCTTGGCATTCATTAATGGGCTCTACCTGGTCCGAACCCTCTTGCCTTCCTTGCTCCATCTTCGCAATGAATAAGAGTTTTTAAATTTTAATCACTTATACGAGGCTGGTTAAGGCATCACAAGTCTGACTTAGTGTGTGGTGAACTAGCACATAAAAGATGAAGCTTCCAAATAACTTCAATGTGTAGTGTTTCAGTGTCTCAACATTCATCGAATTTCCTATCAGAATAACAATAATGGCATAGTTTTATTTCTTTCTTTTTCTTTTATTATGAGATTTTTGCCATGTTGAGTTCCCTTAAGCTTTTTAATTAGCCCATGTAGCGAGTGTTTAGCCAATGACTCCCAAACCAAATGGTTTTAGGACATTAGGTGTAAAGACACCCCTAAGGACTTTCTAACTCGAGTAAAAAAGACTACGAAACTAACTGTTCTTAATGATTCCAAGCAAAAATCCCCACATTTTCACGTGAACACTCATTGCTTACTGAGTCAAGAGGTCCAGTTACTCAGTGGAAAGTTTATTTAATGATTATTAGGAGCATTTTATTTTCTCTTTTTGCATAATAAACATTTTTATCTATTTTTCTATGTCAAAATGTTATTCTAACAAGTTATCCGATTACAGTTAGGTCATGGAAACATATACATAAAAATTATACGTCATACCTCACACCATTATGTGCTAATGTGCTCGTTTCAGATTTAGATCAAACTCGTGAATTCTTAAATGCCTTGAGGTAGGTAATTTAGACTTTTAAAACTTTATTATTTAGACTGTGTTCTAGATTTTAAGCTTACTGATGAAGTTTTATCATAGTATTTGTTTTAAATCAACCAAATTTTTCAAAACAATATGAACATCCATTTATCTTTTCAAAAATAACATAAAAAAAAAAACTGGGACATAGTGTGTGAATGTGTCTCCCATACCCCCAAACTTAAATTACACATTGTCCCTTATGTGTGAATATCATGGAAAGATCTAACCTGGGAGATGGAGAACTAGCTGGGCCGGCATGGCTCATAGCACACCCCCAAACTTGAATGGATGCACACATTGTCCCTAAAAGAAAGAAAAACTAACATAATACAGGAAAACAAAAAGTACTAAAGGTAAATAAATAACAGTAAATATGAAAAACAATAAAAAAAATAAAAGGATAAGCTGTGGGGTGCCTCCCATGAGTGCTAAGTTTAACGTCTTCAGCCAGACGCTCTTAGTCCCTCGTAGAAAAACATATGTTGAATGCATCAGCAACGGCTTCAATGCCAAATTTGGTGCTTGGATGCTTTGCAGAGGCCTCTAGGAGGTGCACAGCTTTGGTTATGTCATCAGTAAAATCTGCAATTTCTTGCTTAATATCCATTCTACCATGAAACAAAGGCACCCCTAAATAGTGGATAAGTAAAAGAACCCTAGAAAATCTAGTCCATCTGTTCATCATAGCCACATCAGCAAAACTCCATTTTGTAATACCAATAAAGGAACTCTTATAATAATTAATTCTTTGCCCTGAAACCACCTCATAATCCTGAAGAAGAGTAGTACAAGCATCCACTGGTCATTTTCAACCATTAAGAAAATTAGCATATCATCGACACATAATAAATGGGAAATGTTGACTGATAGGCTTGAAATTTTATACCATGCTATTTTACCCTCAACAAACTGCTTATTCAGGTTCCTAGAAAACACATCCTCTACAAGGATAAAAACAAGGGGAGATAGAGGATCTCCCTAATGAACCCCCCCCCCCCCCCCCCTCGAGAAGATTAAAAGAAACCATGTTGGACTCCATTTAAAGAAATAGAATACTAGACATTGGATAAGCACCAAAATATAAGATCAAATTAATTTTCTCCAAAACCAAATTTTTGCATACTGTGTAGCAAGAAACTCCATTCCAAATGATCATAAGCCTTAGATATATCAATCTTGAAAACTATGTTAGAGCCAAGAACCTTCTTTTTTTTTTATCTAAATCTTGGATAAGCTCATGAGCCAAAGCAATATTTTCATGAATATTACGACCAAAGACAACCTGATTGCTCATTTAATACCAAGGAAAGGAGAAGGGGAATTAGATGATCACTAAGAACACGAGAATAATCTTGTACATAAAAGTACATAAATTGATAAGTTGTAAATCTGTTAAGACTTTAGGGCTATCATTATTTGGTAAGAGCACCAAATTTGTTGTAGTAAATGACTGAGGAAGAGCTCCACCTTTGAAAAAAAAACCTGGACTGCTGCTATAACATCAGATTTGATAACCTCCCAACATTGTCGAAAGAAATGCCTAGTAAAATCGTCCACCCCAAGCGCATTATCCAAGTCTAAAGCACACATAGCTTGAAAAATCTTAACTTCCGAAAGAATTTTAACAAGATCTATATTCTGTTCTGCTATAATTATAAAGGGAACACAATCAAGAATAGTAGACGAAGATTCTCTTGGACAAGAAGTAGTAAACAACTCTTTAAAATAAGAACAAGCTGTCTCTCCTTGATCCTTGAGATTAGTGACCCAAGTACCATCATCCTTCTTCATTTTAAATTTACCTCCTAACGCCCTCTCTTTTAAGGTTGCACGAAAAAATTGAGAGTTACGATCCCCTGCTTGCAACCATTTGATCTGGGCTTTATCCCTGAGCATGAATTCTTCCACCTTAAGCTGATGGTCCAAATGAACTTTTGCTTGATTTAGATCCTCCACAGAAGTAGTTGAAAAATCATTATGTAGAGAACACTCTACCTAAATCACCTATGCTTGAGCATTATAAATTTTCCTTGGTACATTACCAAAAACCGACCAATACCAATCACGTAATTTTTTTCCAAAAAATTTAAATTTTTGGTGTAAAACAAACATGTGAGGACCTTGACAATCCATATTCCCACATTGCACTACAAAATCTTGGAAAGTAGTATACTCGGTCCATAGTTTAAAAAATCTAAAAGGTTTAGGAGACGAGGACATCTAATGTGCTAAAAATACCAAAGCTGCATGATCCGAGTACATTCAAGGTTAATGGAGAACTTTAGGAGGCAAAAAAGTTTCCATGAACTCGATGTTAACCAAGATACGGTCCAACCGACACCAACATCTTGAAGTTTCTGGATGATCATTCTTCCATGTAAAAGTATCCCTTCAAAGCCCGAGTCTAAAAGGCCATTTTGATCAATAAAACTTGTAAACTCACTAGCAACAGGAAGATCTATTGGGGTAATTGTAATACCCGTGTTCTTAAAGTAAGGGTAGAAAAGTAATTTGATAGATATTACATGGAATTAAAATAATATATACATGAAAGATTTATTATTAAATAAAAATAATTCTTTTGACAAAAAAAAAACACCTCGAAGCGTCCAGGTTTGGTTACAAAGGATGAAAAAAAAAGGAGGACATCACCTGGATGCCCAGGTGTTGCCCACATAATGCATACAAGATAGCAAATGGGAAAAAGTGGAGAAATGGAGGCAATGCCAGTGAAACGGATTTATATAAGAAATTAATTTTTTGTTTTGTTTTATTTTCCTTACCAAATCCCGTTGGGTTTTCTTCTTTCTTCAATTCAAATTTCTTAACAAAAAGTTATAAATAAATGATGAGAGCCATAAAATGCATCTCAACAGTGCTTAATCGTTAGCATTTTAGGGTTGATCTCGGTCGTAATCGCACTTTTACATGTTAATAACTCTAAAGTGATATTCATAAGTCATTGACTTAATTCAATGCATTTTCAGGTACTTTAAGTTCAAAAGAGATAGAAAATCTATCATTTTTTGAAGCACAATGACTCGATGAACATCGGAGTGAAGGTTCACAAGCACTTGGAAAGGAGTTTCACTAAATTACCAGAATTGCCCGTACAGATAAATCATCTTTGAAAATTAAACTGTATGGATACAAAAAGAACCAGAATATGAGCGATATATGCCTAGAAAGATCCAGAAGATTATTTTTTGAAGAATTTTACGGCTCATAAAAATGATTTTTCTAGAGAAAGTTATGGCAGTTTTAGTAGACAAAGGTCAGGCTGTACGGGCTGTAAGGGATTTCAGCGTGAGCAGAAGTTTTGAAGGGCATGTGAAGGCTTAAATCCTACATCCCACATCGGTTGGAAACACATTTCTATATCCCATATCCCGCATTGGATTGGAAACACATTGCACTTGTGGTATTTGCCTATATAAGACCCACTCCACTTTAGCTTTAAAGATCATCGGAGAATCTGAGATCATCTGAGAGCATCAGAAAGTGAATCCAAAGGGCCTTTAGGAGCAATCTAGAGGGCCCTTAGGAGGAATCCGAATTACTTTTGGAGGGCAGACTGAGGAATCGCCAAAGCTTTCACTACCAAGGGGGAGATGATCGTTGAGAGGCCGGAGGCAACTTGAGGATGCATGAGCCCCATGGCCGGCTAGTCTCCAAGCAAGGCGAAGGGATGAATCCCTAGGTGTAGTTGTTCTTATTTTCCTTTATTTGATTCAGTTGTAGTTTGGTATTATTTTTATTAAACATTGTTATGTTTTATTCTTTAATTTAATTAGAAGATTTCTTATTAGTCCGGTGATTGCATGCTTCTTTTCCATATAAGTCTAGTCATGCTCTTCTTATGTGTATTTGTTTGGGTGTGATTGAGTCCAGTAGATCTCTTTTATAGATTTGTCTATTGCCGTGGTATTGTCATTTAGATATGTCGTCGTCTTTTGATAATTTATAAGTTAGGTCATGTGTGCTTGAAAGTAAAGAATAATTCATATCAATTACATTAGGGTTTATACATGCACTTTAATTGAATATTTGTCGATTGCTTGTTTGGGATGCGAAACTTGCAATCGAGATAAAAACAACTGAATCAAGTTAAGATTAGGGCAACGAACCTAGGGAGGATTTCTGAAACCTTGTTGTTTCTTTATTATATTATCCATCAATTATTTACACAATTTTCACACAATCAACAATTCAGATTTCGTCACTTTAACTTTTATCGTTTGTGTTGAGGTTTACACCTTTTTTGTAATTAGTTTGTTTCCCTGTGGAATCGACACCTCAAATCTGTACTACAATACCGCGTTATGTTTTGGGCGTAATCAAATTTTGGCGCTGTTGCCGGGGAAACACGCTTAAGTACAAAGAAGATTGTCAACTTTTGACAGGATGGTAGAAGAATTGTAAATAGTTTTCCTTTTTAGTAGTTGTAAAGGCGGTAACTTCATTCCTTCTTTTAGCTTGCTGCATTATTTTTTTTTCCTTCTTTCTTTTATATTATTTTTTTATTATTTTTCTTTTTTTTCTAAGTCTTGATTTCCTGATTTTTTATTCTGTTCCTCTCTGATTCATTTGGTGTATGCTTAGACCGAGAGATTTATGAGGTAGATTCATTAGAGGACCTGAACTAGAATTACCCTCTCCTTCCACGTCCGTTAGTGAAACCTCGCCTAGATCAAACCATAGTGCACCCTCATTAGAGAATTTAGAGGATTTTAATATGGCCGACAACCCTAATGAGAATGTTGCTAGGACACTTCAGAAATACCTCCACCCTACACGCACAGCCACACCATCATGCATCATGTTTCCAGCTAATACTCGTCACCTAGAGTTTAAAACAGGGATGATACAGTTACT